>JAGWEN010000082.1:0-340702 GCA_018703685.1 Orius laevigatus
AACAAAGACTCTTTAAAATATATAAGTATTGTCGCGGATAGGTACAAATTTGAGAACAAATGATATTTTATTTAGTAAGTAGGTAGTTATTTTTCTTCCTTTATCTTGACGAATTGTTTTTTCCCTCCGCAATTTACCTAATGTACGAAAAATTGTGTTTGAATCATAAAAAATCTACTAAAATAAGTAAGTAACGTGTCATATTTTTTAGTACCCTAACGTGTTCTCTGTCATCATAAGGACGTACCCTAACGTTACGTGTTTCAGTACCCTAACGTGCTACGTTTGGGGGGTTTGTACCTAACGTGTTATCCCGCTCAGACACCTTTTAGTCCTACAAAAAATCTCGGTAAATTAAATCTGTTGCAAATTTTATAAGCTTTAATTTTGTTTTTATAAAATTTACACCACCACCTATTGATTGTTAATAGCTTCTCAGCAGTTGATTTTAAATGGAAATCGTATTCGTTGTACAACGTTTAATTAGTACGCTTTTAGCGGATTTCCAGAAGAAAGCAGGCTATTGAGGTCGGCCTTACGGAGGCTTTCGGCTTTTATTAGACGAAGACTTCCTAACTTTTTTCCTTCTTTTCTGAAATGTTACTCTTTTCATAAGAAAAGCTTCATATTCGCGCCTTTTTTGTCGACTCACAGCTCAGAAACTATTCGTTGGTCCCAGAAACAATCTTAGTGCATCGACTTATACAAAAATACCTAATCATTTTAATTTTATTTCTAATAATTCATTTTGACATGAATACAAAAAAAAATTAATTAATTAATGCACGGTTTAAAAAGTCGGAAAAACATTTTTCCTCAAATGACCGTTTTTAAATTAATATTCTATTCTTTCCCTCAAGGGATAATCCTCTTGGCTTCCAGGTCACTGGTACCTGCCTAATTGAAAAAGGGTCTGAGCCAATAAGAATGCGCCTACCCCTTCCCAGTACCTGCTTTCCGACGTTCTGATTGGCCGCCTCTGGTGACGTCAGAAAACGTTTCTGTCACTCGGAACGAAAACGGACCTCAGAGTTCAGTCTTGTTTCATACTTGCACACACTATGGACAAGAAAAGCCGGAAGGTCGATTTCTATCAAAATCAACCTCCTAAAGTATCTTCGTATATCCCGCGAGGGGTTGCGAAAGACGACACGGCGAGGAAATCGCCAAGCTGTTTTCCCTTCTTCGGAAAACGTGATGAGGTGAAGAGATCTGAACCTTCCGAAGACATATTCGAGCCGAGAAATTGATCGAATATGTCTTCGGAAGAGGAAGTCTCTCTTCCCTTTTTTCAAAGGCCCTTTTAAGGGCCAAAATTTTCAAACAAAGACCTCGGGAATCTCCCCGGTGAAGCAGACGAGGGAAAAGGTTTTCCTTTCCTGATTTTATATTTCAAAGGCCCTTATAAGGGCCAAAAAAATAACAAAAAAAAACAAGACTTTGGGGTTTTCCCCGGTGAAACAGACGAGGGAAAGGGTTTTCCTTTGCGGATTTTATATTTCAAAGGCCCTTATCAGGGCCAAAAAAATAAAAATTTAACAAATTGTCAAGTTCCTGCTAGTGGCTCGATTAAGGAGACGGAATCACCTAAGTCAAAGCCAGAGGATTCATTTATCATTTTTTTTAAAGGTCCTTTTAAGGGCCACAAATTAAAAAAAATAAACCTCCGGAATCTCCAAGGTGAAGCAAACGAGGAAAGAGGTTTTCCTATCCTGATTTTATATTTCAAAGTCCCTTATAAGGGGCAAAAAAATGAACAATAATAATAATAAAATGGCCTACTTTCTTACGGAAATCCGTTAAAAAGATACCCTAAGTCCTGCTCGCTTTCGGAGACAGAAAAACCTAAAGATTCTCTTTCCCTTTTATCTTTACTAAGGCGACCGAAAATTTTTTAAAAGCCTCCAAAAAACAAAACAAAATAAAATTTTATTCGTTTTTCGTCGATATCTCGAGAATCGTAGGTCTCAGGCGAAATAATTATTTGTACAAAATTAAAGATTTTCGAATTTGCTACAATTTTGAGCGAGGACAATTTTTTGTTGGACCAAACGTATCTGAGCTACGAGGTGGAAAAAAAATCGGGGTGTTCTATTTTGACCTCTGAAGGAGGGAAGACGTCATAACGATAAATAGGCAAGGGTCGCCGGTGGGGGTAAATTTAGAAGAAGAAAAAATTCATTCAAAAATAGAAAACGCCTTCCTTGGTTTTTTGCGACTTTTCTAAAATCTGACTTTTAAAAACACGAAAGTCTTGCTTTTTTGTCACCTAGTAGCTCAGACACTTTTAGTCCTACAAAAAATCTCGGTAAATTAAATCTGTTGCAAATTTTATAAGCTTTAATTTTGTTTTTATAAAATTTACACCACCACCTATTGATTGTTAATAGCTTCTCAGCAGTTGATTTTAAATGGAAATCGTATTCGTTGTACAACGTTTAATTAGTACGCTTTTAGTGGATTTCCAGAAGAAAGCAGGCTATTGAGGTCGGCCTTACGGAGGCTTTCGGCTTTTCATTAGACGAAGACTTCCTAACTTTTTTCCTTCTTTTCTGAAATGTTACTCTTTTCATAAGAAAAGCTTCATATTCGCGCCTTTTTTGTCGACTCACAGCTCAGAAACTATTCGTTGGTCCCAGAAACAATCTTAGTGCATCGACTTATACAAAAATACCTAATCATTTTAATTTTATTTCTAATAATTCATTTTGACATGAATACAAAAAAAAATTAATTAATTAATGCACGGTTTAAAAAGTCGGAAAAACATTTTTCCTCAAATGACCGTTTTTAAATTAATATTCTATTCTTTCCCTCAAGGGATAATCCTCTTGGCTTCCAGGTCACTGGTACCTGCCTAATTGAAAAAGGGTCTGAGCCAATAAGAATGCGCCTACCCCTTCCCAGTACCTGCTTTCCGACGTTCTGATTGGCCGCCTCTGGTGACGTCAGAAAACGTTTCTGTCACTCGGAACGAAAACGGACCTCAGAGTTCAGTCTTGTTTCATACTTGCACACACTATGGACAAGAAAAGCCGGAAGGTCGATTTCTATCAAAATCAACCTCCTAAAGTATCTTCGTATATCCCGCGAGGGGTTGCGAAAGACGACACGGCGAGGAAATCGCCAAGCTGTTTTCCCTTCTTCGGAAAACGTGATGAGGTGAAGAGATCTGAACCTTCCGAAGACATATTCGAGCCGAGAAATTGATCGAATATGTCTTCGGAAGAGGAAGTCTCTCTTCCCTTTTTTCAAAGGCCCTTTTAAGGGCCAAAATTTTCAAACAAAGACCTCGGGAATCTCCCCGGTGAAGCAGACGAGGAAAAAGGTTTTCCTTTCCTGATTTTATATTTCAAAGGCCCTTATAAGGGCCAAAAAAATAACAAAAAAACAAGACTTTGGGGTTTTCCCCGGTGAAACAGACGAGGGAAAGGGTTTTCCTTTGCGGATTTTATATTTCAAAGGCCCTTATCAGGGCCAAAATGAACAATAATAATAACAATAATAATAATAAAATGGCCTACTTTCTTACGGAAATCCGTTAAAAAGATACCCTAAGTCCTGTTCGCTTTCGGAGACAGAAACACCTAAAGATTCTCTTTCCTTTTTATCTTTACTAAGGCGACCGAAAATTTTTTAAAAGCCTCCAAAAAACAAAACAAAATAAAATTTTATTCGTTTTTCGTCGATATCTCGAGAATCGTAGGTCTCAGGCGAAATAATTATTTGTACAAAATTAAAGATTTTCGAATTTGCTACAATTTTGAGCGAGGACAATTTTTTGTTGGACCAAACGTATCTGAGCTACGAGGTGGAAAAAAAATCGGGGTGTTCTATTTTGACCTCTGAAGGAGGGAAGACGTCATAACGATAAATAGGCAAGGGTCGCCGGTGGGGGTAAATTTAGAAGAAGAAAAAATTCATTCAAAAATAGAAAACGCCTTCCTTGGTTTTTTGCGACTTTTCTAAAATCTGACTTTTAAAAACACGAAAGTCTTGCTTTTTTGTCACCTAGTAGCTCAGACACTTTTAGTCCTACAAAAAATCTCGGTAAATTAAATCTGTTGCAAATTTTATAAGCTTTAATTTTGTTTTTATAAAATTTACACCACCACCTATTGATTGTTAATAGCTTCTCAGCAGTTGATTTTAAATGGAAATCGTATTCGTTGTACAACGTTTAATTAGTACGCTTTTAGCGGATTTCCAGAAGAAAGCAGGCTATTGAGGTCGGCCTTACGGAGGCTTTCGGCTTTTCATTAGACGAAGACTTCCTAACTTTTTTCCTTCTTTTCTGAAATGTTACTCTTTTCATAAGAAAAGCTTCATATTCGCGCCTTTTTTGTCGACTCACAGCTCAGAAACTATTCGTTGGTCCCAGAAACAATCTTAGTGCATCGACTTATACAAAAATACCTAATCATTTTAATTTTATTTCTAATAATTCATTTTGACATGAATACAAAAAAAAATTAATTAATTAATGCACGGTTTAAAAAGTCGGAAAAACATTTTTCCTCAAATGACCGTTTTTAAATTAATATTCTATTCTTTCCCTCAAGGGATAATCCTCTTGGCTTCCAGGTCACTGGTACCTGCCTAATTGAAAAAGGGTCTGAGCCAATAAGAATGCGCCTACCCCTTCCCAGTACCTGCTTTCCGACGTTCTGATTGGCCGCCTCTGGTGACGTCAGAAAACGTTTCTGTCACTCGGAACGAAAACGGACCTCAGAGTTCAGTCTTGTTTCATACTTGCACACACTATGGACAAGAAAAGCCGGAAGGTCGATTTCTATCAAAATCAACCTCCTAAAGTATCTTCGTATATCCCGCGAGGGGTTGCGAAAGACGACACGGCGAGGAAATCGCCAAGCTGTTTTCCCTTCTTCGGAAAACGTGATGAGGTGAAGAGATCTGAACCTTCCGAAGACATATTCGAGCCGAGAAATTGATCGAATATGTCTTCGGAAGAGGAAGTCTCTCTTCCCTTTTTTCAAAGGCCCTTTTAAGGGCCAAAATTTTCAAACAAAGACCTCGGGAATCTCCCCGGTGAAGCAGACGAGGAAAAAGGTTTTCCTTTCCTGATTTTATATTTCAAAGGCCCTTATAAGGGCCAAAAAAATAACAAAAAAAACAAGACTTTGGGGTTTTCCCCGGTGAAACAGACGAGGGAAAGGGTTTTCCTTTGCGGATTTTATATTTCAAAGGCCCTTATCAGGGCCAAAAAAATAAAAATTTAACAAATTGTCAAGTTCCTGCGAGTGGCTCGATTAAGGAGACGGAATCACCTAAGTCCAAGCCAGAGGATTCTTTTATCATTTTTTTTTAAAGGTCCTTTTAAGGGCCACAAATTAAAAAAATAAACCTCCGGAATCTCCCCGGTGAAGCAAACGAGGGAAGAGGTTTTCCTTTCCTGATTTTATATTTCAAAGGCCCTTATGAGGGCCATAATAATAATAATAACAATAATAATAATAAAATGGCCTACTTTCTTACGGAAATCCGTTAAAAAGATACCCTAAGTCCTGCTCGCTTTCGGAGACAGAAACACCTAAAGATTCTCTTTCCTTTTTATCTTTACTAAGGCGACCGAAAATTTTTTAAAAGCCTCCAAAAAACAAAACAAAATAAAATTTTATTCGTTTTTCGTCGATATCTCGAGAATCGTAGGTCTCAGGCGAAATAATTATTTGTACAAAATTAAAGATTTTCGAATTTGCTACAATTTTGAGCGAGGACAATTTTTTGTTGGACCAAACGTATCTGAGCTACGAGGTGGAAAAAAAAATCGGGGTGTTCTATTTTGACCTCTAAAGGAGGGAAGACGTCATAACGATAAATAGGCAAGGGTCGCCGGTGGGGGTAAATTTAGAAGAAGAAAAAATTCATTCAAAAATAGAAAACGCCTTCCTTGGTTTTTTGCGACTTTTCTAAAATCTGACTTTTAAAAACTCGAAAGTCTTGCTTTTTTGTCACCTAGTAGCTCAGACACCTTTAGTCCTACAAAAAATCTCGGTAAATTAAATCTCTTGCAAATTTTATAAGCTTTAATTTTGTTTTTATAAAATTTATACCACCACCTATTGATTGTTAATAGCTTCTCAGCAGTTGATTTTAAATGGAAATCGTATTCGTTGTACAACGTTTAATTAGTACGCTTTTAGCGGATTTCCAGAAGAAAGCAGGCTATTGAGGTCGGCCTTACGGAGGCTTTCGGCTTTTATTAGACGAAGACTTCCTAACTTTTTTCCTTCTTTTCTGAAATGTTACTCTTTTCATAAGAAAAGCTTCATATTCGCGCCTTTTTTGTCGACTCACAGCTCAGAAACTATTCGTTGGTCCCAGAAACAATCTTAGTGCATCGACTTATACAAAAATACCTAATCATTTTAAATTTTATTTCCAATAATTCATTTTGACATGAATACAAAAAAAAATTAATTAATTAATGCACGGTTTAAAAAGTCGGAAAAACATTTTTCCTCAAATGACCGTTTTTAAATTAATATTCTATTCTTTCCCTCAAGGGATAATCCTCTTGGCTTCCAGGTCACTGGTACCTGCCTAATTGAAAAAGGGTCTGAGCCAATAAGAATGCGCCTACCCCTTCCCAGTACCTGCTTTCCGACGTTCTGATTGGCCGCCTCTGGTGACGTCAGAAAACGTTTCTGTCACTCGGAACGAAAACGGACCTCAGAGTTCAGTCTTGTTTCATACTTGCACACACTATGGACAAGAAAAGCCAGAAGGTCGATTTCTATCAAAATCAACCTCCTAAAGTATCTTCGTATATCCCGCGAGGGGTTGCGAAAGACGACACGGCGAGGAAATCGCCAAGCTGTTTTCCCTTCTTCGGAAAACGTGATGAGGTGAAGAGATCTGAACCTTCCGAAGACATATTCGAGCCGAGAAATTGATCGAATATGTCTTCGGAAGAGGAAGTCTCTCTTCCCTTTTTTCAAAGGCCCTTTTAAGGGCCAAAATTTTCAAACAAAGACCTCGGGAATCTCCCCGGTGAAGCAGACGAGGAAAAGGTTTTCCTTTCCTGATTTTATATTTCAAAGGCCCTTATAAGGGCCAAAAAAATAACAAAAAAACAAGACTTTGGGGTTTTCCCCGGTGAAACAGACGAGGGAAAGGGTTTTCCTTTGCGGATTTTATATTTCAAAGGCCCTTATCAGGGCCAAAAAAATAAAAATTTAACAAATTGTCAAGTTCCTGCGAGTGGCTCGATTAAGGAGACGGAATCACCTAAGTCCAAGCCAGAGGATTCTTTTATCATTTTTTTTTTAAAGGTCCTTTTAAGGGCCACAAATTAAAAAATAAACCAGGAATCTCCCCGGTGAAGCAAACGAGGGAAGAGGTTTTTCTTTCCTGATTTTATATTTCAAAGGCCCTTATGAGGGCCAAAAAAAAAAAAAAATTAATAATAATAATAACAATAATAATAATAAAATGGCCTACTTTCTTACGGAAATCCGTTAAAAAGATACCCTAAGTCCTGCTCGCTTTCGGAGACAGAAACACTAAGATTCTCTTTCCTTTTTATCTTTACTAAGGCAACCGAAAATTTTTAAAAGCCTCCAAAAAACAAACAAATAATTTTATTCGTTTTTCGTCGATATCTCGAGAATCGTAGGTCTCAGACGAAATAATTATTTGTACAAAATTAAAGATTTTCGAATTTGCTACAATTTTGAGCGAGGACAATTTTTTGTTGGACCAAACGTATCTGAGCTACGAGGTGGAAAAAAAATCGGGGTGTTCTATTTTGACTGTTGTATAAAATTTATTTACCTTTTCAAACAACTCTCAAAAGGCAATTAACGATAAATAGGCAAGGGTCGCCGGTGGGGGTAAATTTAGAAGAAGAAAAAATCCATTCAAAAATAGAAAACTTGGTTTTTTTCGACTTTTCTAAAATCTGACTTTTAAAAACTCGAAAGTCTTGCTTTTTTGTCACCTAGTAGCTCAGACACCTTTGGTCCTACAAAAAATCTCGGTAAATTTAATCTGTTGCAAATTTAATAAGCTTTAATTTTGTTTTTATAAAATTTTTTTAATTAATTTTTGTTAAATTCACCCCCGCCACTACCTATTGATTGTTAAAAGCTTCTCAGCAGTTGATTTTAAATGGAAATCGTATTCGTTGTACAACGTTTAATTAGTACGCTTTTAGCGGATTTCCAGAGGAAAGCAGGCTATTGAGGTCGGCCTTACGGAGGCTTTCGGCTTTTTTTTTTATTTTTTTTTTATTAGACGAAGACTTTCTAACTTTTTCCTTCTTTTTTGAAATGTTACTCTTTTCATAAGAAAAGCTTCATATTCGCGCAATTTTTGTCGACTCACAGCTCAGAAACTATTTGTTGCTCCCACAAACAATCCTAGTGCATCGACTTATACAAAAATACCTAATCATTTTTTTTTTTTTTTTTTTTTTAATTTTATTTCCAATAATTCATTTTGACATGAATACAAAAAAAAAAAATTAATCAATTAATGCCCGGTTTAAAAAGTCGGAAAAACATTTTTCCTCAAATGACCGTTTTTAAATTATTATTCTATTCTTTCCCTCAAGGGATAATCCTCTTGGCTTCCAGGTCACTGGTACCTGCCTAATTGAAAAAGGGTCTGAGCCAATAAGAATGCGCCTACCCCTTCCCAGTACCTGCTTTCCGACGTTCTGATTGGCCGCCTCTGATGACGTCAGAAAACGTTTCTGTCACTCGGAACGAAAACGGACCTCAGAGTTCAGTCTTGTTTCATACTTGCACACACTATGGACAAGAAAAGCCAGAAGGTCGATTTCTATCAAAATCAACCTCCTAAGGTTTCTTCGTATATCCCGCGAGGGGTTGCGAAAGACGACACGGCGAGGAAATCGCCAAGCTGTTTTCCCTTCTTCGGAAAACGTGATGAGGTGAAGAGATCTGAACCTTCCGAAGACATATTCGAGCCGAGAAATTGATCGAATATGTCTTCGGAAGAGGAAGTCTCTCTTCCCTTTTTTCAAAGGCCCTTTTAAGGGCCAAAATTTTCAAACAAAGACCTCGGGAATCTCCCCGGTGAAGCAGACGAGGGAAAAGGTTTTCCTTTCCTGATTTTATATTTCAAAGGCCCTTATAAGGGCCAAAAAAATAACAAAATACCTAAAACAAGACTTTGGGGTTTTCCCCGGTGAAACAGACGAGGGAAAGGGTTTTCCTTTGCGGATTTTATATTTCAAAGGCCCTTATCAGGGCCAAAAAAATAAAAATTTAACAAATTGTCAAGTTCCTGCGAGTGGCTCGATTAAGGAGACGGAATCACCTAAGTCCAAGCCAGAGGATTCTTTTATCATTTTTTTTTTAAAGGTCCTTTTAAGGGCCACAAATTAAAAAAATAAACCTACGGAATCTCCCCGGTGAAGCAAACGAGGGAAGAGGTTTTTCTTTCCTGATTTTATATTTCAAAGGCCCTTATGAGGGCCAAAAAAAAAAAATTAATAATAATAATAACAATAATAATAATAAAATGGCCTACTTTCTTACGGAAATCCGTTAAAAAGATACCCTAAGTCCTGCTCGCTTTCGGAGACAGAAACACCTAAAGATTCTCTTTCCTTTTTATCTTTACTAAGGCAACCGAAAATTTTTTAAAAGCCTCCAAAAAACAAAACAAAATAAAATTTTATTCGTTTTTCGTCGATATCTCGAGAATCGTAGGTCTCAGACGAAATAATTATTTGTACAAAATTAAAGATTTTCGAATTTGCTACAATTTTGAGCGAGGACAATTTTTTGTTGGACCAAACGTATCTGAGCTACGAGGTGGAAAAAAAATCGGGGTGTTCTATTTTGACCTGTTGTATAAAATTTATTTACCTTTTCAAAACAACTCTCAAAAGGCAATTAACGATAAATAGGCAAGGGTCGCCGGTGGGGGTAAATTTAGAAGAAGAAAAAATCCATTCAAAAATAGAAAACTTGGTTTTTTTCGACTTTTCTAAAATCTGACTTTTAAAAACTCGAAAGTCTTGCTTTTTTGTCACCTAGTAGCTCAGACACCTTTGGTCCTACAAAAAATCTCGGTAAATTTAATCTGTTGCAAATTTAATAAGCTTTAATTTTGTTTTTATAAAATTTTAGCGGATTTTTTTAATTAATTTTTGTTAAATTCACCCCCGCCACTACCTATTGATTGTTAAAAGCTTCTCAGCAGTTGATTTTAAATGGAAATCGTATTCGTTGTACAACGTTTAATTAGTACGCTTTTAGCGGATTTCCAGAGGAAAGCAGGCTATTGAGGTCGGCCTTACGGAGGCTTTCGGCTTTTTTTTTTTTTTTTTATTAGACGAAGACTTCCTAACTTTTTTCCTTCTTTTCTGAAATGTTACTCTTTTCATAAGAAAAGCTTCATATTCGCGCCTTTTTTGTCGACTCACAGCTCAGAAACTATTTGTTGCTCCCACAAACAATCCTAGTGCATCGACTTATACAAAAATACCTAATCATTTTTTTTTTTTTTTTTTTTTTAATTTTATTTCCAATAATTCATTTTGACATGAATACAAAAAAAAAAAATTAATCAATTAATGCCCGGTTTAAAAAGTCGGAAAAACATTTTTCCTCAAATGACCGTTTTTAAATTATTATTCTATTCTTTCCCTCAAGGGATAATCCTCTTGGCTTCCAGGTCACTGGTACCTGCCTAATTGAAAAAGGGTCTGAGCCAATAAGAATGCGCCTACCCCTTCCCAGTACCTGCTTTCCGACGTTCTGATTGGCCGCCTCTGATGACGTCAGAAAACGTTTCTGTCACTCGGAACGAAAACGGACCTCAGAGTTCAGTCTTGTTTCATACTTGCACACACTATGGACAAGAAAAGCCAGAAGGTCGATTTCTATCAAAATCAACCTCCTAAGGTTTCTTCGTATATCCCGCGAGGGGTTGCGAAAGACGACACGGCGAGGAAATCGCCAAGCTGTTTTCCCTTCTTCGGAAAACGTGATGAGGTGAAGAGATCTGAACCTTCCGAAGACATATTCGAGCCGAGAAATTGATCGAATATGTCTTCGGAAGAGGAAGTCTCTCTTCCCTTTTTTCAAAGGCCCTTTTAAGGGCCAAAATTTTCAAACAAAGACCTCGGGAATCTCCCCGGTGAAGCAGACGAGGGAAAAGGTTTTCCTTTCCTGATTTTATATTTCAAAGGCCCTTATAAGGGCCAAAAAAATAACAAAAAAACAAGACTTTGGGGTTTTCCCCGGTGAAACAGACGAGGGAAAGGGTTTTCCTTTGCGGATTTTATATTTCAAAGGCCCTTATCAGGGCCAAAAAAATAAAAATTTAACAAATTGTCAAGTTCCTGCGAGTGGCTCGATTAAGGAGACGGAATCACCTAAGTCCAAGCCAGAGGATTCTTTTATCATTTTTTTTTAAAGGTCCTTTTAAGGGCCACAAATTAAAAAAATAAACCTACGGAATCTCCCCGGTGAAGCAAACGAGGGAAGAGGTTTTTCTTTCCTGATTTTATATTTCAAAGGCCCTTATGAGGGCCAAAAAAAAAAAATTAATAATAATAATAACAATAATAATAATAAAATGGCCTACTTTCTTACGGAAATCCGTTAAAAAGATACCCTAAGTCCTGCTCGCTTTCGGAGACAGAAACACCTAAAGATTCTCTTTCCTTTTTATCTTTACTAAGGCAACCGAAAATTTTTTAAAAGCCTCCAAAAAACAAAACAAAATAAAATTTTATTCGTTTTTCGTCGATATCTCGAGAATCGTAGGTCTCAGACGAAATAATTATTTGTACAAAATTAAAGATTTTCGAATTTGCTACAATTTTGAGCGAGGACAATTTTTTGTTGGACCAAACGTATCTGAGCTACGAGGTGGAAAAAAAATCGGGGTGTTCTATTTTGACCTGTTGTATAAAATTTATTTACCTTTTCAAAACAACTCTCAAAAGGCAATTAACGATAAATAGGCAAGGGTCGCCGGTGGGGGTAAATTTAGAAGAAGAAAAAATCCATTCAAAAATAGAAAACTTGGTTTTTTTCGACTTTTCTAAAATCTGACTTTTAAAAACTCGAAAGTCTTGCTTTTTTGTCACCTAGTAGCTCAGACACCTTTGGTCCTACAAAAAATCTCGGTAAATTTAATCTGTTGCAAATTTAATAAGCTTTAATTTTGTTTTTATAAAATTTTTTTAATTAATTTTTGTTAAATTCACCCCCGCCACTACCTATTGATTGTTAAAAGCTTCTCAGCAGTTGATTTTAAATGGAAATCGTATTCGTTGTACAACGTTTAATTAGTACGCTTTTAGCGGATTTCCAGAGGAAAGCAGGCTATTGAGGTCGGCCTTACGGAGGCTTTCGGCTTTTTTTTTTTTTTTTTTATTAGACGAAGACTTCCTAACTTTTTTCCTTCTTTTCTGAAATGTTACTCTTTTCATAAGAAAAGCTTCATATTCGCGCCTTTTTTGTCGACTCACAGCTCAGAAACTATTTGTTGCTCCCACAAACAATCCTAGTGCATCGACTTATACAAAAATACCTAATCATTTTTTTTTTTTTTTTTTTAATTTTATTTCCAATAATTCATTTTGACATGAATACAAAAAAAAAAATTAATCAATTAATGCCCGGTTTAAAAAGTCGGAAAAACATTTTTCCTCAAATGACCGTTTTTAAATTATTATTCTATTCTTTCCCTCAAGGGATAATCCTCTTGGCTTCCAGGTCACTGGTACCTGCCTAATTGAAAAAGGGTCTGAGCCAATAAGAATGCGCCTACCCCTTCCCAGTACCTGCTTTCCGACGTTCTGATTGGCCGCCTCTGATGACGTCAGAAAACGTTTCTGTCACTCGGAACGAAAACGGACCTCAGAGTTCAGTCTTGTTTCATACTTGCACACACTATGGACAAGAAAAGCCAGAAGGTCGATTTCTATCAAAATCAACCTCCTAAGGTTTCTTCGTATATCCCGCGAGGGGTTGCGAAAGACGACACGGCGAGGAAATCGCCAAGCTGTTTTCCCTTCTTCGGAAAACGTGATGAGGTGAAGAGATCTGAACCTTCCGAAGACATATTCGAGCCGAGAAATTGATCGAATATGTCTTCGGAAGAGGAAGTCTCTCTTCCCTTTTTTCAAAGGCCCTTTTAAGGGCCAAAATTTTCAAACAAAGACCTCGGGAATCTCCCCGGTGAAGCAGACGAGGGAAAAGGTTTTCCTTTCCTGATTTTATATTTCAAAGGCCCTTATAAGGGCCAAAAAAATAACAAAAAACAAGACTTTGGGGTTTTCCCCGGTGAAACAGACGAGGGAAAGGGTTTTCCTTTGCGGATTTTATATTTCAAAGGCCCTTATCAGGGCCAAAAAAATAAAAATTTAACAAATTGTCAAGTTCCTGCGAGTGGCTCGATTAAGGAGACGGAATCACCTAAGTCCAAGCCAGAGGATTCTTTTATCATTTTTTTTTAAAGGTCCTTTTAAGGGCCACAAATTAAAAAAATAAACCTACGGAATCTCCCCGGTGAAGCAAACGAGGGAAGAGGTTTTTCTTTCCTGATTTTATATTTCAAAGGCCCTTATGAGGGCCAAAAAAAAAAAAATTAATAATAATAATAACAATAATAATAATAAAATGGCCTACTTTCTTACGGAAATCCGTTAAAAAGATACCCTAAGTCCTGCTCGCTTTCGGAGACAGAAACACCTAAAGATTCTCTTTCCTTTTTATCTTTACTAAGGCAACCGAAAATTTTTTAAAAGCCTCCAAAAAACAAAACAAAATAAAATTTTATTCGTTTTTCGTCGATATCTCGAGAATCGTAGGTCTCAGACGAAATAATTATTTGTACAAAATTAAAGATTTTCGAATTTGCTACAATTTTGAGCGAGGACAATTTTTTGTTGGACCAAACGTATCTGAGCTACGAGGTGGAAAAAAAATCGGGGTGTTCTATTTTGACCTGTTGTATAAAATTTATTTACCTTTTCAAAACAACTCTCAAAAGGCAATTAACGATAAATAGGCAAGGGTCGCCGGTGGGGGTAAATTTAGAAGAAGAAAAAATCCATTCAAAAATAGAAAACTTGGTTTTTTTCGACTTTTCTAAAATCTGACTTTTAAAAACTCGAAAGTCTTGCTTTTTTGTCACCTAGTAGCTCAGACACCTTTGGTCCTACAAAAAATCTCGGTAAATTTAATCTGTTGCAAATTTAATAAGCTTTAATTTTGTTTTTATAAAATTTTTTTAATTAATTTTTGTTAAATTCACCCCCGCCACTACCTATTGATTGTTAAAAGCTTCTCAGCAGTTGATTTTAAATGGAAATCGTATTCGTTGTACAACGTTTAATTAGTACGCTTTTAGCGGATTTCCAGAGGAAAGCAGGCTATTGAGGTCGGCCTTACGGAGGCTTTCGGCTTTTTTTTTTTTTTTTTTATTAGACGAAGACTTCCTAACTTTTTTCCTTCTTTTCTGAAATGTTACTCTTTTCATAAGAAAAGCTTCATATTCGCGCCTTTTTTGTCGACTCACAGCTCAGAAACTATTTGTTGCTCCCACAAACAATCCTAGTGCATCGACTTATACAAAAATACCTAATCATTTTTTTTTTTTTTTTTTTTAATTTTATTTCCAATAATTCATTTTGACATGAATACAAAAAAAAAAAATTAATCAATTAATGCCCGGTTTAAAAAGTCGGAAAAACATTTTTCCTCAAATGACCGTTTTTAAATTATTATTCTATTCTTTCCCTCAAGGGATAATCCTCTTGGCTTCCAGGTCACTGGTACCTGCCTAATTGAAAAAGGGTCTGAGCCAATAAGAATGCGCCTACCCCTTCCCAGTACCTGCTTTCCGACGTTCTGATTGGCCGCCTCTGATGACGTCAGAAAACGTTTCTGTCACTCGGAACGAAAACGGACCTCAGAGTTCAGTCTTGTTTCATACTTGCACACACTATGGACAAGAAAAGCCAGAAGGTCGATTTCTATCAAAATCAACCTCCTAAGGTTTCTTCGTATATCCCGCGAGGGGTTGCGAAAGACGACACGGCGAGGAAATCGCCAAGCTGTTTTCCCTTCTTCGGAAAACGTGATGAGGTGAAGAGATCTGAACCTTCCGAAGACATATTCGAGCCGAGAAATTGATCGAATATGTCTTCGGAAGAGGAAGTCTCTCTTCCCTTTTTTCAAAGGCCCTTTTAAGGGCCAAAATTTTCAAACAAAGACCTCGGGAATCTCCCCGGTGAAGCAGACGAGGGAAAAGGTTTTCCTTTCCTGATTTTATATTTCAAAGGCCCTTATAAGGGCCAAAAAAATAACAAAAAAAAACAAGACTTTGGGGTTTTCCCCGGTGAAACAGACGAGGGAAAGGGTTTTCCTTTGCGGATTTTATATTTCAAAGGCCCTTATCAGGGCCAAAAAAATAAAAATTTAACAAATTGTCAAGTTCCTGCGAGTGGCTCGATTAAGGAGACGGAATCACCTAAGTCCAAGCCAGAGGATTCTTTTATCATTTTTTTTTAAAGGTCCTTTTAAGGGCCACAAATTAAAAAAATAAACCTACGGAATCTCCCCGGTGAAGCAAACGAGGGAAGAGGTTTTTCTTTCCTGATTTTATATTTCAAAGGCCCTTATGAGGGCCAAAAAAAAAAAAATTAATAATAATAATAACAATAATAATAATAAAATGGCCTACTTTCTTACGGAAATCCGTTAAAAAGATACCCTAAGTCCTGCTCGCTTTCGGAGACAGAAACACCTAAAGATTCTCTTTCCTTTTTATCTTTACTAAGGCAACCGAAAATTTTTTAAAAGCCTCCAAAAAACAAAACAAAATAAAATTTTATTCGTTTTTCGTCGATATCTCGAGAATCGTAGGTCTCAGACGAAATAATTATTTGTACAAAATTAAAGATTTTCGAATTTGCTACAATTTTGAGCGAGGACAATTTTTTGTTGGACCAAACGTATCTGAGCTACGAGGTGGAAAAAAAATCGGGGTGTTCTATTTTGACCTGTTGTATAAAATTTATTTACCTTTTCAAAACAACTCTCAAAAGGCAATTAACGATAAATAGGCAAGGGTCGCCGGTGGGGGTAAATTTAGAAGAAGAAAAAATCCATTCAAAAATAGAAAACTTGGTTTTTTTCGACTTTTCTAAAATCTGACTTTTAAAAACTCGAAAGTCTTGCTTTTTTGTCACCTAGTAGCTCAGACACCTTTGGTCCTACAAAAAATCTCGGTAAATTTAATCTGTTGCAAATTTAATAAGCTTTAATTTTGTTTTTATAAAATTTTTTTAATTAATTTTTGTTAAATTCACCCCCGCCACTACCTATTGATTGTTAAAAGCTTCTCAGCAGTTGATTTTAAATGGAAATCGTATTCGTTGTACAACGTTTAATTAGTACGCTATTAGCGGATTTCCAGAGGAAAGCAGGCTATTGAGGTCGGCCTTACGGAGGCTTTCGGCTTTTTTTTTTTTTTTATTGGACGAAGACTTCCTAACTTTTATCCTTCTTTTCTGAAATGTTACTCTATTCATAAGAAAAGCTTCATATTCGCACCTTTTTTGTCGACTCACAGCTCAGAAACTATTTGTTGCTCCCACAAACAATCCTAGTGCATCGACTTATACAAAAATACCTAATCATTTTTTTTTTTTTTTTTTAATTTTATTTCCAATAATTCATTTTGACATGAATACAAAAAAAAAAATTAATCAATTAATGCCCGGTTTAAAAAGTCGGAAAAACATTTTTCCTCAAATGACCGTTTTTAAATTATTATTCTATTCTTTCCCTCAAGGGATAATCCTCTTGGCTTCCAGGTCACTGGTACCTGCCTAATTGAAAAAGGGTCTGAGCCAATAAGAATGCGCCTACCCCTTCCCAGTACCTGCTTTCCGACGTTCTGATTGGCCGCCTCTGATGACGTCAGAAAACGTTTCTGTCACTCGGAACGAAAACGGACCTCAGAGTTCAGTCTTGTTTCATACTTGCACACACTATGGACAAGAAAAGCCAGAAGGTCGATTTCTATCAAAATCAACCTCCTAAGGTTTCTTCGTATATCCCGCGAGGGGTTGCGAAAGACGACACGGCGAGGAAATCGCCAAGCTGTTTTCCCTTCTTCGGAAAACGTGATGAGGTGAAGAGATCTGAACCTTCCGAAGACATATTCGAGCCGAGAAATTGATCGAATATGTCTTCGGAAGAGGAAGTCTCTCTTCCCTTTTTTCAAAGGCCCTTTTAAGGGCCAAAATTTTCAAACAAAGACCTCGGGAATCTCCCCGGTGAAGCAGACGAGGGAAAAGGTTTTCCTTTCCTGATTTTATATTTCAAAGGCCCTTATAAGGGCCAAAAAAATAACAAAAAAAAACAAGACTTTGGGGTTTTCCCCGGTGAAACAGACGAGGGAAAGGGTTTTCCTTTGCGGATTTTATATTTCAAAGGCCCTTATCAGGGCCAAAAAAATAAAAATTTAACAAATTGTCAAGTTCCTGCGAGTGGCTCGATTAAGGAGACGGAATCACCTAAGTCCAAGCCAGAGGATTCTTTTATCATTTTTTTTTTAAAGGTCCTTTTAAGGGCCACAAATTAAAAAAATAAACCTACGGAATCTCCCCGGTGAAGCAAACGAGGGAAGAGGTTTTTCTTTCCTGATTTTATATTTCAAAGGCCCTTATGAGGGCCAAAAAAAAAAAAATTAATAATAATAATAACAATAATAATAATAAAATGGCCTACTTTCTTACGGAAATCCGTTAAAAAGATACCCTAAGTCCTGCTCGCTTTCGGAGACAGAAACACCTAAAGATTCTCTTTCCTTTTTATCTTTACTAAGGCAACCGAAAATTTTTTAAAAGCCTCCAAAAAACAAAACAAAATAAAATTTTATTCGTTTTTCGTCGATATCTCGAGAATCGTAGGTCTCAGACGAAATAATTATTTGTACAAAATTAAAGATTTTCGAATTTGCTACAATTTTGAGCGAGGACAATTTTTTGTTGGACCAAACGTATCTGAGCTACGAGGTGGAAAAAAAATCGGGGTGTTCTATTTTGACCTGTTGTATAAAATTTATTTACCTTTTCAAAACAACTCTCAAAAGGCAATTAACGATAAATAGGCAAGGGTCGCCGGTGGGGGTAAATTTAGAAGAAGAAAAAATCCATTCAAAAATAGAAAACTTGGTTTTTTTCGACTTTTCTAAAATCTGACTTTTAAAAACTCGAAAGTCTTGCTTTTTTGTCACCTAGTAGCTCAGACACCTTTGGTCCTACAAAAAATCTCGGTAAATTTAATCTGTTGCAAATTTAATAAGCTTTAATTTTGTTTTTATAAAATTTTTTTAATTAATTTTTGTTAAATTCACCCCCGCCACTACCTATTGATTGTTAAAAGCTTCTCAGCAGTTGATTTTAAATGGAAATCGTATTCGTTGTACAACGTTTAATTAGTACGCTTTTAGCGGATTTCCAGAGGAAAGCAGGCTATTGAGGTCGGCCTTACGGAGGCTTTCGGCTTTTTTTTTTTTTTTTTTATTAGACGAAGACTTCCTAACTTTTTTCCTTCTTTTCTGAAATGTTACTCTTTTCATAAGAAAAGCTTCATATTCGCGCCTTTTTTGTCGACTCACAGCTCAGAAACTATTTGTTGCTCCCACAAACAATCCTAGTGCATCGACTTATACAAAAATACCTAATCATTTTTTTTTTTTTTTTTTTAATTTTATTTCCAATAATTCATTTTGACATGAATACAAAAAAAAAAATTAATCAATTAATGCCCGGTTTAAAAAGTCGGAAAAACATTTTTCCTCAAATGACCGTTTTTAAATTATTATTCTATTCTTTCCCTCAAGGGATAATCCTCTTGGCTTCCAGGTCACTGGTACCTGCCTAATTGAAAAAGGGTCTGAGCCAATAAGAATGCGCCTACCCCTTCCCAGTACCTGCTTTCCGACGTTCTGATTGGCCGCCTCTGATGACGTCAGAAAACGTTTCTGTCACTCGGAACGAAAACGGACCTCAGAGTTCAGTCTTGTTTCATACTTGCACACACTATGGACAAGAAAAGCCAGAAGGTCGATTTCTATCAAAATCAACCTCCTAAGGTTTCTTCGTATATCCCGCGAGGGGTTGCGAAAGACGACACGGCGAGGAAATCGCCAAGCTGTTTTCCCTTCTTCGGAAAACGTGATGAGGTGAAGAGATCTGAACCTTCCGAAGACATATTCGAGCCGAGAAATTGATCGAATATGTCTTCGGAAGAGGAAGTCTCTCTTCCCTTTTTTCAAAGGCCCTTTTAAGGGCCAAAATTTTCAAACAAAGACCTCGGGAATCTCCCCGGTGAAGCAGACGAGGGAAAAGGTTTTCCTTTCCTGATTTTATATTTCAAAGGCCCTTATAAGGGCCAAAAAAATAACAAAAAAAAACAAGACTTTGGGGTTTTCCCCGGTGAAACAGACGAGGGAAAGGGTTTTCCTTTGCGGATTTTATATTTCAAAGGCCCTTATCAGGGCCAAAAAAATAAAAATTTAACAAATTGTCAAGTTCCTGCGAGTGGCTCGATTAAGGAGACGGAATCACCTAAGTCCAAGCCAGAGGATTCTTTTATCATTTTTTTTTTAAAGGTCCTTTTAAGGGCCACAAATTAAAAAAATAAACCTACGGAATCTCCCCGGTGAAGCAAACGAGGGAAGAGGTTTTTCTTTCCTGATTTTATATTTCAAAGGCCCTTATGAGGGCCAAAAAAAAAAAAATTAATAATAATAATAACAATAATAATAATAAAATGGCCTACTTTCTTACGGAAATCCGTTAAAAAGATACCCTAAGTCCTGCTCGCTTTCGGAGACAGAAACACCTAAAGATTCTCTTTCCTTTTTATCTTTACTAAGGCAACCGAAAATTTTTTAAAAGCCTCCAAAAAACAAAACAAAATAAAATTTTATTCGTTTTTCGTCGATATCTCGAGAATCGTAGGTCTCAGACGAAATAATTATTTGTACAAAATTAAAGATTTTCGAATTTGCTACAATTTTGAGCGAGGACAATTTTTTGTTGGACCAAACGTATCTGAGCTACGAGGTGGAAAAAAAATCGGGGTGTTCTATTTTGACCTGTTGTATAAAATTTATTTACCTTTTCAAAACAACTCTCAAAAGGCAATTAACGATAAATAGGCAAGGGTCGCCGGTGGGGGTAAATTTAGAAGAAGAAAAAATCCATTCAAAAATAGAAAACTTGGTTTTTTTCGACTTTTCTAAAATCTGACTTTTAAAAACTCGAAAGTCTTGCTTTTTTGTCACCTAGTAGCTCAGACACCTTTGGTCCTACAAAAAATCTCGGTAAATTTAATCTGTTGCAAATTTAATAAGCTTTAATTTTGTTTTTATAAAATTTTTTTAATTAATTTTTGTTAAATTCACCCCCGCCACTACCTATTGATTGTTAAAAGCTTCTCAGCAGTTGATTTTAAATGGAAATCGTATTCGTTGTACAACGTTTAATTAGTACGCTTTTAGCGGATTTCCAGAGGAAAGCAGGCTATTGAGGTCGGCCTTACGGAGGCTTTCGGCTTTTTTTTTTTTTTTTTTTATTAGACGAAGACTTCCTAACTTTTATCCTTCTTTTCTGAAATGTTACTCTTTTCATAAGAAAAGCTTCATATTCGCGCCTTTTTTGTCGACTCACAGCTCAGAAACTATTTGTTGGTCCCACAAACAATCTTAGTGCATCGACTTATACAAAAATACCTAATCATTTTTTTTTTTTTTTTTTTTTTAATTTTATTTCCAATAATTCATTTTGACATGAATACAAAAAAAAAAAATTAATCAATTAATGCCCGGTTTAAAAAGTCGGAAAAACATTTTTCCTCAAATGACCGTTTTTAAATTATTATTCTATTCTTTCCCTCAAGGGATAATCCTCTTGGCTTCCAGGTCACTGGTACCTGCCTAATTGAAAAAGGGTCTGAGCCAATAAGAATGCGCCTACCCCTTCCCAGTACCTGCTTTCCGACGTTCTGATTGGCCGCCTCTGATGACGTCAGAAAACGTTTCTGTCACTCGGAACGAAAACGGACCTCAGAGTTCAGTCTTGTTTCATACTTGCACACACTATGGACAAGAAAAGCCAGAAGGTCGATTTCTATCAAAATCAACCTCCTAAGGTTTCTTCGTATATCCCGCGAGGGGTTGCGAAAGACGACACGGCGAGGAAATCGCCAAGCTGTTTTCCCTTCTTCGGAAAACGTGATGAGGTGAAGAGATCTGAACCTTCCGAAGACATATTCGAGCCGAGAAATTGATCGAATATGTCTTCGGAAGAGGAAGTCTCTCTTCCCTTTTTTCAAAGGCCCTTTTAAGGGCCAAAATTTTCAAACAAAGACCTCGGGAATCTCCCCGGTGAAGCAGACGAGGGAAAAGGTTTTCCTTTCCTGATTTTATATTTCAAAGGCCCTTATAAGGGCCAAAAAAATAAAAAATAAAAACAAGACTTTGGGGTTTTCCCCGGTGAAACAGACGAGGGAAAGGGTTTTCCTTTGCGGATTTTATATTTCAAAGGCCCTTATCAGGGCCAAAAAAATAAAAATTTAACAAATTGTCAAGTTCCTGCGAGTGGCTCGATTAAGGAGACGGAATCACCTAAGTCCAAGCCAGAGGATTCTTTTATCATTTTTTTTTTAAAGGTCCTTTTAAGGGCCACAAATTAAAAAAATAAACCTACGGAATCTCCCCGGTGAAGCAAACGAGGGAAGAGGTTTTTCTTTCCTGATTTTATATTTCAAAGGCCCTTATGAGGGCCAAAAAAAAAAAAATTAATAATAATAATAACAATAATAATAATAAAATGGCCTACTTTCTTACGGAAATCCGTTAAAAAGATACCCTAAGTCCTGCTCGCTTTCGGAGACAGAAACACCTAAAGATTCTCTTTCCTTTTTATCTTTACTAAGGCAACCGAAAATTTTTTAAAAGCCTCCAAAAAACAAAACAAAATAAAATTTTATTCGTTTTTCGTCGATATCTCGAGAATCGTAGGTCTCAGACGAAATAATTATTTGTACAAAATTAAAGATTTTCGAATTTGCTACAATTTTGAGCGAGGACAATTTTTTGTTGGACCAAACGTATCTGAGCTACGAGGTGGAAAAAAAATCGGGGTGTTCTATTTTGACCTGTTGTATAAAATTTATTTACCTTTTCAAAACAACTCTCAAAAGGCAATTAACGATAAATAGGCAAGGGTCGCCGGTGGGGGTAAATTTAGAAGAAGAAAAAATCCATTCAAAAATAGAAAACTTGGTTTTTTTCGACTTTTCTAAAATCTGACTTTTAAAAACTCGAAAGTCTTGCTTTTTTGTCACCTAGTAGCTCAGACACCTTTGGTCCTACAAAAAATCTCGGTAAATTTAATCTGTTGCAAATTTAATAAGCTTTAATTTTGTTTTTATAAAATTTTTTTAATTAATTTTTGTTAAATTCACCCCCGCCACTACCTATTGATTGTTAAAAGCTTCTCAGCAGTTGATTTTAAATGGAAATCGTATTCGTTGTACAACGTTTAATTAGTACGCTTTTAGCGGATTTCCAGAGGAAAGCAGGCTATTGAGGTCGGCCTTACGGAGGCTTTCGGCTTTTTTTTTTTTTTTTTTATTAGACGAAGACTTCCTAACTTTTTTCCTTCTTTTCTGAAATGTTACTCTTTTCATAAGAAAAGCTTCATATTCGCGCCTTTTTTGTCGACTCACAGCTCAGAAACTATTTGTTGCTCCCACAAACAATCCTAGTGCATCGACTTATACAAAAATATATATCATTTTTTTTTTTTTTTTTTTTTTTTTTTATTTTATTTCCAATAATTCATTTTGACATGAATACAAAAAAAAAAATTAATCAATTAATGCCCGGTTTAAAAAGTCGGAAAAACATTTTTCCTCAAATGACCGTTTTTAAATTATTATTCTATTCTTTCCCTCAAGGGATAATCCTCTTGGCTTCCAGGTCACTGGTACCTGCCTAATTGAAAAAGGGTCTGAGCCAATAAGAATGCGCCTACCCCTTCCCAGTACCTGCTTTCCGACGTTCTGATTGGCCGCCTCTGATGACGTCAGAAAACGTTTCTGTCACTCGGAACGAAAACGGACCTCAGAGTTCAGTCTTGTTTCATACTTGCACACACTATGGACAAGAAAAGCCAGAAGGTCGATTTCTATCAAAATCAACCTCCTAAGGTTTCTTCGTATATCCCGCGAGGGGTTGCGAAAGACGACACGGCGAGGAAATCGCCAAGCTGTTTTCCCTTCTTCGGAAAACGTGATGAGGTGAAGAGATCTGAACCTTCCGAAGACATATTCGAGCCGAGAAATTGATCGAATATGTCTTCGGAAGAGGAAGTCTCTCTTCCCTTTTTTCAAAGGCCCTTTTAAGGGCCAAAATTTTCAAACAAAGACCTCGGGAATCTCCCCGGTGAAGCAGACGAGGGAAAAGGTTTTCCTTTCCTGATTTTATATTTCAAAGGCCCTTATAAGGGCCAAAAAAATAACAAAAAACAAGACTTTGGGGTTTTCCCCGGTGAAACAGACGAGGGAAAGGGTTTTCCTTTGCGGATTTTATATTTCAAAGGCCCTTATCAGGGCCAAAAAAAATTTAACAAGTCGAGAAGGAATTTAAGGAAGTCGAGGTTTTTGGGGGTGATTTGTGGTCTCGACAACCTTTGTAGTCAAGGATTTAGGAGTTAATTTTTCGTATTGAAAATCTTTGAAGTCGAGGTTTTAGGAGGTGATTTTTCGTCTATAAAGACTTCGAAGTCGAGGTTTTTGGAGTTGATATTTCGTCCCGAAAAACTTCGAAGTCGAGGTTTTAGTAGGTAATTTTACCTTTCCAAATACCTCGAAGTCGATGTTTCAGGACTTGATTTTTCGTATTGAAAATCTTCGAAGTTGAGGTTTTACGATTTGAAATTCGTCTCGAAAAACTTTGCTGTCGAGGTTTTAGGAGTTGATTTTTCATCTTACAAAACTTCGAAGTTAAGGTTTTAGGAGTAGTTATTTCGTTTCGAAAAACTTCCTAGTCGAGGTTTTAGGAGTTGATTTTTCGTCTCAAAATACTTCGAAGTCGAGGTTTTAGGAGGTGATTTTTTGTCCTAAAATACTTTGAAGTCGAGGTTTTAGGAGTTGATTTTTCGTCTATAAAGACTTCGAAGTCGAGGTTTTTGGAGTTGATTTTTTGTCTCGTAAAACTTCGAAGTCGAGGTTTTAGTAGGTGATTTTACCTTTCCAAATACCTCGAAGTCGACGTTTTAGGAGTTGATTTTTCGTACCTATTGAAAATCTTCCAAGTCGAGGTATTAGGAGGTCATTTTTGGTCTCGACAACCTTTGTAATCGAGGATTTAGGAGTTAATTTTTCGTATCGAAAATCTTTGAAGTCGAGGTTTTAGGAGGTGATTATTCGTCTCGATTAAGTTCGAAGTCGAGGTATTTAGAGTTAAATTTTCATCTCAACAAACTTTGAAGTCGATGTTTCAGGAGTTGATTTTTCGTATTCAAAATCTTCAAAGTTGAGGTTTTACGATTTGAAATTCGTCTCGAAAAACTTCGTTGTCGAGGTTTTAGGAGTTGATTTTTCGTATCGAAAATCTTCGAAGTCGAGAATTTAGGAGTTGATTTCTCGTCTTGTAAAACTTCGAAGTCGAGGTTTTAGGAGTTGATTTTTCGTCTCGTAAAACTTAAAAGTCGAGGTTTTAGGAGTTGTTTTTTCATCTCAAAAAACTTCGAAGTTAAGGTTTTAGGAGTAGGTATTTCGTTTCAAAAAACTTCCTAGTCGAGGTTTTAGGAGTTGATTTTTCGTCTCAAAATACTTCGAAGTCGAGGTTTTAGGAGGTGATTTTTCGTCTATAAAGACTTCGAAGTCGAGGTTTTTGGAGTTGATATTTCGTCCCGAAAAACTTCGAAGTCGAGGTTTTAGTAGGTAATTTTACCTTTCCAAATACCTCGAAGTCGATGTTTCAGGACTTGATTTTTCGTATTGAAAATCTTCGAAGTTGAGGTTTTACGATTTGAAATTCGTCTCGAAAAACTTCGTTGTCGAGGTTTTAGGAGTTGATTTTTCGTATCGAAAATCTTCGAAGTCGAGGTTTTAGGAGTTGATTTCTCGTCTCGTAAAACTTCGAAGTCGAGGTTTTAGGAGTTGATTTTTCTTCTCGTAAAACTTAAAAGTCGAGGTTTTAGGACTTGATTTTTCATCTCAAAAAACTTCGAAGTTAAGGTTTTAGGAGTAGTTATTTCGTTTCGAAAAACTTCCTAGTCGAGGTTTTAGGAGTTGATTTTTCGTCTCAAAATACTTCGAAGTCCAGGTTTTAGGAGGTGATTTTTTGTCCTAAAATACTTCGAAGTCGAGGTATTAGGAGTTGATTTTTCGTCTATAAAGACTTCGAAGTCGAGGTTTTTATAGTTGATTTTTCGTCTCGTAAAACTTCGAAGTCGAGGTTTTAGTAGGTGATTTTACCTTTCCAAATACCTCGAAGTCGACGTTTTAGGAGTTGATTTTTCGTACCTATCGAAAATCTTCGAAGTCGAGGTTTTAGGAGGTGATTTTTGGTCTCGACAACCTTTGTATTCGAGGATTTAGGAGTTAATTTTTCGTATCGAAAATCTTCGAAGTCGAGGTTTTAGGAGGTGATTATTCGTCTCGATTAATTTCGAAGTCGAGGTATTTAGAGTTGAATTTTCATCTCAACAAACTTTGAAGTCGATGTTTCAGAAGTTGATTTTTCGTATTGAAAATCTTCGAAGTTGAGGTTTTACGATTTGAAATTCGTCTCGAAAAACTTCGTTGTCGAGGTTTTAGGAGTTGATTTCTCGTCTCGTAAAACTTCGAAGTCGAGGTTTTAGGAGTTTATTTTTCGTCTCGTTAAACTTCGAAGTCGAGGTTTTATTAGTTGATTTTTTGTCGAGGTTTTTGGAGTTGATATGTCATCTCGAAAAACTTCAAAGTGGAGGTTTTAGGAGTTCATTTTTCGTATCGAAAATCTTCGAAGTCGAGGTTTTAGGAGTTGATTTCTCGTCTCTTAAAACTTAGAAGTTGAGGTTTTAGGAGTTGATTTTTTGTCTTGTAAAACTTCGAAGTCGAGGTTTTAGGAGGTAATTTTTCGTCTCGACAAACTTCGTAGTCGAGGTTTTAGGAGTTGATTTATTGTCTCGAGAAAGTTTGAAGTCGAGGTTTCTGGATTTAATTTTTCGTATTGAAAATCTTCGAAGTCAAGGTTTTAGGAGGTGATTTTTCGTGACGACAAACTTCGTAGTCGAGGTTTTAGGAGGTGATTTTTCGTGACGACAAACTTCGTAGTCGAGGTTTTAGGAGTGGATTTTTCGTCTCTTAAAACTTAGAAGTTGAGGGTTTAGGAGTTTATTTTTCGTCTCGACAAACTTCGTAGTCGAGGTTTTAGGAGTGGATTTTTCGTCTTGACAAACTTCGTAGTCGAGGTTTTAGGAGTTGATTTTTCGTATTGAAAATCTTCGAATTCGAGGTTTTAGGACTCCAGAAAATCCGAACACGAACTTCATCAGCGCACGAACTGGCTCGCGTTTGAACAAAAGCTTACGCCATCGTGTTATCATCGACAGGACTCCTCGAATTTGCATTTATGGACGCTCAGGATGCGAAATCGTCTCAAAAATCCTCGTCTTGCAGCGGACCATGTCGACTATGGCGTCGCTTTTGGTGTGGAGCTGTGTAGCAACTCCTCGCCTCCCCTTCCAAAAGAACCATCAGCTGGTAGTCACTCAATAAATCAGTTCAATAAAACATTTCACAAAGCACACATCAAAATCTATCATCAAAATCATTGTAGCAAATCGCTACAAAACACCCTCACCATTTTTGAATCTTGAAGTTTTGAAACAAGCGGGAAGCGATTGAACCAATCTCTGAGCTCTATTCCCAAATCTGACTTCCGTATCGTGAATCACCTGTGTTTTGTTTGTAGTCCACCGACTTCACAATCGTACAACTTGAGACTTTCATTTTAATAAAAAAATACTTACTTATTGATTTTTATCTGTAAAAGTTTTATAATATTTTCGCTCCAACAACGAGGAATTTCATGTCGAGTTTTGTTTTTGTTTAAATCCGTTTTTAGTTGGAGGATTAACTTTCAATGCGAATATGAAAGAAAACACAAAGGATCTTTTCGGGTAAGTGACCTGTCAATGTCAAGGCAATGTCCTCTCACGAAATTTCGTCTTTGTTATTAGACTTTCTTAGGTATCGGTATCACATTTTTAAAATTTTTTGCTTATTTAAATCAATCAAGAAAGCAAGATATTTAAAATTTGTTATTTTTAGATACACCAATACAACGATGCTTGATACTCCAAGTACCAGTTTTTCTGACCTTTGCTTGTCTAGCATTGCCTCCGAAGGGAGTTACAAAAGGACGAATCATGCGGATACGAAATTTCTTAAAATGTACGAGTATTTCTTGGAGGGCAAGCTTATTGATGTCACTCTAATTGCAGGTAAAGTGTCTCAGCACCTTTCGGTTTTATATCCTCTGTATTTGCTATCCTAGAGAATAACTGATGGATGCTGGTCGCTGACAGGTCATCATTCCATCTGATACCAACTTAGCAATTTGGACAGTTCATTGGTTGGTAGATGGATGATAGCTGGTTGGTGTCCTGACAGTTCATCACTGCTTGTTATCAATTTGAATTTGAAACATTCCACTGGGATGGTCTTAGATAGGTAGAGGTATTGTTGCTGGTTGGTATGCTGACAGTCATCACTCTGTCTTGATACCAACTTAAGAGTATGAGACAGTCTACTTACAGCTGTTAATGTGAGATAGGTGGTTGCTATGCTGGATGGTTATCCCATCTCATACCAAATTACGGATCTGGACAGTGGTGTCCTGACAGTTCATCACTGCTTCTTACCAATTTAAGAATTTGAGACATTACGCTGACAAATGGATGGTCTTAGGTAGGTAGATAAGATGGCTCTTTGGCGTAATGGAGGATCATCATCGCATCTCATACCCACTTAGGAATATTGACAGTTCACAGGCAGGTAGATGCTGGATTGGCCATTGTCCTCTCTAACATCAACTTAATATGAGACTGTCTGCAGGCTGATGTAAAATTGCTTTAGTACGGCATCATCCTGTCTGACACCGTCAGAGATTCTAAAGTGTATACGACTGTCAAGTGACAGGCTGTAAGATTGCGGGTTGTTTTGCTGACCATCCTTTCTGAAACTCGCCAATCTGCTAAAAAGCTTTCATTTTCATAGGTGGAAAGAGAATCGGAGCGCACAGAATCGTTTTGAGCTCTGCGTCAGACTACTTCAGTGCAATGTTCACGACTGATCTTCTCGAATCAAGAAGCAATGAAGTCGAACTGCATTCTGTATGTGGAAACGCCCTTTCGGAACTCGTCCGCTATTGCTACACCGGAAAAGTCGAACTAAGAGAAGATTCCGTCGAAACGATATTGGCGACCGCTTCACTTTTAGGTTTATGCCAGGTTCGACTTCGTCTTTCAATCCATAAGATTATAATTGGATTTTAGGTTGTTGAAGCCTGCTCATTGTTTTTAAAAAGACAACTCGATCCAAGCAATTGTATAGGTATTGCCTTGTTTGCCGATTCGCAGTCATGCGGCGATCTCAAAGAGGCCGCTCTTGCTTTTATATCAGTAAACGTCAAACACCATTTGGAACCTTTTTTTCAAGCAAATTTTTTTTAGGAAAATTTCGTCGATGTTTTAAAAAATCAAGAATTTCTTTTGCTACCTGTTGAAGAAGTCATGAAAATCATTTCCTCTGATGATCTCAATATTCCATCTGAAGAAACCATTTTTAATGTAAATAACAATACTTATAAGTAGAGCGTCTATCTTTATGCAAAACAAAGAATCAATCTTACCAATCCATCGATAATCATCAAGGAAAAAACCAAGAACAAAGAAAGGAATTATTATGCTTAACGTTAATGCATCAATTCGTTGACGATTTTATTGATTCTTCATTTTGCATAAAGATCCGCGCTCAAGAGAGGTTGTTACTAATTAGGTAGATTTTTTTTAGGGTTTGATGTCTTGGGTTCAACATGATAAAGAGAAACGAATGAGTGAACTTCCCAAACTACTTGAATTTGTAAAATTGCCTTTGTTGTCTGCGTCGGTAAAGTTTTTTTTCTATTTTGAAAATCATGACTCTTGATTAGTTTTTAGCAGACGTCGTTGAACCAAATGTTGGTGTTGAAGGTCAGTCGTTAGTTATGGAAGCGTTCAAATATCACATATTGCCTGAACGTCGCTCAAGTTTAAGATCGTTCAGGACCTGCCCGAGAAAGTCGACGTTGGGAAGCCTTTTCGTAGTCGGTGGGATGGACGCCAACAAAGGAGGAGCGACGAGTATCGAAATGTACAATGCAAGGATGAATCGATGGGTCCAATTCGGCAACATGAATGGTCGTCGGTTGCAATTCGGTGTGTCCACTTTGGGACGTAAAATTGTCGTCGTCGGAGGCCGTGATGGCCTCAAAACGTTAAACACGATGGAATGCTTCGATATCGATACTAAAACATGGGAATCTCTTAATCCAATGGCCACACACAGACATGGCTTAGCTTTAGCAATGTTGGGAGACTCAGGCATACTTTATGCTGTAGGAGGACATGACGGATGGTCATACCTTAACACGGTAGAACGTTGGGACCCTGACACAGGACACTGGAGTTTCGTCACTCCCATGAGCACACAAAGATCCTCTGTCGGACTTGCCACATTGAATAACAAGTAGTATTACCAGAAAATCACATTCTATCTAATTCAAATAGGCTCTATGCTGTCGGTGGAAGAGATGGAGTCTCTTGCCTTAGGACTGTGGAAGTGTATGACCCGCATAAAGACAAATGGTCCAACTGTGCTTCAATGTCGAAAAGAAGAGGTGGAGTCGCCGTAGCCGTCATCGGCGGATATTTATACGCTTTTGGAGGGCATGATGTGCCAACTTCGAATCCGTCAGCATCACGATTTAACTGCGTAGAAAGGTACCAACATTTCAAAATGAATAAAGTTATTTTAAATTTTTTTAGGTATGACCCACGGAGCGATTCTTGGAGCAACGTAGCTCCAATGTCGGTTGGACGTGATGCCATCGGTGTTGGAATTTTAGGTGATAAAATATACACAGTCGGCGGCTATGATGGACAATCTTACTTAAAACTTGTCGAATCCTATGATCCATATCTTAATGAATGGTCCCAGGTGGGGCCTTTGGCGTCCGGAAGATGCGGATCCTGCGTTGTTTCAATTCCTCCTTAGATTTTATTTGAAATTCGTGATTTTTTTTATTCTACTTATAATGCTTTTGTTACGTTTTGTACCCAGTGCAATAAAAATGATTTTTTAAAAATGGGCTTCTTATTCATGCAATTTTTTTTACATATTGACTTCCTTTCGAACCATAGAGACCACAGAAACCATGACACTTTCCCATCCTGTATCACTCGAACACCATACAGCACTCCAAGGTTGACCTCTCTACAGTGGTTAACCTTGCGACTGCCATTGGTTGGCCTCCTTTGGCTTACCATTGGTTGACGCCTCGATTGCCAGTTTTTGACCTCTCGATTACCCTTGGTTGACCTCACCAGTGTGTATTCTGGGAACTCACTACAATACCCAATACCTACATCCTTGCTAAACCCCTAACTTAATGATTAACGGTGTGAGTTAGAACTCTTTTCTTTGATGCACGATTTAAAGCAAGGGTAAGACACTTCCTTGACCACTTTCCAAAAACCAGAACCCAAAGGTATCAAAATAAATTCCTCTTTTGAGGAAGTTCAAAACATTTTCCACCAATCTGGCAAGATCACCGGTTTTATTCTATTAATAAATTCTCTATTTGTGTTACTGGGCTGAAAAAGTTTAATTTTAGACAAGGCATGTCAAACGAGTGAATAGAGGATTTTTTTTTTGTCTTTTTAGTTTTTCTAGCCCCGAAATGAAATCGAACAATGAAAAAGCGAAGAAAGACGAACCCGAAATAATCTGGGACGTGATCGACCGATGTTTTCTTCCGCTTGTCTTCTCACATGCTGCCGCCGTCATTTCCGCGACTTTTCTCAACACCCTGTATATATCACAAATATCGGTCATTTCTCTATTCATCATCTATCTCATCCTCACACTCACAGTAACGCTTTTCTACCACAACCTCAAAGTAAGTAATCCATACAAGAAGCATAACTGATCACCTTTTTAGGTCACTTGTGCTGGAAAATGTGTTGTTCTTTCAGGCTGTGAGAACAACATCGGATACGCGATTGCCAAATATTTGGACGATTTGGTCAGTTTCGCTTATCAACACCGTTGAAATTTACATGCTGTTTTTTTCAGGGCATGACAGTTTTTGCTGGCTTTTCAAAAGAAACCGAAAATCGAATAAAACTTAAAAATGAATGTTCTGGAAGGCTACAGGTCTTCGATTTGGATGTAAGCTCCGAAAGAAGTGTTCAAAATGCTTTGAGAACAGTCAGCGAACAAAGTGATGTTGTCTGGGCTGTGGTGAACGCTGCTTGTTGGTGTGCGTTCGGAGAGGCCGAATGGGTTCCGCTGAACGTCTACAGGAAAACGATCGAAGTCAATCTTCTCGGAAGCATCGCTCTCACAAATGCTTTTTTGCCTCTCATCAGAAAATCGAAAGGTTTTTTTTTCTTCAATCATTTGGAAACAAAAGTTTTAAATTAAGGTTCCAGGAAGAGTGGTGAATATAGTGAGCGTTTCCGGACGAATTCCTACAGGGATCAGGTCACCGATTTGTATGATCACGTCTGCTTTAGAATCTTATACAACTTGCTTACGGCAAAATATGCGAAAATGGGGAGTTGATGTAGTAATGGTTGAAACCGGAGTCACTAGTACAAGTGAGAGCACTTAAATTGTCTTAAAGAAAAGAAAATATGCTCTTTTCATAATACATATTCAAACATTCTATTGTTTCAAGGTGCTTGGTATGACAACAAAACGATGCTGGAAGACGCTAGAGTTCTCTGGCAATCGCTCAGCCCAGAACAAAGGCAGGATTACGGCGAAGAATATTTCGAATCGAAAATAACGTCAATGCGAGAATACCAGCATACACAAGTAACATACGCACTAATCAACTTTGATTTTACTCTTTGCCTTTCAGGAGGATCTGACTGCTCTTTTGAGATCTGTCGGCGATTCTGTTAGCCGGACTTTTCCCTTAGGCCGATACACGCCGGTCACAAGGACAGAAAAAATTCAATCTTTAGTGGCGACCCATTTACCACATTCGGTTTATTCAATTTTGTACGAATAGAAAAAAAATTATTCACAAGTAAAAATGTATTTACCACCAAATTTAAAAAAAAAAATGGTAACAAAAATTGACTAGTCAAAGACTTTGCTAGTTTACAATCACATTTTTTTAAAAAGTCTTTTTAATTTTCTGTTACTAATATTTTTTTCATTCGAAACCTGTAAAAAATATACGGATTAGAACATTTAAACAACGTTTTTTGTCATTTTACCTTTTTTTAATGTCATATCGTCCATTTCTGAGTCGGTTTCGATTTCAGGTTCTGAATACGAAAGAGAACCTCCAGCTCGCCTTCGGAGCAATTGGGCATCCGGCGACTGGAAAAGATCATTTTTATTTCACAAAATTAAAATGAAGAAAAATTGGTACCTTCAAAAAATGAGCTGAAGGTTCGGAAGCGTATCCGACTTCATGTGCGTCTTCTTCATCTGCTTCGTAATCAGAGGATGATGAACTTTCTGCAAAAAAAAAAAAAAAAAAAAAAAAAAAAAATTAATGACTTGAGTATGACAGTCAAAATCAATCTCAATTTCAGTAAGGAAAGTCCTCTAATTCTGAAGTAGTACTTCATGTGAGTTTCTGACTAAAAACTAACTTGGAAAAGCAGCAACCACCTACAGGACTACAGTACAAGTCGGATATAGTAATACCCTCTTTGCCAAGTAAAATTATTACTATAACCGAAATATTATTATAAACGAAGCTCCATTTTAGCGGATTTCCGAATGAAAGCAGGCTATTGAGGTCGGCCTCACGGAGGCTTTGGGCTTTTTTAAATGCAAAAATCTCCAGAGCTATCTGATCACAGATATATAAGCCTCTATCCTTGGAGCCGCCGTGACGACCACCTCAATAGCCTACTTTCCTATGGAAATCCGCTAACAAAAAAATTGGTAGGTAGTCCCTAATTTATTATTAGGTAGATTTCTTTTTTTTAAATTAATTTATATATTTTTGTTTTATTATTGTTATTATTATCATCATCTTTTTTCTTTCTTTCTTCTTATTTCAATTGTCAAAACTAAACTCTTAAAAGTTATAAATTCTAAGTAAAAAGAAATTTTTTTTTATTTTATATAATTCTCCCACCTCTCACTAATTATTTTCTGTTTGGAGAAAGGAAAAACGGTTGAAAATGCATTTTAAGTTGTAATGAAATCTTTTAAAAATTCGTTAAATATTAGGAAATAATCTTCTTAGCTGTTTCGTACCTGCAAAAAGGACGCTCTTAATCCGTAACGGTCAAGAACTCCTCTATTGAAATGGAAAAAACCAAGAAATCATGCATTTTAATTTTTTTTTATTACATTATCCGAAGAAAAAAGACAATTTTTCACTCAAAAAATATTATTTTAACCGAATTATTACTATATCCATTATTATTAAAACCGGAAGAATTTATAAAGAAGCTATTACATTTGAATCGGGACCTTGTAAAATTATTACTATAGCCGAAATATTACTTAAACCGACATTACTATATCCGGCTTGTACTGTATCTGCAGCCAATAGGGAGCTTGTTACCATGGAAACAGCATACATTATATTTTGCTACCAATGGAGGCAGCTACTGCCAGGTGGGGCTCCTCCCCACCTCTGGCCCCCTCCAATCCCGCAGGGCGTTGGGACGTTCAGGGGGCACCGGCTTGTGAACGAGGTATCATTGGTGTCTCAGAGTGCATGTCAAGAATATTGAGGGGGAGATGATGAGAAGGGGAGACTCCTTTTAGGCTACTCCTCCAAACCGGGACACTGGCTCAGTGTGCGTTACCATGGAAACAGCCAGTTGGACAGAGGCATGAAGGCTCCTCAATTGAACACAGTTTGAATCTCTTACCTGGGTAGACGACATCTTTAGAAACCTTACAGACCATTTGGGCCAAATCTGTAAATTTATAAGCTGCTTGAGACTGCTGGTGCTGAGTTTCGACAGGAAGTTTGACGTTACTCGGACGCTTTAGAAAATGAGGCGGCCCGTTTTTCATCAAAGCCGTAAAATAGGCTTTCCCATGATTATATCCGACATCTTTGATTTCGTCGAAACTTCCGAACTGAAGAGTCCGATAGTTATCGATTGGCGGACGTATGTATTCACAATAGTCGCTTTCTTTAACTTCCTAAAAAAAAAAAAAAAAAAAAAAAAAAAAAAAAAAAAAAAAAAAAAAAAAAAATGAAAAAAGGTAAAAGAGTAACGTTTTTATACCTCAAGTTGTCGGACACAAGAGACATAAGCTAACCGTGACTGTATGTCTGGAAGATTGGGAACTTTAACAGGCGTTGTAAAAGGATTAAGACGTTTCCACAAGATCCACCAGCCAGACAAAGAATCACCATAATTGGTCAAATCTTGATCGTCGACTGAGCCGACATCGATGGCCAAAACATGTTTAGCTCCATGTCTTTTCATAACATCAGCTTGAAAAAAAAAAAAAAAAAAAAAAAAAAAAAAAAAAAAAAAAAAAAAAAAAAAAAGATTAAAAAATAGGTAAACATTTTATACATCAAAAAAGAATGTTTAAATAAATCACAGGCTCTCTGGATGGAAAATACCTGGAAGATTATTAATATAGCACCCGTCAACGAGTAAGTGGCCGTCAGTAGGATCACAAAGTGGCGGCAACATACCGGCGATCGACATACTCGACCTAACGTACGTCCATAGAGCTCCTAAAATTTTTCATGTTCGTTTTTGCAATGATTTTTATACGAAAAAACTTTTGGTGACCATCTTTCGGAGATTTTAATAGAACAGAGGAGCCTTGTGATTGTTTAAATATTTGAGTTTGTACCTGGAAGGTTGTTTACGTATCCTCCGTCAAGAAGCAAATGGCCGTCTGTCGGGTCACAGACCGGCGGCATGTAACCGGAGAGAGACATCGACGCACGGACATATCGCCACATCACTCCTGCAAACACCATACTAATTCCATACTTTCTATACACCCAGACTATCTTAAAGGGAAGAACCACCTTCAGACTCGGATATTTCAAAGAAGCACCTTTGATAGACCCAAGTTAAAAGTGGTTGGGCGATTCTCAAACTGCATTTTGATCGTTTTCAAAAGGATCAGGGAAACATGCAGTTTTTTATAGGATCCCCTTAATTAACACTTATGGCTCGCTGAGCAAAGCAAAATGAAGGTCCAGGATATATCCATCTTCAAAACGAAATTCAACATTCATTCACAAAGCTAAACACAACTATTGACCTATAACGACATAAAACGGTTGTAAACAAACAAAAAAAAACGTCAAATAAACATGCTGACGTAGACAAGCTAGCCTACAAAAATTTTTTACAAGAGACCTTTAATTAAAACTTAACTCCCTTAATTTAGGGACTCACTGATTCTGAAAATTAATGCCATTTCAAGTAGGCAGTCTAAGAGGGACATGAAGCATTGCCACTCATGGAGCAAACCTACAATATTGCTTAGAGCTCTTTGTCAATGCCTTTTGATTTTAGCTTGGAGAGCTGGTTGTGTGGCTCCCAGGGCTTTTCCTATCCTAGGCACAGAAAAATTGTGATTGCTAAACCTTAGCAATAAAAGAATGCGTCTTGAGACAGATGCGGGACTGTCCTCTGCTACTCAAATCCTGCTGAGTTGTTTTCTGGGTTCGCTTTGCCTCAGCAATAGACCTACTATGATGAGGATTTTTGACCCTGATGTAAGTCGAGCTGAGGTGAACTTTGTCTGTCTTTAACAGACAAAGTTGATCCTTATCAAAATGATAAAGAAAGTGCTATGTTTTTCTGTTTTTTCTGTCCATACTAATGGAGTTCCTAACCAATGGAAATCGGACGACCCCTTGTAGGGTTTATGATCACTGATCAGCCAACTTATTCTCTTCCATCCCTGGAAAATAGCAAGCCATGGTAACTATTTCTTCCGGGGCATTCCAAAAACGCTGCACAACAGATGATGGTCCCTGCAAAGCCCACAGAAAGTGATGGGTCTTACAAGGGGAGAACTGGAATTTAGGAAGTTATCGAAATTTTTATCCTGAGGGCTTCGCCTTGTATAAATAGACCTAGATTTAAGCAGTTCATTGTAAGACAAAAGAAAAACAGCACAGGTTTTAGGTAGAGGTAGGTAGCATCATAACAGCAACATATCAGTTACTACCAGGATGGTGTAACGTAACAGTTAACTTGTGGAAGTTACAGAAGTTTAAACCTTTTAACTGCACAATTTCATTCTGAACGTTTTAATGCCTATAACTGACAATTTTTGACTGATTCTTATACAGCTAGAAAGCTCTTTAAAATAGCTTTTAAAAAAGCTAAAAAGTAGAGTTTTAAAGGTATGAATATCAATAAAACTGGTTGTGGAAGTAGCAGGCATCTAATTGTTCATGAAATCGCATTGAATGTGTAAATTGAAATAACAAAAGGTTTTAGTAATGTCGGTTTTCTACAATAAAACTAAAATTCAACTGGTTTTAAGGATAAGAATGAGGTGAAAACGATTCAAAGTGACCAAGTTAAAGCGAATTTTGTAGTTGGCAAAACTAAGGCCACAAACTAAAAACTCTGTCCGTGGTGAAGAACTCAAAAGAAGACAATTTGTGCGAAATAATCACTTTATAGAGACGAATTGTAAACTACCAATCACAAGACAAGTCTGAACTATCAAAATCTTGAAACTACAATTTGTCGTGTTTTGACATACAAGGAAGCAGATTTGGCCTTTGACGCTTTGCTCAGCTTTTGTCTATATATAACAGGCAAATCACCAAATCTCTTTACCCTTGTGCGAAAGATGGTGACTGAAAAAGCGATTTGAAAAACGTTTTACCGTGTCGGTGGACTCGCATGGCGCTTGCGGTTATGTCCGTGCTGAGAGTAAAATATGGTACCCAGAGATCTTCAATACGAGTTTCACCATACGCTTTGATCAACGTGTTGTTAAAAACGCTTCCCGTAAACATAGAAGTTGTCGGATATGTAAGATCGAACATCAGATACCACCATCGGTTCATTGACTAAAAAAAACACGATTGAGATTACAACTTAACAATTTATTATGATTTTTTGAAACTTTTTTTTCTTAGGATGATTTCCCCAGATTCTAGCTGAGATATTTAAATGTTTTACTTTATCATGCAATTCAATGAAATATTCAGCACCTACTTGAGACCATTCTCGAGCTTTTTGGGTTACAGTTGCTGTGTCTCGGTACATACACCAGAGGCCACCAATGAACGCCCCGATACTTACACCTCCAACCATATCTATTGGTATCCCAGCTTCCTAAAAATTTTTATTTAATATATTTAGTTTTTACAAAAATTCGTACTTCGATGGCTTTGATCATTCCAACATGAGATGCTCCTTTCGCTCCTCCTCCTCCAAGGACAAGACCAATCGATGTTCCAGTCAGCCATCGAGCTAATCTCGAAAAATCCGAATGCGGGTTTGGCTCATTGGTCAATACTTTGGCATAAAGTTCGTTCTTTAACAAGAATTTAAGAAACAAATACAAAACAGCAAAAAAGAAATACCACTCTAAACTGAGATCTGCGAGAGAACATTCGTTTGTTACAAAGGATATGATGGTGCGAGGCTATCCATTGACGCATATTTAACCATTCGATCGTTTTACTCGGTCTTTCTCCTCCTTCTTTGTGTAATAAGACAAGTTCTTTTTGCGTTCTGATGGCCAATCGCTCGATTTCGAGTTCAATCTAAAAAGGAAATTATTTAAATTTGGTATTTTGGGAAGTTTACCTTTCCTATGCTTGGTTCTTTGAATCCTAGACCGACGATCAATACGCAATCTGCTTGCCTTAAACATCGCTGCGTCCATACTGTGAAGGAATGGTCGCATTGATACAATGTGATTGAATGCTGATCTTCTTGCTGAGCAAGCCATGATGTAAGTCTGTATTCTTGGTTGGCATCGAATGCCGACATTCCTAGCGTTTTCCGAATAATCTCCGAGTTGAGTCGCATGCATGTCCCAATGGTACGGAGGCAATGGTACAACTCGTATGTAAAAGCGGAAAGCGGGACGTCGTCAGAGACAGGGACAATGGCGACGGTGCTGAAGTTATTATGCGTCGGGCGACTTTCGAGGCGACCTGTGCTCGGATTCTGCCATGACCCGAGTATCCGGTGTCCGAGAAGGTTTATAATTCGTGTCACGACGACCGGATATCGGACTTTTATCGCATTAAAAAGACCTTCGGGTAATTTCGCAAGTTCTGAATCTCTTATGGCAAGGACAGTCGTGCTTCTCGGAGTTTGAGTGACCATTTCAACAATCCCGACAAGCTCTCCTTTGCCGTATTCACAAACTATTTGCTTTTTTCCATTCCCATGAGTGATGATCGATCTGACACGACCACTCAAAACAATATATGTGCAGTCAGACTCATCTCCTTGTCTAAATAAACGATTTAGCTTTTTTTTTTTTCAATTGATTTTTTTTTTTTTTTAATTACCTATAAACTGCTCTCCCGCTTTCTAAAAACACCCAATCCAGGGCGAAATCTACTTGTCGAACAAAGGGTGAAAGCCTCCTGACAACAGTATGTGCAATATGGAGCACAGCTTTTGGTCTTTCTCTAAAAACACTGAAAATTAAATTAAATTAATAAACAATTTGAAGCTCGGTCCCAATTTCGGGGGAAGACTAGGGTGACCAGATGGTATGCATTCAAAGATTTTAGTCAACAAGCAACTGAACTTATCCATACAGGCCTTTTCAAGAATTTCAGGGGCGATAGAAGTTCAAAAAGGTAATCAAGACAGATTATGAACCTTGTTATGATGAAAAAAAAAGCCATTTTGGAGATATTTCATACATTGTTCAACAAGGAAGACCCATTTTGAATCTTTTAGGTATTTGATAATATAAGATACTTTTTAGACATATTATTTTGAGTCATTTTGACAAGAAAAGACACTTTTCAACCAGATTGTGTTTGTTTGCCCCTTTTAGCCAGATTTTAAAATATGTTCTACTATTTCCATATGAATACCTAAAACCCTTGGTTTACGCAAAATGAAATTCATCTGGTCATCCTAATCCTGTTCCTTCTTGTGTGTGATTGATCCTCTCCAACCCTTCTGAGCTTATATTGGCCACACTGGGCCAAAATGTACAGCCCCCCAAACTGGGACCTTTCTCTTCAAAAACAAAATATAAAATTTGATTAATATTTACTTGTAAACGGTTGTTTTGGAAAGTAAAGCGATTGAAGACTGATGCTTTGTTTTGATGGTGTAAAAACTCGGTTCGCCAGTAAGGACAGCAAGGCCGCCGACGATCTCGCCTGGATGAGCGGTGAACATGTGGACCTCTTCGGACATATCGATCCTTTTCTGTGAGACGTTCAGAACTCCATTGAGGAGATAAACGAGAGCGACATCTTTATGGGATTCTTCTTCCATAAGAGGGCCCATGTCAGGAGAAAGATGTCGGATTTCGACTTTCCCTTCTAATAGGCGAACGTCATCATCGCTAAGTCCAAGTTCCTTCATAAATGCTTCCGTCGCTATTTTTATAAGCGTCTGATCATCGAAGCTTTCCATCGATTTTCGACCGATTGATCCTCTCTGTGTGCTATTGAATGCTTTTTCATCGTTCGTAAACTGATCATTCTGAGGTTTCAGATCAAATGCGGATTTAGATTTTCGAGCGAATCCGCTCAAGTCGACCTCTTCTTCACCGAGAATGTCATCTCTGAACTCCCCTGGTCTTTGCTTCACAGGCGATCCTGGGCCTTTTTTCTTCTCTTTACACTAAAGAATTTTTAGAAGAAGAAAAAAACCAATTAAAATCAGAATTACAAAAAAAAAAAAAAAAGTTGGTTTCAAGGCAATCATGGTGGCTACCAATATAAAATTTTGAAATTCCCTGATTTGTCAAGGGAAAAAAATTGAGTGTATTTTTTTTGTTACATTTTTGGGGAATTTTAAGACAATAATAAGTAGGACTTTTTAATGTAGAATTTGGGGGGGGGGTGAAAAAATTCCCTCTTTTTATGTTTTTGGGGGGATTTAGACATTCAAGAATAGGACTTTGATGTGAATTTATTTTTAGCGGATTTCCGGAGGAAAGCAGGCTATTGGGATCGGACTCACAGAGGCTTTCGGCTTTTTTATTTAAACAATGGCATTTTTAAAGTCAAATTTAGGGTCCGGTATCATTGAGTTTAAATAAACGGAGGATATTCAATCTATTTGATTGAATTGATAATAAAAATTTCCTCTTTTACGTTTTTGGGGGACTTTAAACTCTTGTCTTATTCTTATAGGACTTTGATGTGGAATTTTGGTTTTTTAAATTTTAAATTTGAGGGATTTTACACAACAATAGGACTTTTTGGTGGGGTACTTGGGGGGGATTAATTTCTTGAAGTTGAAAACTGACTTATTTTAATGTGGCATGGGGGGGGGGAGGTGGAAAAGCCCAATTAAAACCAATTTGTGATAAACAAACACCCATATTTCCCTGACTTTTCCATACTTCTTCCTGTCAAGAGAAATTACATGTTTTGTTTTTTTTCTGTTGGCGGCCACCCTGAGTCCATACTCAGGGTCCACACCCTCAAAAAATTTCCTTTTGTCAGAGACCACGCAACCGTAGGAAAAAGCCCCAAGTTAATCAGTCCACAGGAGGATAAGAAAGTTTTCTTTTTGGTTAAGAATGGGCGACTAAACCAATTTTTTTGTTTGCTTGATAAGTGCCTACTCCACAAAGTATCAAGACGATCAGTGAAAGTCACGTGGAAATCTGTTCATTTTTTCCCGAGATTGAAAATAAGAGTGGGGAAGGTATCAGCTATGGAATCAGTTTTGTGACGTTTAAAATCACAGCACTCTTTTTCAATATTCTTAAAACTGACTAGTTTTTTTTTAAATAATAAAAGAATTAATTTTTAATGATATATGAACGAAATTTCAACGATTGAGTAAATAAATGTGACATTGGTTTTATCTCCCATTCATTCATATTCTTTAGCCAATGAATACCCTTAATTACTGATTGATTGTTCGGTTTTAGGACGAAATCGGACTTAGATTTTCGAGTTTCATTCGATTCGACCTCTTCATTACATAAAATCTCTTCTTCAACTAAAATTTCTTGTTCACTTAAAATATCGTATTCACCATATCTGCCCATGGATGAGTTTTGTTTCATGGGCGTTCTAGGACCGTTTTTCTTCCGCTGATGAATTTCGATTTGAAATTGAAAAGGGGGATCGGAAAAAACGCTTACAGGTTTGATGAGTTCAGATGTAAGTCCCAAATATTGATGCAGAGCAGTAAAGGTGACTCTTTGAAGTCTGACCATTATGACTTGCATCACTCGTATAAAAGAATCAGGATATTCTTGAAAAACTTCTTGAAAGGCAGCCATAGGAAGTCGCACGACAGTCGAGTCTTCGATCGCCTTCGCAGAAACAGTTCTGTAAGGATGCGGATGTCCCTGAAAACAAATCAAAAAAATAACATTAATTTCAAACCTTCATTATGGTAAATACATACGGTAAGTACATCAGTAAAACTCAATAAAGAAGTGACCGAATCTCCTGGTTTCACGATTTTCAACGAAATCATCGCTCCATCGCTGTTATTTATAAAAACATTTACTTTTCCATTCTGAATGACGTAAACGTTTTCATCAGGTTCGCCGATTTTGAACAAGAAGGAACCCGCAGGCAACGTCAAAATGTCTGTATGCTTGCACAATTTGAGGAATATCGGCTTCTCAAAATGACCAAATACTCTAAAAAAGAATAAAACAAGCCAAAAATAAGCGTTAACATACCTAATACTTTGAAGCATGTAAAATGCATCTGGTGGTACTTTTTGGTCATCTTTCAAATCTTCTTGTAAATACTCAGCAGGCGGTTCCGAAGTCTAACAGAATTTTATTTTTTTTATTTTCTTTTATTACGTTAAGTGAGCTTACTATTAGTTGAAGTGGACGATCGCCATCTTTTTTAAGGCGTAAAATTCGATTGGCAATTTTCAAGACGAGCTTCCTTCTTTTTCCTTGTTTCACTTGTCCAGAAATACTTTTGACCTTCAATCAAAATGTGAATAGTTTAACGGACATTTTAGGACATTTAGAGGGGAGTAGCCAATCCCAGTGTTGAGAGCAAAGTTGTCAGATTAAGGTCTAACCTAAGTAGCCCAACCTATCGCCTGATTTAGCCACTTTGAACAATGCAAAGCAGCCCAAATTGGGATAAAGTGTGCCACCTTCCTACCTCAACTTTTGGATAACAATCTGCCTACATTCAATGTGAATTGGCCCGATTTATGATAATCGCCCAATCTTCATATCTAGAAATGTGTAGTAGAATCTTATGCTATAATTCACCCAACCTGAGTGTCAAATTTGGAAAACGCAATTGGCACAATGTATGATGATTGATTAATCGCCCAATCTTCCTACATCAACATTCCAACGTAACCCAACATGCAATGAAGTGTCCTATCTTCTTACTGTGTAAAGTTTCAAGTTGCCTAATTCACCATAAACTGACAAACCTCACAAATATGGAAAACTCAAAGCAGCCTAATTTACGATAGACAGCAGAATATCCATACTATTAACAGTATGAATAGACCCCAATTTGCTTCAAATTAATAAATAAAACAAGTAATTTACTTTTCGTAACATTTTGCGTCCATAAAACATGACTTTGTCTCGCTTTCTGAACCTCGGCTTTCCACCTTGACCGACGCCGACCAACTTCTTCACCTCGGGCAATACTACAAAATAAGTTTTTATTCGATTCCCCAAAAATCATTTCATTACCTTTTCCTTTCCATTTTTTGATGCTCAAATGAACAAGAAGGACAAGAATCGAGACGACGGTCAAACATCCGAAAACATTCTGCAAAACGTACAAATCCATTATTGAATAAAGAAAACAGAAAAACGTCCGTCAGGATTTTCAGATTATTTATTAATCTTATCTGTTGAATAACAAAAGGCGAATTCGTCCTTCGACATCCGATAAAAGTGGGGAAAGGGAACAAAAAAAGCCGATATTTACCTGCCAGCTATCATACTCGCTCTTCTTCTCCACCAAATCCGAAAATGGCCAAAAATTAACGAAATCAACGAAATTTTGAATAAATTCCATTCTCTACCAACATCTTCTGTTACCGAACAAAAGTCAATATCATTGAGGAAATACGATTTTTTTAAACACTTAGTTTTAAAAATTAATCAACACTTTTCACAATAAATTTGTTGTCGTACAATGAATTTTGCATGAGAAAAAACAATGACGAGATATTTGATTTTTCTAAGAAAAATATAGGAGAGTCAGTGTTGCCAACATGGAACAAATAAATTACCTCTCTTATCAAAATTGTAGATGTTTTCGAATTTTTGAAACCCTTTATTAATTAAAATTACATAAATATAGGTCTAAATAAAATAAATAGAAAAAATACTTTAATTTACATAAGTTTTCCGTTTTTTCCAACAATTCTTAAGGGAAATTTATCGCCAAAGTTGGTTTCTTATTCTTATTCTTATCAACGTTATCTCTAAAATCAGTCAACTGATTTATTGATAACTGCTTGAAACTAATTAAGAAAAAAGTAGTTTAAATAAAATCGATGGCGCAAATTAACATTGCTCAGGTAATTTTTGAACTTTAACCTTGATGTTACGTAATTAACCTCTTTATTTTTCAGATGAGAGATTTTCTTGATCTCTTTAACCATTTGTCGGAGACTTGTTTTAACCATTGCGTCTACACGTTTGGTTATAGAGAACTAACTGAAAAAGAGGTTCGTTTTAGCTCAAATTGTAACAATCATGCATCATACTTACCATCGGATCCATTTTGATGGATCCCATCATGCAATTTTGATAATTGATAATTCCTAGGCATCATGTACACATTGCTTTAGCCTACCAATCATGCAACTGATGATGCCATCAATCATGCATTTTGAATGCAACAGCAGCAATCATTCATTTTCATTGTAACAATCTTGGGTTTCTATAATATTTCCAATCATGCAATTTTGATAATAATAATTAGTAGACACACTGGACAGTGCTAGATATCTCAGTGTAACCACTAAAAGGGGCGTTAGACATCACATTGGAATATTAAGATTGGAATTTTGCTTTGAAATCATGTCTATTCGCTCTAATTTGTACACTTTTTTTCCAGGGAGATTGCGTGAGCAAGTGTATGTCTAGATTCCTAGCTGGAGGCGAATCAATAATGAAAACTTTTGTCGAAGTCCAGCCTCAGATCACAGAGCGAAAAATCGAAGAGATGAACCGACTCAACGATCTTGCCCAACAAAACCAAAGCTAAAAATGTCCGCATGCATCGTTTGCTTGTGCGGACTTCCCGGCGCCGGGAAAACGAAATTAGCATACGAACTTTACAGATTTCCTGGGGCCCAAGTCATCGTTCTCGAGTACGACCGTTTAATCGACAATGTCGACAACTGGAAGTCAAAGCGAAAGAAGATTCTCGAGTTTGTCAAAACAGTGGACGATAACGTTTTAGTTGTATTAGACGATAATTTCTATTATAGAAGTATGCGGTACGAGTGTTTTTCAATTTCGTGCGAAATAGACGCTTCTTTCTGTCAAATTTATGTTAATACCGATGTTGTTCAGTGTTTAAAAAATAACTTAAAACGTTGTTTTTCCATTCCGACAGATGTTATACTCCGCATGAACTCACTTTTTGAAAAACCCGATCCTAAAAACGAATGGGAAAAACAAACTTTGGTCGTCAACAACCTTGATTTCGATCAAATCTGTACTTTCATTCGCACCTCCTGGGATATTAAAGTTCGCAAAAAAATCCAAATTTCTCATCCGCCTCAGGTTCAAAATGAACTTCATTTCGCTGATTTGTCTCTTCGGAAATACATCTCGGAACTCCTTAAAAGTGATGAGAACAAATCAAAAGGAAAATATTTTGCGATCAAAAAAAGTGATGTAATCAAGAAAATTAAAAATGGAGAAATTGTTCTTCCTGAAGTTACTGATAATGTTGTCGAGACTTATTACTCCTTTTTAAAAAATTACTTTGATTTGTAGTACAAAATTAATGCAATAAAACTTGTCCTATTTCAATATGCTTCTTTCGTCACATGTGTTCTAAAAGTGGCTGAAGAAACTTACAAAAATGGCAGATTTAAATAAAAAGTCGACAATAGTCAAGATTGTTGCTTTGGTAAACCCAAGATGTGACGAAATTGTAATAATTTATTTCTTCAGGTGCTCTCAATCGCCTGCTACGGCTTGCTTATTGGATTCCATTCAAGCATTCAAACCCCTTACGAGCGACTTCTGATTTGCTCAATTTTCGCTGGTTTCATGGTCCTTTATGTCGCACTTGTATTGGGTGTGTTGACAGGAAAAGAAGTTGATAAAGATCTTGTAAGTAATCTTAGTTCTGATTCTTCAAAATATCGGTTTTTCAGAATTGTGTATGGGCGCTGTACGGTTTCGCGGCATACATCGGTGCTGGTGTACTCTGCATAATTATGTACAACGATAATGCAAGCACAGAAGGATTGATGGGAATCGCGACGGGTGCTGTTTCTATAGTTGAAGGATTAGTTGTCGGCCTTGATGCTTGGTTTTTACAAAATACCTTATAAAAAAAAAATAATAAACTAATTGGTCTTTTCCACATGTTTTTTGTTCAAAATTTTTGTTAGAACTTTTTGAAAAATTTAGCGTTGACTTAAGGACATCAAAATGGTTGATTTAAATCGGAAGGAAGCAATCATGAAATTCATAGTTTTGGTAAAAATTTATAAGCAACTTTGGTTTGATTGTCAATTCTAGATATTAGCAATAATCGTCTATGGATTGCTTATTGGCTATCATACGGTCTATTCGTTATCTTGGGAGAGAATTTTGGTCACAGCGATTTTTGCCGGATTTATGATAGTATACATCGCACTTGTCATAGCACTTTTGATGGACAGAGACGTCGCTAAAGAACTCGTAAGCTATTTCAGGTTTTTCGTTTTTCATCGAATAATTGTTGAAGGCTGCGATTTGGGCCCTTTATGCAACGGCGGCTTATTTATCTTGCGGAATTTTGTTGATAGTCAGGTACCATAACACAAGCGAAGATATAGCGATTGCTGACGGAGCTTTGGCGATGGTAACATCCGTTTTCACCTTTCTAGACTGCATCTTCACCGCCATGAGTTAACCCTAAAACTGAACCACCTACAATAAAAGTGCCTCTTTTCGGCCTAAGAGTAGCAGTAGCTTTGTCGAGCCATCAGCCATCTTGTTTTCAGTTCGACTTGAAATTTTCAGGGCTTCCTGAAAGATAGCCTCCGTATGGAGAAGTAAAGCTCTGTTTCTGTATATAAAATTTAAAGTCGCACAGGGAGACGAGATCTAGATATCCTAAACTCGTTTCGTCTAGTCCATAACATACACCTTGCTTATCTCTTCAAAATTCGGGGCTTTTCATGGCTGGGTGGAACGCTGCCCCGTTCGTAGAGGTTAACAAATCTTCGTGATTTATCTGCACATGTTATTTTATCTAAAATATCATAATTTTGGGAAGGATGGGTAATATCTGGTCCAAGTCTCCTCCTAGAGCAGGGTGGAAGAAAAAGTCGTCTATTGTCAAAATAGTAGCTTTGGTAAGTTAATTAAGGTTGCCTCTGTAGGTACCTTAAGATTTTCTCCCAATTTTTAGGTATTTACGACAACTGTTTACGGATTATTTATTTCTTATCAATCATACATTGCTGTAGCGTACGAGCGGCTTTTGTACACGACAGTTTTTTCAGGGTTTGCGATTCTTTATATAGTTCTCGTTATGGCAGTTTTTGCGAAACAAGAGATCGACAAAGTTCTAGTAAGTTGCCGAAAAGTTGTTTTTGTGTAATTTTGTGTAGAACGCAGTATGGGCCTTTTATGCTACTTGTGCTTATCTCGCTCTTGGGATTTTCCTCGTTGCCAGGTACCATCATTCGACCAACTATTTGGGACTTGCTGACGGACTCGTGGCGATGATTACTTCTCTAGTCACATTGCTTGACTGCGTTTTAACATCCTTGGAAAAATAAATGAAAATTTATGGGTCAATTTTTTATGATCTTAAGACAAAAGCCGGATAGGACTCGTAGTTCTGGCATGACGTGGCGTCGGAGAATCAAGCCTTATGGCTTTTTTCCCCCTAACTCCATCTCTTTCTTTCCATCCGGGCCTCTTTGTCTCCCGTCGAAACCCGCCCGACCACTCTTCGGCCCCGCCGCTTATCCTCTCTTCAGTTCACTCTAGGACTTAGGTCCCAACACATCCTTTCACATTGTTTCGCGTATTTTTGCATTATTTCTATATTAAATTTGGTGCAATTTTAAACGGAAACTTGGATTTTAACTCCCACATGTATTTTTAAGGTAAGACTACTAAAAAATTGACATTTATTCCTCCTCAAACATGATGCACAGTGCAAACAAACTTTAATTTTAAAATCGCTTTTTTTTCCCCATAAATAGGCGCATTTTGTAAGAATTCTTTTTTATGGAAAACACGCCTAAACCCAAACTTGGATAAGATAAGAATATTCAATTTTTAAAGTAAAAGGAGACACTGGCGAACGCCCAGCATCCAGGGATTGCACGCCTCTTTCATGTTTAGCCAATCAAAAGACATTTTTTAATGTTTTCCCTCAGATTAACATCATCAGTCATCATTATAAATAGTTTCTAAATTCAATCTAAGATGGCTATCCAAATCCTCTTCTGCGCCTTCCCTCGTAAGCCAAGCCAGAGGTTGACTGAGAACGCGTAGCACAGAATAGATGTTTATTTTATTTTGAGTAAACAATTCGGAAAGAATTTTACAATCTTCACGTTACGTAACCATCAATCTTGGGTTATGACTTACGACCGTTGAAAAAAAATTAATAAAAGAATTTATTATTATTATTACTATTACTATTCGAAAGTTAAGAGTTTCGAAGTTTTCGTAAAAGAAAAATCCCCGTGTATTTTGGTTAATTTTTTTTCTCATTCTCATGATACATATATTTCGCCTATACTCATCAGAGCAAAACGTATCCGGGAATTCTATTCTTTTTCATTTGGGTCAACTTGTGACTCGAATTATTTTCACTTTTAAGTTAATTTATTGTCGTCATTGTATAAAAATGAGAGAGTGATTTGTTTGAGGACAATGCCTTATGTCTTATGGTTGGTCCATAGGGAACAGCGAAAACTTTCAACTCCTCAGTTTCCCCTGCAATTTTTCTCCAGCATCCCCTAAAACCAAATTTAATTAGTTCAGTATGTAGTAGGAATTTTTGAAACGAGAATTTCCGTAACTTATTTACATTTTGCTTTGTTCGTTTTCGTGATGAGGATAGACGTGCTTCGTGAACGGAAACAGCTGAAACAAGCGTCGCGCGGCCGGTCACCCGTCACTTTTTCACTCCCCAGTCCCCCTCCGGAGCACCCAATTTATACGGGCAATTAATATTAAATAGGCGTCCCGCTAAACATCACACTCATCGGTTCAAATGAAACGAAAAATTTCTGAACAGCGAAAAAACTTCAACGAATATTTTACGTTCCAAACGTGCTTGAGTTACTCCAATAGCTTAAAATTTCAGTTTTTAATTTTTTCCTCCATTGTTTATTGAGCATCCTGACCATCCTCATATTATCATGAAGAGAACATCTGTACGTACATACTTGATTGTCAATCGGTCCACAGGAAGCGTATATACACTTGGTGCCAAAGAACTCAGGGGTTTGCTAGGCCTAGGTTCCTGCCTAGGTTCTGCAAGGTTCCTACCTAGACCCTATTTGCAAGGTTCCTACCATCTATTTTCCGTGTTCCTGGAAAACTATTCTTCGGTATATTGTTATAACTTAAAGTCATATTATAACCTATATGGTGCGTACCCCAGGAAGTAGAATCCAAGTTTTTGACCTTGAAGAAGCCGTAGAAAATCGGTTGAACGAGAAAAACCTCGAAATTTTCCAACTGCAGGTTTTTTTTAACAGAGTAAACTAAAATCCACCCATACCCATACATTGTTTTTACTCTGACCTAGACAGAGATATTCGAACTATCGATATACTTGGATGGTAGCAGACTGTTCGTATACACTATCTATTAGCTCTAGTTCGAGTCATAAGGATGAGCACATAATCGGATTCGGTAACGACGTTTTCAGCTTTCCTCCAAAGCTGTTCGTTCCTTCTGTAGCCTATAGCCAAGCAGAACGCTAAGCTAAGCTTTAAGTGGGCAAAAGAGCATGTATACATCACCGCTGACGAGATCTATCGATGATAATTGAATCGGGCAGCAAACTGCCCGCATCCTCCATCTGCGATTTATATGCATAAGTTCCAAATCTGCGTTGATGTTCGTAGCTTTTCGCCAAAGCTGCTCGTCCCTTTGTATAGAAGAGCAAGCCAAACTCTAAGCTAAGTGAGGAAGAGCTTGTAGACCTCCTGGTTAAATAAATTACTTTTAAATTCACGATTTCGAACTATGCGACCAGAAGACCAAAACCGCACATTCGATTGTAGGTTACTTCGGTAAACGTTTCATGTACGCTCCTGTAAGCTCATCCATGTTTTTTGATTCGATTTTCTGGTTCCGCCATCAAGTTCTTTCAACCCAAAACGATGCGAATAATATATTCCTCCTCCTAATCACATATTATTTAGGCCTTATTAAAACGCGAGAATGATCTTCAACGGTAACCTGAGGTGAAGAGCCTTCACTAATTATAAGCCTTTTTTTCTATTTGTAAAAAATAAAACTTCCAGGTTCGTGGGAACGGCAATAAGGTATTGTTCAAATCGAATAAACCTCCTGGAAATTGTTGTAAATAAAGCGATTTCTCACGGTCTTCTTTTTTTTTTATTCTTTCTTGAGTATAATTTTTGAATGAGTTTGCCGTAGGTCGTGTCTACTAACTGTAGTAGCGAAATTGGTTCCACGATGGGTTTTTTTGTGCCATGTTTTTGAAAAAAGGATGTCCTGGGAAAAGTTCTATAATGACGGTGGAAAAACGATTCGATTTGAGAAGTGGCGAACGCGGATGGACTGCCAAAACATCTGCTAGATGATCGAAATAAAGACAGGTGGACAGGAGAGTAGGTCAGAGGATATCTACGCCAAGTTGCAAGATCTTGACATAACAAAGGAAAAAGGATGTAGCATTAATTGTAATAGTCGATTCACATCAAACCGTTACGGAAATCTCTTGACGCCCTAAATTTTCAACGAATTATATTACAAAAGACACCCCCTCTTGGTCGGTTTTTGTTTTCGAAGAATTCAAGGATTCGATGTCCTTGAATGTCCAGCCTGCATTTCAGGTGACTAACTTTAGATCTTTTCAATTTAAGGAATTGCTCCCATAAACCTTTTTTTGTCTCTTAGGGCCACTCCTCTCTCTGATAAGATAAACGTAATGAGCCTATTAATAAGTAAAAGCTTCCTTGTTGGAGGTAAATATTGAAAATGTGAATTTTTGTCAGTTTAGTCGTTTGCTTCCCAACGTTTCCTCCACTTGTTCAATTTAAAGCTGATCAAATATTGATCTCATCATTTAAGGTTGTCTTGGGTGACATTGACAAAGATTTATGGTGAAAAAATTTTCTTTTGTTATGAAGTCATGATGGTTGTTCTTTTGTCTGCGCCAGACCAATTCATGAATTTTTTGGACTTTTCGATAGCTATTCTTAAGAGGTTTAACTAAGTAATCTCGAAGTATTCAAAGTGGCAAAGAAGGTCGTCGAAATTTTGGCCATTTCGATGAAAAAGAACAAATCGAAATAAGAAGAGCATTAGGTATAAAAGCTGTGGGGCTTCGGAGAGAGCGGAGAAATGAAACACCATTGGAGTTGTTGAGTGTGAATGCTGAAGATCAAGATGAGGAAGCTGATGAACCGGCTGTAAAGTATGGGCTGGATGAAGGCTGGAAGTTGCTTCTATGGAGATTTTGTCATAACTCATGACGGAGGCTGGAGATGAACAGACTAGTGTGTGCTCCCACAGACGCTGATTCCTTATATACGGTGCTGCTGAAAGGTCTGGATTGTTCCCGATTGATCTAGAACGTTCTGGAATGTTTATGTATTTCATTCTTATTTTCATTCATCTTCTTGGCTGCTCTGGAACCATTCCTGGGTCCAAATGACGATGAATTGATGTGGTCGCCACGCAGCCATTTCTGTAGAGGAGGTAGGGGGAGGTTAAAACTGAAGGGAAAAGATTAAATTACTTAGAGGGTTACAAAATAAGCACAATTACAGCCACTAGAACAAAGAGTCCTGAAAGTTGAAATTTTTGGGTTCCTCCTCGAGAGTCTCAATTATCCAGTCATACACCAGACTGATAAAGATGATAGATCGATGAAATAGAACGTCCAAATTTCCTCTTTTTTTTTTCTTCCAGGGGGAAAAAACGTAGTTTCTTTTAATTACTTAATAATACGAAAATCTGCCCATCAGTCGTAATTAATTTGATGGATTAGGACACAATTTGATAGATATGTCGGAAATTGCGAAATTATTAAGATATAAAATGTGGAGTCTCTTCGGCGTGAACCTGTCTTCAGATCTGGTATTAAGATATGGGTACCAAAAAAAAATTTTTTCCCAAGGACAAAATTATGATTTTTTTAGGGAATTTTACGATGATTGAATCGAAATAAGGATTGATTATTCGATTATTCCGATCCATACCTACAAAGAATTACCGTCCACAAGGTAATTTTGCCTGTGGTTCATATGCGCGCACGAAACGTTTAAGACCGTTAAAAGCCAACAATTCCGGTAGCCTAGTTTACAAAATTAAAGAAAGCACAATAGAAATAAGTACATAGGAATTTTGACACAGACCGTTTTGACACAGATCCCAAAGATAGTCAAATTAGTTGGGAAATTTACACCATTGTAGAGTCTATAGAAAGAAGCGTCTGGAAAAAGAGGGTCCAAGTAGTTTCGGGAATGATGTGCTCTCAAATCTTTTCTTTACTTGAAAACAATGAATAAAGAGCTAAATTTCCTTCACAAAAGACGTATGCCAGAACCAGAAGGCACGGGCTCGAAATTTTTTGAGTGGATCCCCTGAAGGGGAAATGTGGCTTTTTTTTTAGCTAGGTAGATATGGAGCCAACCTAGTCTGGGGGTCTCATAGGTGGAAAGCCCAGACATTTATTTGGCAAAACCTCCTCTAATGATGGCCTGGTATTAATTTTCTGTGCTCCAAAGCTTTTTTCAACCAGTATAATTTTTCAGAATTTCGCAATGAACCCTATTGTAATACGGTATACATGAGATTAACTTTCATATGAATTGTTAATTTAATTATCTTCACGCTTGCCTAATAATAGCGGCACATGGTGGCTCGAATAGTATACACCTTGATAATTTATTCGAGAGGTCGTTCACGTATTTATGTATTTTCCTGTCTCCACTACTGTGCTGCCATCTTTCAGAAGCGGTTCGCTTTAGGGAAAGGTTTGCGGGTTTACCGCTAGAGGTCGACGTTTGCTTTGCTTAGATTTTGTAGGTTTCTGTGCACTTGCATGTCTTTTGCTATTTTTAAAGGAGGCAAATTAGACCATTGGAATTAGTGTTTTATTAGGCAATTTTCCGCGATGAAAGTCAATCAACTCATCAAGTTCAATCAACTTGTCTCCCTCTCGTTTATTCCGTCTGGTTACTCACGAGGAGGGAATTTTATCATCTCTAACGGTTCAAAAAGTGATTCATCAGTGGTCGAAACCGGAACGAAAAAGTAAAAATCTCGTTTTCTTTGTTTCGTGCCGTTTTCAATAACAGCGATTGCAAAAAAATAATAAAATCTCGTCATCCTGGAACGTGACTTAACGAAGAGCTTTTAATCTTTTCTTTTTCTGTAAACAATCGGAGGTATCGGAGTGTGTCAAGGTAGCTAGCGACATAAGACAAAAAACAAAATTTTTAGGATTGAATTTAACTGCATAATATATTCAAAATTTTAATAATTACCATCATTTGTCACACTTCAAGGATGTCTCACTTTGTCAAATCCGATCCGATTTCGTCAAGGTTCCGTGTGTTCTTGTTATGGAAGACTGCAAAAAATTTACGAGAATACGATATTGAAAAATGCCGCTCAGGGTCATGTACCTTTCTAGGAAAATTAGATACCTTGTATTGGAAAGAGTTTTGCTAAAACGACCTTATAATGGTTAAAAGAATCGTTGCTTCGTGATAGTCCGAGCTGGTGGAACGGCGACTTATTTGTCTAATGATAGTCCGTGTTTCAAATGATGATTCTGAAGGTCCAAACGTCCTCATATGAGAAAGAAAAGAAAAGCTTGGTAAAATCATAAACCGCCCACTATTTGGATGACCCGAGTGACCGGATTTCGTGCTCTTCTGGTGACCCATTTCTCCACATTTCCGCCTTTCTATATCGTGTATGAACCGTTCAGAGTCCTCCGTCGACGAAGACTAAGACTAAATATTCGGAGGTTTGCCGGATTTAGGAAGTTGTGAAAATTGGGCCCATATTGGGTTTAATTAATGTCGGCGAAAATTTCGAAATGACCTAATTTTTTTGAGTTTACCGAGATTTATCAACTACTGTTTTTTAGAATCTTCAGGTAGGCGGTCAATCACCATCTGTTGCCATCCTACGCCGATTTCTGGGTTTTATTTTTGAAATATTTTTTCCTCCATCGTCCTTGAAACAGCTAGGATCAAGTACATTGCCATGGTCAACCGCAAAAAGTGGCCGCTAATTTGAAAGACTACCGGCTCCAAGATAACAATTTGAATCCGTATCGCGTTAAAGGACGGTAATAATTGCTGTCTATTAGCTAGATGAAATACACAGTACTTTGCCCGTATTTTTATGTTTTAAAATGACATTTTTTAAAATGTTTCTGGTTGAGTGAACGACGGACGTTTCATCTTAGGTTAGAATCTTCGGATCGATTTAGTAATGCTTTGTTTTTCTGACTTTTTTCCAGAAAAACAATGGATGGTGAGGTCGACTTGATAGAGTTCGAGGGATCGCCGGAGCGTGACGGAGGAGGTCCAAGTGGGGATTCGCCCGTTCCCGAAGACGCCTCGGAGCCGGCAAAACGTCGGCTTCTCATCACCGAATGGGACGAGTCTTGGGCGAGACTCGCTCCGGAAAGAAGCCCACCAAAAAAGCAGCCTCATCAGCTTCAAAGTTTAGGGGACGACACGAGCTTCTTGGACGCCATACTCTTCAACATGCTCCCCGTCGAGGTACCCGTGTTCGTCGAGGCATCCAACATACCGAGTACGAGTCACATGTCGATATTAGTGGATAGCCACGTGCCAGTCGAGCCGTCGGCACCTCCTTTGGAATTGGACTGGGATGATTATCTTCCTTTACACGACTCCTTCATGGAGGAATGGTCTTTCCCTTCGATATCAACCGTCTCGATATACGACACTCTTCGGCGGAGTCGTAGGGAACGCAGGAGCGCATCTTTTCCTTCGAGAAGGTCGTCATACTCGAGGAGGCCGAGGTCCGCCTCTCCCACCGTCACGGTACCGGGGCCGGTAAACGCCGTTCCCGATGAAGGAGAAACGGACGTGAACGAACGAGAAGAAGCTCGACCGGAAACCCCTCGGCCGCTTCTAAATCTTTCTTCACGGTAAGTGATTTCTTAAAACGTACCTCTAGGAGAATGGACGGGGGAGTCCTTTTGTGAATGAAATGTCCTTTGTCCCGAGCATTATGGATTTTCATTTTCACTCCCAAGGCTTTTGTCAACTCTAAAATGATCATCTAATTCCCAAATGAAAAAAGCGTTAATGTGTTTAAGGTCGTATAACGGGGTTAAAATGGTACATGATGATCAACATGACTTTTAAAATAATGAAAATTCTTAACGGTGGTTGCAGGTCGAAGGAGAGCGGTAGGAGGGAAAGGGTGGACGAAAGCGGCCCTTCCGGCGAACCGAGCAGTGTTATGACCGACACGGGGGCGGCAGGGCCGAGCTTCCAACCAACCCCACAACCCGAGCAACACGAACATCAGCAATGGCTTAGGCAGTCAATGAGACGAATCACTCATTTCAGGCTCGACGATCCACCACCTCCACCTCGACAGCCAACTCCAACGCCATCAGAAGATGTACCAGTGTAAGTAATCAAAATTGGACATTGGCCCCCATAATATGAGTAGCGCACCAAAATGAGTCAGCTTAGACTCTTGGGAACCGCAAAACGGAAAGGAAAGAGCCGTAAAGATTTTCAGATTCAGATTAGATTCCGGAATACGAAATCACAAGAGTCCGTTCAACCTCGCGTACGTGCCGGAATATTAAAATCAACAGCTTAGAAAGAGTACAAGCTTTTTTCATCAGATAAGAAGATAAGTGAGGGGGGCACAGGGATATTTGAAGTAGGTACATATATGTAAGGACTTCCACATGAATTCAAATAATGAGTGCTACTAACGCACATACCTAACTACTAAAGGAGTCCTCTTGCCTGGAATATGAAGAGGACTGTAGTTCAGAACTGGAAGGTCATTTTTCTATATTTCTGACGATACAACGGTGATCACTGGGAGCCAGAGTTTTAGCGTCGCTAACGCCGATGCTCATAGCCTCAGGTTGGTGACCCTGTTAACTTAACGTGCTTGCAGCAAAAAAACGTCTTGAATACTGAACTTTTTCTTTAACCAGACTACGTTCTCCTTAATAAGCGCCAAAGGCGGCTTTTTTCCCCTATCATCCGGAACAACGAAGTTTTACTCCGGACACTGAAAAGTTTTGCTTTTGATGACGTAATTGGGTGCAAACAGAAGAAAAGAATTACGTTGTATCGCCGCACCGGCATAAAAGAGAACAAAAAAAGTATTTCGACATTTTTTAGGTTGTCGGGTCGTTAAGAGTGCACAGGAGCTGAGAAATAAAGACAAAAAATTATCGTGTGAATTAGAGATTGTGCTTTCGTCCTAGATTTTATTTCGTTATTGTTTCGGAGACAAGGGAATTCGCGAAATTGGGAGTGATTTTTTTCAAAATAAGTCGCTAAAAAGACGAAAATCCAAGGTTTTTCTACGCTCGTTGCACATTTTAACACTTGTCTTTGGAAGACCTCGCACAAGAGCGGGTCCTTTCCTCGCTCCGAAGGGCAAAAAACGATAATTAAGAACGTAAATTAAACGAAAAACATAATTTTTTTGGTCCGAAAGGAAACAAAAAAAACAAACTTGACTTTCAATGCGGCAAGGTTTCATACTCAGCCTTTAAATTCCCATAACTTATGCAATTTTATTGATGTTTATACCGTTGGAAAGCTCTTTAAGCTCTTTTTCCAACGGTATAAATATCAATAAAGTCGATCAACAAGATTGTGGAAGTTATGGGCATTTAAAGGCTACGTCATGAAATCATGCCGTGCTGTGTCAGAGGGGCCTGGTGGCGATCTACTGTGGATCAAGGAAATACATATACAGTTGTAGCGACTCCTCGCCACCCCTCCCAAAAGAACCATCAGCTACAAACATCAGCTGCCAATTCAGTCAAAATCACTCGATTAATAACACAGAACACATCAAAATTTATTATTGTAGCAAACATCTTCAAAACTGGTGAACAGATTTTGACTGAATTATCAGCTGATGGTTCTTTTGGGAGAAGTCGCTACACAGTTTTTGTAGGAACATAATAGAAAACACGACATATGGTCGAAAAAATTAGTCAAATCCACCCACCATTTTGCTGTTCTTTGTCCTGGACGCATGGGATGGAGAGGCCGTGAATATTAAGAAAAAGGAGTGTCACGGACGGGCTTAAACATTTTAACCCGAGTTTACATAATTTTCGTTTAATGAGTCTCAAGATTACAGAAGGAAAATCGTAATTAAGATAATTTTGTAAATGACTCGCGCGGGTGTGATTCGATGCAGTATTTTCACGTCAAATTGAAGTTCGAGTATCGCCTGCTTTACTAACGAAGACTGAAAATTGTGTGAGTCGTTGAAGATTACTCTTGAGAGGACGCAGAGTGCGGAATATGACCGGCTCTAACATGAATAATTGGACAGTTTTTTTGAAGACTCCCAAGTGGCTAAGGGCTGGGCCCAGGTCGCACCATTGCACGCTTTAGGCTCTGTGAAGGATGGCTGACCTAACTCAATTTTACGAGGAGTACACTGCATATGTTGGCCACAGTGATGTCAAGTCCGACCTTTTGTCTCAGCAATCCGAAACGTTTTCGCTAAATCTCTACTACAGCACAACTTGATTTTTAAGGGCCTTAAAATTTGATCATCAAGAAGATGCTCTGTGGAGTGGTATTGGAAAAAAATATAGCAAAATCTAGGTGAGGGGTAACGGGAAACGTAAACTAACGGGAGAGACGAGAGGATAAGGACTCTTAGAGTCTCAGTCGCCTCCGAACCGCCATCCCGGCCGCACCTTTCATTTCGCGCTTTCCGTTTGTTTGTTAATTTCTTAGTTATTGAATAAAAGTTTTATTTTCTTTGTGCTCAAATGGCTCTTTTATGGACTTCTCATTTTCATAAGTACATCGTTAAACAGGTAAATAGGTTTCTATGCAATTTTTTTACGAGCTGAACCTATTTTTTGACGCTAAACGTGATACTGAGCAATTTGCTATGATGTTATTGCTAAAAAAGAGACTAGACGCTAATCGGCAATTTTCGACTCTCAAGCTACCCCAACTTTTAAGTTGCTTTGTCCCAGTTATAGGGTCCCCTCGTTCAAAACTGGGCTGAGGTGGTGGATGATGTACTTCCTGTTAGGAATTTATAGGCACTATGGCGAAAGCCTCAGCTGGGGCCCTTCCCAGACTGGTCATGGGTTTCATTTTGAACTTTTACTTTGACCCTTGACAGTTTTGAAGGCAAAGAGTTCAGTTATTTCAAAAGAAAGGCACGTTTTACGAAGGTTTTGGATAATGATTGTTTTCAAACGTGGTCGCTCACCACAATAAATGTTTTTCTCCTCGTCCGATCTCGCGTTTTAGGTCCGGACAGGGTAAAATGGGCCAATGCCTCGGCCGACTGGCCTTCGACTAGTTAAACTTGACTATTCCGGGAGTCAAAGACATGCATAATGACCCTCTCTTCCATCTTCGTATCTCTTGCAAAAGGACCTTACTTCTTACCAGTCCACGGACGGTCAAAAAAAAATAAATTAAGGCGAATCAGGAAGGAAAGAATTTTTTTGTCAAAAAAATTGAGAAAGGAGGTGAAAGACGGGCAATATTGCCACCCGCCGGTAATGACATTCAAGATGGATTATTCAATCGATGACCTTGCTTTTGAAACAAAAGCACCTATCGCTTCTTTTTAAGGGCATGCGATCAAATCAAAATAACACATCCAATCACATCTAAATTTATCGTGTATATTAATTATCTTAATTACTCTTCGGAATTTTAAACGGACATTAAATTCAAATCAATTATCGTAGAAAGGATCGTAAAACCTCGATTTTCAAACAAAATTTTTGAACACCGATGGTGGCGGGTAATGTCAAGAATATGCGGAAAACGTTATTTGACATTTAAGTTTTCATTATACGCGGTATCTTCGAAAGGTCTTGACATTGAAGCTAACAAGCCATTTACACGAAATGTTAAATGATCAAATTTCGGAGGAAAACAATGGTATGTTTGCTGATGAGAAGGAGTCAAGAACACAGCGGGCTACCTAAAGAGACCAAGGAAAAACTATAGGTACGAACTAATTTACCTAACTTGGATAAGGCGGAATGTTATCGCCGCCCCTGGTGGTCCCAGTTGAAAATTTGCTCAGGATTTCAGTGTTGCCAACTGAAATATGCTTAGGCGCCAAATTTCAGCACGGTCGCACCATTAGTTCGTCGATTATTACCAAATAATCTTATTGTCTTGAAAGCCGCATATACCATTGGTATATGCGGCTCCTGGTGCTCTGATTCGAAAGTTTCTTTCGTTCCACAGTGCTACCAACTGAAATATGCGTAATTGCCAAATTTCAGCCCGGTTGCACCATTATTTTATCTGTTAGTCTTGGAGGCAGTTTCCATTGTTGTCGCACCATTAGATTAGTCCACCCCTCCACCACCATTATCGAATAATTTATGAAAAAATAATACAAAACGCAAGTATGTATTATTTGAATTGTCAGTCTAGTATAGTTATGTATTAGGTTTTTTTTTAGTTAAAGTGCTTCAACCTACATCTAAAGTGGTTTTTGTATTGAATAAACAGGGTTCAAGTGAGATAAATTACAAGTCCCGGGTTAAAAAGTAGGTTAAAATGATTCCTACGGATGGTTTATTCACCCAATAAAATTGTTTGCTTCTTATTTTCGTCGTGTTTTTGTTTGTATGTCCGTCGCTTGGTTACATGGCGATACAAATCGCCTAGATCACGCTATAATGACTGGCGAGATAGGCGAGAGGGGGTCCCCGGGTCGATGTTATGACTTGACCATTGCCTAACCCAATTTTTCGCTCATTTACCGGACTCTCGAGAATCGACAGAGGGTGAAATTAATCAACTAAGGAGATTCGTTCCAAAAATTAATATTAAAAAAACCTAAACTTCCTTTTGAACAGGAAGGTTATTTTGCGATCTAGAAAAAATGGAAGCCATTTTGATGACGTGGTCATGCACAGGCTTGCAGAATTCCTCGAATATATTTTTTTAATTATCAATGGACGCCATTTTAAAGCTCAATTTTGCTTGTATGTATTGCTATTAAATGCTTGTGTGCCTCATTGAATTAAACGTCTGGAGATATCTGGAAGGTTATTCTTATTAGGCATTATCTAGTCAAAATGGTCACCATTTTGGTAACGTTTTTGTGAAAAATTTAGAATGTAATCTTTTCACTGCTGCCATTTAAAAATCACTTGTCAGTTAATTTTTTTTTCTTTCTTGCAGGGAGCCTGAAATGGCAAATGAGTCGCTCAGCCCTCTCGGGGAATGGCCGCACAGCCTCAGTTCGATGCTTGCGTGCCTCGCATGCACATTAGGATTATTCAATATCTCCAGATTCGCCATTTTAAGTGTCCAGTTTGGAGGTAACTTCCATTTTTTTAAATTAAAAATTTAACTTGATCTTTTTTTTTTTCCTTTTTTTTTTAGCGAATTTTATTTTACAATTTTTTATAATGTCTTTCATCCTCGGTATTCCACTTTTTACATTCCACGTTTCACTTGGGCAACTATTAGGTGCCGGAGTGATGGACATGTGGAAAATATCTCCAATTTTTCAGGTAAGAATATCACTTGATGTAAGCTCATGGATAATAATTATATTTACAGGGTATAGGAATAGCTTTAATAGTGACACAAGCGCTCTTAGGTGTATATAGCATAGTAGGCGTGTCTTGGATGTTTGTTTATTTCCGAGATTCATTTATAACGAAGCAGGATACATATAGATGGGCAGAACCTTACATAGGACTTATTGGTATGTAAAAGAACTACTTGAAAATATAAATATAACTGTTTTGAATAGGCCCTGGGTGGCGATACAACGCCACATTGGAGGAGACAGTACCTGACTATTTCAGCGGTGTCGTTTTACAAAGACATATGTTAGAATCGCCGGCGAACGCCCCAGGCCACCTCAAGTTTCAAGTCACTTTTAATCTCGCAGTAGTTTGGATGATAGTTTTTATCTCATTAAGTAAAGGATTGAAGTCGTATGGAAAAGTTGTGTTCCTATTTTCTCTAGTCCCCGCATTCGGTATGCTCGTATTGTGCACAAAACTTTTAGGATTGACGCCAAATACGAGCCACATGAACTTTTCCTTTATGCAGACAGACTGGAGCGAGTTTTTTCTCAATTCAAAAGTATGAAGAAAAAAAAAAATTATTTCATTTATTGGATATTTTTAGAGCTGGTCGGCTGCAATGTCAGAAGCGTTTTATACTTGGGGACTTCTTGGTGCTTCTGCTATGCAAATGGCATCTCACAATCGTCAAAAGCATCTGCTTCACCGGGACACAAGTTTCGTGACGACCATCACATTCGCAATATTGATTTTAGCAGCGTTTCTAGCCAACACATGCTCTCAGCTTCTTCTTGCCCACGGATACATCTATCTGCCTAGCTCTTTCGGTAATTAATTTCTTTTTTATCATTTTAGTACCTATTATTATTATTTTTTTTTATTTTAGAGAAAACTTCAACCTATGGTTTTCTTCATCCAACGAAATATCCTCTGCCACCAACAACGACGACGACACCGCCACGATTTATGACGCATGCGCAGTATTTTGCTGGAGAAAGGGTTATAAAACCTGGTGTCAATTTTCGGCAGGAAAGTGGCTATCAGGCTCTTCGATTGGCGACTGAGTTGGTACCCGCCACTCTAGCTATTATTGGTTCCGACCGACTTTCGCCATTTTGGTCAGTCCTCTTTTACTTCGTTTTAATCCTCTTTGGAATCGCACAGCAGCTGGCAATAATGCATTGCGTCATAACGGGTATAATGGCGATCAAAGTGAAGACAATGAAAAACTGGGAGACGACTATTACATTCTTTACTTGTGTGTGCGGTTTCATTCTTGGACTTCCGATGGCGACAGAACTGGGGATTTTCGTCGTCTATTTCCTTGATTATTGTGTCGGAGGAGGATGGTGGATTATGCTTCTGTATCTGATTGAGCTTGTCGCTGTCTTTATGGTGCGGGGTAGACCGTACAGTGGAGAGACTGTTGTGGCAACTTTGTTCAACAAGGCTGGTCCTTGGCTTCAAAACTGGGCTGCTCCTATGCTCTGTTTTACGTGGAATGTGCTCCTCCCCGTTATTCTGATGGTGTTGTGCGTCCTCGTATTTAAAACTGGAAACTACAAAGATCTCTTTAAATGGAGCACACCAGTGCTTTACGAATACTGGCCATCGTGGAGTAAACAGCTTGGATCTATGATTCAACTCCTTCCTCTGCTGACTATACCAGTCATTGGAATTGTACAAAGCTGCCGGTATCTTTCAAATGGGCCACCTGATATATTTGACGTATGTGTTGTTTTTTTGTTGTAGATATCTAGTTTAATTTTGTTGTGATTTATAGAGATTGGAGATGCTGTATCGTCCGAATGAGGAGGCGATGAGGGAGACTGAGGATGTAAATTTGCCATCGGAGGCAGAACAGGTGCCTGAAGTAACCGTGGCGACTGTGGAAGATCCACCACCGAAATATACACCTCCTCCATCATACTCGACAGCAACTGGTGCCCGAATCGCGAAAATGCTTAGGCAGAGCTTCCGAAGAAGTATGAGGCGAATAACGAATGTAATAAACCCGGAAGCTCAGCCAGCTTCTCCTGCCCTCCCGCCGCCCGATTATGCTGCGGTCCTTGTCGAGATAAACCGTTCTCGTGAAGAGCCGACGACATCGACACTCTCAGTCAACGACGTCGCTCTCATCCTTCGGAGCAGCTTCAGACGAGTACGGGAAAGCACGAGTTCACAAAGACTCGTCGAAAGTGCCTCCCCTATCAATCGCGACTCCATCATCACCAATCAAACCGACGACAAAAACATCAGTTCATGATGTATTTTTTATAGCTTTGTTTTCTGTGATATTTTCCTTTTTATTTTTAATTAGGCAAAGTCTACAAACGACCACAAGTGCCAGGGTGAGGTTTTAATCTTAATTTGTCTAACGACTGAACTGTTTTTAATTTTAAAAACCTGGAGGTTTTCTGATACTAGTCCAAAAAATCCTAGATTTGAACATTCAAATGATTTTTTTTTCTTTAGTTTTTAATGTACAAAAACGTATTATTAGGACTTAAATGTATTTATTTCTACGTTTTTTTAATAAATTTTAAATAAACTTATGCTTATTTCATGTTACTAACCTTAAACAGGTGGCATGGGCACTCATCAGAGCCTGTGAGTTAATAAGAAAGAAAGCTAACTATTGGATAGGTTTATATAGGAGATTTCAGGCAAATTATATATAGATACCTAATCTGTGATTTCAGGGTGACATGGGATCCATTAGGATCCCTGGCTCAGGGCCTGAGTTGATAACCAGTGTTAAGAAAGAACTTACCCCCTGGATTAAAACAAAAGCGGCTTTGCAGGAGAATCAGTTTTGCCTTAAATTTCATTTAAGCTTCAGGTGTCTCTAAAATACAATTAAGGGGGAAAACAAATTCTTGAAATTTGGTCTAATTTCTGTAAAATGTCCCCCAGATCCTACGTTCTGAATTGCCCAAGAAATTTTTCTGGATAGTAGCTCAAAGAGCTATTAAAAAAACTATTTTATTATAAGATATATTTTTACACACAATTAAACTAAGCTGAAAAAAAGAAAGTGATACAAATTGTACACGAATGTGCATGATCACAAGATGTCAATTTTGCAATGGTCCCTTTGCTTCCTCATACACAGAACTTAAAATTGAATGGAAAATAAGATAAGAAAGAAAGAAAGAAAAAGTCCATTAACTTATGGATTACACAACAATATTTACACACAAATAAACAATTATCCATTTGAAACGAGTAATAAAATCTTAGACAGAAAATGAAACGTCAAATTTTACAAGAGCCCACTACTAAAAAATACAAATACTATTTTAATCTATTCTGAGCAGATTTAAAGATGAACTGTAGGATTTTTATGGATCAGCATAATTTTTAACTATTGATAGGTTAATTATTATGGAAAAATTTGAATATTTCGATGCTAAATTAGGCCTCTTAAAATTAATAAAAATTGGATTAATTTGTAAAAATTTGAGGCTAGCAGCTAAATAGAGTAAAAAAAAAAAAGTCAACTATGACATCGATAATTGTAAATAGTGATGACGTCATAGGAGCTCTTTGTAAGGTAACTATGACTTGTTATGAAGGATTTTAAAAAAGAATTGAAATTTTGATCCCACTACTGATGCCAATTTTTAGGTTGTTTTTTTTTTCTTCTTCTTTTTCTTTTTTTGATTTAAAAAAAAAGGGAACGCCGAGTCAAACTGTGCACTTATAAGTTAGTGATTTTGAAAGTTTAAAAATGGGAAATTCGGAACTATACCGGATGGGGGTTAATGAAGGTGTCCGCAGATGCAGTCGCGACCGTGGGGATGATGAACGCGGAAAATGTCGACGACTGAGCCGATGACGGCGGCGTAGATGAGAAAAAACTTTTTAATCGTTTCCTTACCCTTCTCGTCGAGGGTAAAGTCGCGCTCCTATTTGTCCATCTTCCCTAAAAACGGAGCGATCAGATCGATCGGGAGTGGGAAAATGATGGTCGAGTTCTTCTCCGCGGAAATCGTGTTGAGAGTTTGCAAGTAGCGGAGCTGAAATAAAAATCATTATTAAACAAACTAATCAAACTTTCACTAAAATATTTTATTTTAATGCTTCATCTCATATTTTTATGATCATTGCCTTCATAATAAAGAATCTAAAAATGCGTAAACCTAATTATTTTTCTGAAAATATAAAAGCTCAATTAAATTATGATAAATGGCTCTTACAGATTGGAACGGGGTGTTGGGTTGGGGTACGTTGAGTTTGGGGATGGACTGTACTCGGTATAGCATAAAGAGGGTATCTATGTATTGAACTTTTTGGGATGGTGTATTTGGGTATGGGCTATGTTGTATATGGGCTATGTTGGTATGGGGCATGACATCAGGTAGGTACATACATATTTATTTTACTTCATGGCATAGTGCGGCAGAAACACTTGACAAGAAAGGAGTGGCATCGTACTTAACAGCCCCAAAATTTTGAATCTCTACCTAATGTAAAGAATAACTAAACATACTTGAAGAGCAGCTGGGCTTTCGGCAATGACATCTGAAGCTTCTTTGAGCGAGCGAGACGCTTTCATTTCACCTTCAGCAGCGATTACTTTAGCCCTGGCTTCCCTTGTCGCTTCTGCTTCAGCAGCCATCGCTCTCTGCATCTGAACCGGAAGCCTCACATCCTTTCTATAAATTAAAACCATAACAAACAATTTATAAAAAAAAATAAATAAACCTCACATTTCAACTCTTTCAACTTTGACACCCCACGGTTCAGTCGCAACATCCAATGAAGTCTGCATCGTATGAGAGATCATCTCACGTTCAGCTAAAATCTCAGCCAGATTTCGAGTTCCCAAAACATTCCTCAAAGTCGTCGCAGCCAAAAGGCGTGTCGAATGGCTAAAATAAAAGAAAACCATTACAAATAATCCAAAAAAACAAAAAAGTAGTAAAACATGCAAAGCGAATTGGGAGAATAATCGGTTTCTTAGATTTTTTTCTTAATTTTTGTTTTTCACAATTACCTGTAATTGGCAATTTGTATTACAGCGCTCAGCGGGTCTTCAATGCGATAGTAAACAACGGCATCAACAGAAACAGTGCAAGAATCCTTTGTAAGAACCTAGCATACAACACCGAACATGCAATATAACAAAATAACAAAAAAACAAAAACAAAACATTTTAAATTAAGGTGCGATTTTTAGGCGCTTGGTATTATAATGATTATTTTCTAGGCGACTTAATTTACTCTCCCAATTCTAAGGAACTAGGGTACTAAATAGTCCAATTAATTATAATCACAATTAATACAATAATTAATTCAAAACAATAAGAAACCAATTGAGAATATGATAGACGACAATTTAAAAAAAAAAAATTTATGAAATTAAATTGGAGATAATTAATGGACTTAAGTAATGTGTAAGGACAAAACTTGGTCAGGTTGTCCTCGCAAAAATGTGAAGGGACCTCAACTTAAAGTTAAGTTTTCCCAGCTTTCTGCAAACCGATCAATTTAAAAATTGGTAAAGCCTTTCTTTCATATTAGAAAAAAGCTCTAAAAATTGAAAGTCGGATGGAGCTGAGAAGACGTTTTGTTAATAAACACCGATTTTTCCTTCCCAAATTTTGTCCTGAAAAGTACATTAATTATAAGCACACCTACACTCTAACATCTAAAATTGTTCTAGGTACTTATATTTAATTTTTTTTTTATACACAAAAAAACTACGTGTGCTTTTGCCTATCTGAAAAAATTCACCTGTAATTTTCGACATTGTTTGTCGCCATAGTCGGACTGTTGACCCGGTAGAAGACGACGGCATCAACATGAACTGTGACTGAGTCTCGCGACAGAATCTACAATATTACAATTTTTTTTTTCTTTCTTTCTTTCTTTATTTTTTTGTCCCCCGAATTTCAAAAAACGCACCTATTTTTAAGAAATCAAAAATGAAATTTTTATTCTTACTTCTTGAGGAGGAACGTCAAAAGACACGGTTCGAAGGTCGACTTTGGCATATACGTCGATACAGGGTAGCACGAAAAAAATTCCTGGACCACGTGCTCCGCCTGTCCTCAACCTACCAAGTCTGAATATGACAGCTCTTTCGTACTCTTGTACCACCTAAAAATGTTTGTAAAGTAAAAAAAAAAAAAAGTTTAAAATAATTTTCTCTACCTTAAAGACCATAAAAATTGAGATGGGAAACGTCAGAAGTAAAAGGATAAACGATCCGACAGTTGCAATGATTTCAACGATGCCCGACGGTTCAGGATCTGTAGCTGAAAAAAAAAATCCCAATTTAGACCAGAGTTAATCATTAAAATATTATAAACGAAGACACGACAATTAACAAAAATGAAAAAGTAATCAGAAATTGACAAGTTGTGACATGTCAGAGTCACTAAAACACGTTGAGAAAGGTTAAAGACGTGACGTCACCTTCCAATCTGCTAATGTAAGTTTCCGTATCTTATAAAAATTAATGAGGTTTAAAAAGCAATTTAAATTATTAAACGTCAATTTTAGGATTATTGATTTTCAGAACCAAATTAGACATTTAATTTCAAAATTATTGGGGATTTTATTTTCATGTTCAATACTTAATCTATTAAACATGCAAGTGGGTAATAACAAAATATTTTTCCGTGCAAAATAAAATACATAAAAAATTCAGTAATGACAACGTAAAGGGTAACTTTATGAGGTCGAAGGGAGGGGAGACATAAAATATGTAAATACATAATTTTTTACTTGAAAGTAATTAAGTAAAGTACAATAAGTACTAATTACATCTAGTGATCTAGCACACGAAAACATACGATTTTTTAAACATACATTTTGCTGCCACATTGCGAAAAAAAATCGTCTTAAATTGGATCCTTTATTTTATTATTATTATTTATTTTTTTATTTTACTTAATTATGGACTCTAGGCTCAAGCGAACTGAACATTTTGTATGGAAGTTTATAAAATTCTGGGTCTAACGGGCTTTCAGAAGATTAAGTCGTTTAGCCGCTTTTTTCTTGTCCCCAAAAAAATATTTTGATTTTATTTATTTGAGAACTTTTGACTTAACTTTTAGGTAGATTTCTTTCAGGTGGTGGTGGTGAGGAGGGGTACGTTACGTGGTTCACATAAAATTATAGATTTTTGAAGATTAGGTAGGTACTATGAATTCGATAGTCTTCATTAACAAGATGTTGGAGCTTCTATGCTATTGATGGGAAATTGACTTTTCAAGCCGATTTCAGAAATTGCAAACCCTGCGGTAGTGAACAAAAAAGTTTTCCGAAAACCGTTGTCGTAGGTTTTCGCCTGGGTGACGTTCTCTGTCAAAGTTTAGGATTTATTATCTCACTTTCACCTGTTAGAGGAGCGTTATCGCTTTTGCACCGTTTGTCACAAAATTGTCGATACGAACATCTCGCTTGTTCAGGGGCACTCCCAAAGGGGTTGAATGTTGAGAATTGCCGTTTTGAATGTACATACCTATGGGTAGATGGAAGGGTGGGAAAAAGGTCTCCGGTTATCTACCCCTCGTGACAACCTTCCACCTTTTAAATGCGTTTAATACACGACGTAACAGGAACCAGGCACATCAAACATCATAAAATAAGAGAGAACGAGTATGAACCCTCTTGTTTTAACTTGTTTCCCCTAAAGACAATGCTAGCGGACACACAAGAATAAAAAGTGATGAAATATTGGCGTATATGAAGTAAACAAATAAAATCAATTTTAAGCCAAATTCAAGAAGTATAAAAACTCCAACGTGTATGTGAAAAAACGAACCTCGCCGTGGAATACTGTCCATTTATGAGCCTAAAAGGCCCACCTGTTGTGTGCCTCGTACTCCGTTTGATGGATTACTGGGAATACGAAATGCAAATCGCTCTGTACCAATCAATAACGAAATGAAAACTTTTTAAATAAAATATGAAGAGCACATGATTTTTTTCAAGGTTCAAACAAAGAAAAAATTTTAAAAATGAAACAGAAAAGAGGCAGGTATCGAACTAATAACATGTCATCACCGTTGGTTGAAAATTTGTGAAAAATCACATCAGAAAAATTTTTACAACTGCGAGAATAAAACGTGGGCCCAACGACCCATCACTTTTAGGCCTGTTACCCGGAAAGTTATTAAAAATTACACCATCGTCCCCACCATCCTATCAATTCTACCCAGACTACCGCCTCCGGAGCACGCATTTGCCGTGTATAGCTAAATCCAGTCCAGTTAAAGACCAAATTAATTGTAGAACGCAATAGAACTTGTGAGCTCCTGCTTCCAGAACGAAGACTGGAAAGGCTCTTCCACACGAGGCTGCAGGGCTTTGCGGCGTGTGGAAGCCCCGGGCGGCTTTGCCAATCCGCGTAGGTGTGGATTGCCCGGCCGCCTTTGCCGAGCCATGTAAGTGTGGACGCCCAGGGCTGCTTGCAGCTCGCAGAGTCGGGAAGCAGAGCTGCATTGAGATCTAGTCAAAGAAAGCCTGGCAAAGATCAGTGTGGGTGTGCCGAGGCATGCCACTACGCTGTGATGCCACCTATCGTATCGCGTACGAGACTAGTTTATTCACCCGGACATCGTGCTGGTTCGGCCCTCATAATGTGGAGGAGCCTAGGTGGTAGTTTTTAAACAGAAAACGTTCGATAACCGACAAAACACAGTGAAGTAAGCAGGTCAGTGCGTTTTGGAAACCAAAACCTTGATTATTCGATGATGGATTTGGGATAGCCTCCATAATGGGGGTAGTGTGGTTGGTGGCGACAAGCGTCGTCAGGCTCGTCCTCCGACCGTCGCCGACGCCGCTGGAGGAAGTCGAAGCTGTTCCTGGAAGAGAGAAAAGTCTCTCTTCCTGCATCGCTAGCGTTTCGAAACGACGTAAATTTCCATTTTGGCTCAAAGGAACGTCTAATCAAAATTCATCTTAAAAAACGTTAAGGACTCACTACGACGACATTCTCTTCAAACTTCAAATCTAATAAATCCTTGAACGAGTCTATTGTATACCACAAAAAGAATTTGCAAATGAATATCGATTCAATTCATTTATAGATTTGAGACACAAGAATATCGTCGAGAAGCGACCGATTGATTCAACTCACTAAAAGCTCCTATTTTGAACGGGTTGGACGATGACGCCTGACGGATTTAAGAGGACGGGGACGTCAAATCGGCTCGGAAAACGAAAGCGTAATGCCCCATGGCAACCCCTTCGTCAACAAGACAGGGCCCGATTGATTTTGCCAAATGGGCAAACATCGACAAAGCGATCGTTCTCCAGATAATTATAGTATACTAATAGGGAAAAAACTAGGGCAACAATATTTGATTATGAATAGTTCATACCTATTTAGGACTGCTAATATACAACTATGTATTTATGCTATAAAATGGTGGCACAGATGCTACTTACAAATGGTGAACGGTGTGTAAGCTTGTGGTTGTGAAGCTGGGCCTCTTTCGACGTCGACCGCGCTTTTTGAAGGCGTACTTCTTGGATCCCCTGAAGACATGGCTCTGAAAGAAAAGAAAAAAAAAAAAGTGTCGATTAGAGCTAAGGACATAAAAGGACATAATTAAGTTTATTTTCAGTTTAATTCATGTAGAAAAGGGTCAAAAGAAGTTCTCAGATGCAATAAACAGTTAACTACTAACATTTTTGATTGTAGACGTCCCTTTATAAGAAATTAATTGTAATAATTATTAAATATTAAACTACTTGAGAGGGCGGTTCAATACTTTAAAAATAGGCAAATCCTTCGGGAGAACTCCTGTAAAATATAAAGTATATGAATGACTCATTTATGAACCTGATAAAAATGGATGGCCTTGGAGCGAATCCGACAACTCATTTCAGTAATTTTATTTTTCAATTTCATAATTTGGACAAAAGTCATGTTTAGGTTGGTAACAGACCAGAAGACTCCACCATGACGAAAAAATGATAATCACTAAAAAATGAGGTGAAAAAAGCCGCCAGTGTAAAAAAAAAATCAAGCTAAAAAGCGATCACCGCCCTGATTTTTGAGTAAATTATTATTTACAGATCAGGGCTGTGCTCGCGAGAGGAAAAAAATTAACTCCACAGGGTTATCCAACTCGCTGTGCTCGCTAGAGGGAAAAAATTAACTCCAGGATTATCCAACGACTCGTCTGTGTAACCGTGGAGTTAATTTTTTTCCTCTCGCGAGCGAAGTCCTGATTTTTATTAAAGTTAATCTTTTAAAATCAGGGCTGAGCTCGCCCCGCAAAAAATTGACTCCGGGGTTATCCAACGACTCGTCTATAATTCGGACCAGCAATACAGGAATGCATTGCAGTTTTTTTACCTTTGGCCCATCATCCCTGACTCTACCCCAATTGTAGTTAAAAGAGGCCGTAATCTCTAAAAATCGAGGTAAAGGTTTAAAAAAAAAATCGGGGATTCCACGACTCGTCCCCACTAATGAGATGGGATTAAATGCACAAAACTTCTCGTCCCACACTTTCTAATGTTGACGTACCGGGTGAACACGAATCGTCCCCAAAAATGTTTTGATTTTTAAGTATTTGAGGACATTCTTACTGCTACTTTGAAGAAGATAAAGGGGCGTAACACGTTGGGGTAAACGAGCTCCGTAGACGCCTTTGGAAAAAGAGCACGATAGGGAAAATGAAAAACAACACGATAGGGGAAAAGTATACTAAGTGTACCTTCTACAGGAGGTGACTGTACAGGAGGTGCATCGACTGCAAAACATAAAAAAGTTTTCGTGTTTTTAGGTTGGTCTCTCTTCCTGTGGAGAGAAAAATCACGATGATTGCCACTCCACCAATGTCGACAATTGGGATAAAAAACTTTTTCCATAGTCGCAGCCAATCTTAAGTCACAAGTCTGGTCACTGGTGAAGTGGGAAAGAAAATTTGTCCCCTAAAGAGTCAATTTCCTAAAAATGAGGCTGTCCCCTATCGTGTTCTTTATTTCAAAATCCATTCAAATTTTCAATAATTAAAAGGTTTTTTTTTAAATATAATTATAAGTATAAAATATCTGAATTATGTACTTGCATTTTCTTATTTTCCCCTTTTTGTCAAGAATGTTTTTGAGTTTTCATGTTTTAATATTGAAGACGATATCAGACATACAAATTTCCAAATCTCTTGAGACGAGTTGTGTTACGACCTTTGCAGGTAAAATTTAGACTGGGGAAGAGTAGTGTTACCTTTGGATGTCAATTTTAAACGGGGGATGCTGAACTCCGTCCCACAGGTAAAAAAAGCAGGTAGAAACCCAAAGACGAATTATAAAACTGAAGCAGCTCCATCCCATACTTACGGTGACCAGACGTACTACTTTTGTAAGGACAGTACTATTTTTCGACTTAATGTCCTGTGTACTTTTTGATCATGAAAAGGACAACAAAAAGTACTACTTTTTAAAAATGTACTTCTGTAGGACACGTCCCTGGGGGAAAAATGAATTTTTTTTTAAAATTACATACCAAGAAAATCAAAATATGTAATATATAAATTGAAGGGCCAGGGGGGAAAAAGATGAAAGTGACCAAATAGTGATTTCGGGAAAAATGAAAAACCAAGTTTTTTTTTCTGTTGTCTTTGTGTGTCGATTTATGAAGTGGATGTAATAGTGGATGCTTACGGTTTTCAGGGGGGAAAAATACGATTCCAAAGTCGTTTTCCGGAAAAAAATTTTCAACGCCTAGTTTACTGTGCCCATGTCCAATAAATAGCGATCCCCCCCCCCTTCAAACCAAATTATTATTTTTCCACTTTTATTGGGATGAGGAACTCAAATCTGAAGTCAGTTTTGAGATAGCAATTTGCCATCACCGAAAAAAAACGCCAAAAATAGAGGTTTTGACTATGTACTTTACATTGAGATTTTTGTATCAGCAACGAATGTATAAAATACTAGACAAAAAACAAGTTTATTTTGACTGCCTATAGTATTTTGGCGTCTATAGTGACTGGTTCAAAAACGAAATCAAAATCTTCAAACGCCTGTGAAACCGTTGATAATTTTTTAATCTCTTGATACTTGACCATAGTTAGGCACCTTTCAAACAAGAGGTACTTACTTGAATTTTTTCAGAATCAGGGGCGTTTTTTCATACCTAACCCAGCTATCCTCTTTCGGGTTTGCTGTATGAAGGTACTTGTTACTATGTACTACTTTCCTTAAAAAAAATTATGGTCACCGTACCCATACTGGATTTTCAAAATAAAGCATCTCAGAAAATAAAGGAATCAGGAATGCAAATATTTAATTTCAAATTAATGTTTCATAACCTTTTCAATTCTTATCCGATTTACACAAAAAGGACACCGCTCGAAAGCTCTTATAATGGTCTACTGAAGTTTTAAAATAAATAATAAAAAATCCTCAGTTGACTCCTTTACCCTAAAAATCGACTCAAAGATAAACAACTAGAAAAGCAGACCAATTTTTTCCCCAAACATTCAGGGGATTATAGACAAGAAAAGTGATGGGGTCGCCAATTTTTTAAAATAGGTATATGTATTTGTTGTATTTTAAAGGACAACTTTTGTTCAAAATTTTCATACAATTCCTGCTAGCGGTTCTCAATCGAACGTCCTTTGTTTGTAAGTTTTATTTTGAGACGGAGATGATTCATTTTCAATTTCCACTATGGGACGGAGATGAGTACTTTCTTAATCGGATTGAAAATCAAAGAGATTATAAAAGGTCTCTCAAGGATTAGGACGGGACGGACTTGCCATGTATCCTTTTAAACCGGGGACGAGCCCGGTTACTACCTTTCTTATGCCTGCTCTGACCTCTTCAGGTACAACCGGATTAGGGACGAGTCGTGATACGTCCCAAAAATCAAACTAAAAGGGACCTTTTTTTGTCGAAAAGGAAACAAGTGTGAAAAAGAGCCCCTATTCTCTAAAACTCGAAGTAAAATGCCCCTAGTGTCAAAAAAGGATCAAAAATCAAGCTGAAAGAGGTAAAGTGCGTGCCCCTAGTGTCAAGAAATGAAGTTAAAAGGGGCCTGTTAACTTGCTCGAAAAGAAAGTTACTTATTATTGTATTACCCTCGAAGTTCGAACCCGGGTTTTCGGGAAGGGGTCAAGGAGACCCCGTAGGGTCAATCTGACCTTTGAACTTTATCGGATATTAAAATAGTCTGTCACTCTTTTTTGACACGGATAGATTTTGTTGGACTTAGAATTTGATTCTTTTTACTAGATTTTGTAGGAATGTGACATTTTTTGCTAGATTTTGTCGGGTTTAAACTTGGAATAGGACTCTTTTTTTCTTAGATTATGTTGAGTTTAGACTTGGAATTTGACTCTTTTTGCTAGATTTTGTTGGGTGAGTAATTTATAAATTTGCTGGATTGAGAACAAGTTTTTGTTGGAATTTGACTCATTTCGCTACATTTTGTTGGGTGAGTAATTAATGAATTTGCTGGATTAAGAACCTTTTGTTAGTGGAATTTGACTCATTTTGCTACATTTCGTTGGGTTTATACTTGGAATTGGACTCTTTTTTGTTTAGATTTTGTTGTGTTTAGACTTGGAATTTGACTCTTTTGAGTTTTGACAAGAAAAATCTAGTCAACAAAAGTTGGATGAGTTATTTATGACTTTGCTGGATTGAGAACTATTTTTTGTGGAATTCGACTCATTTAGATAGATTTTGTATGGTTGAGACTTAGAATTTGACTCTTTTTGCTAGATTTTGTTGGATGAGTTATTTTTAACTTTGCTGAATTGAGAACAAGTTTTTGTTGGAATTTGACTCTTTTTTTTTTTTTAGATTTTGTTGTGTTTAGACTTGGAATTTGACTCTTTTGACAAGAAAAATCTAGCCTACAAAAGTTGGATGAGTTATTTATGACTTTGCTGGATTGAGAACTATTTTTTGTGGAATTCGACTCATTTAAATATATTTTGTTGGGTTGAGACTTGGAATTTGACTCTTTTTGCTAGATTTTGTTGGGTGAGTAATTTATGAATTTGCTGGATTTTGGAATTAAACTCTTTTTTTTTTTTAGATTTTGTTGTGTTTAGACTTGGAATTTGACTCTTTTGACAAGAAAAATCTAGCCAACAAAAGTTGGATGAGTTATTTATGACTTTGCTGGATTGAGAAACATTTTTTGTGGAATTCGACTCATTTAGATAGATTTTGTATGGTTGAGACTTAGAATTTGAACCTTTTTGCTAGATTTTGTTGGATGAGATACTTTTGACTTTGCTGGATTGAGAACCATTCTCCTCCTCAATATTTGTGCTGGAATAACACTTTATAATAAAACTGAAGAAAGGTAAACGCACTGTGACCTCAAGATAAATTATTCATTCAGAAGGGATCAATTTCGGCATATTTGAACCCCCAAAAGGACAACACCCTTAAATTATAAAAATGCCCTCAAATGCTAAAAATAGAACACTGACGTTTCTTACTGATTATTATTTATTTATACGTACAAAATGTCTCAAATATTTTACTAAATGCTATTTGAGTGAGTAATAAGTTTAGATGTTAATGATAAACAAAACTTAACCTTGCGGTTAAAAGAGAATTTATAAAAAATAGGGAAATACCTTTGTTGATGTATGGCACAATGAGGAGCAACTTGTTGATTTCTCCGGTTTAATTAAATAATCGTTGAGAGGACTTGGTGAACTAAAAACGTCGATTGACAAACTGAAAAACGGGAGCGGGACCGTGGTTTGTTATCAGAATCGAGGCGGAGGATTCGAGTTCGAGAGGGGTGGAGTCGTGGAGTGCGAACGGGAGGCGCAACCGCCGCCAAACGCTCGAAACTCGATATGTGGCATGTGCCTACTGGTGAGTGGTGTCCACAGAGTAATATTGTGGGTGCCTGGTGGTATTTTTATTATATATCCGTGGTGCCCATTGATAAATAAAAATAAAATATAGTACCTATGTACATTACACTTACCTAGTACCTACACTTACTTGCTGGTGGGGTCTACCTAATTTACTGACCAGAGAAAAAACGTACTACCGGACAAACTACTAATGCGACCGGGCTGAAATTTGGCAGGAATTCATATTTTGATTGGTAGCTCCGATCCTCGAAGGAAATTTTCAAATCGGACTACCGGGGGCGAAGATCTCGAAAAATGATCACCCCCGGGGGCATAAAAAACGTACTACCGGACAAACTACTGATGTGACTGAGCTGAAATTTGGCACTCCTGGAATACATATTTTTGTCTGTTCCAGTAGATCCACACTTCACAGTTAGGTAGCTGATTACTTGAGCATTTTCAAGCGCTAACTGTTACGTTAATACACAAAATGATTGTTTCTGTAAAAGTACCTGGTGGAGCACTCCTGACCACTCTGGTCCAAGTTAATAACCGAGCGATTAATAGCCCAAACTGTGTGAAGTCTAATTTTGTTGGATTCATAGTAACTAAATTTGGCTTGTTAATGAGGTAGGCTAATTGGCGATTAATAGCCCAAAATGGCAACACTGTATAAAGTCCAAATTAGTGGAATTCAGCATTGTCAAATTGGGCTTGTTCATTTGCGATTAATAAAAAAGATAAACCATAAAGATCATTCAAATCCCATGAGAAAACATCTCGATTTTGAAGAATATTGCCCACTCCACAACATCTTAGGTCAAAAAGTATAAAGATAAAGATGGTTTTTTTTTGTATTGACCTTGGTGCGATTTTGTCTTCGTTTATTGGTGGAGAAGGTCATAAAGTAATACATACTACAGTAATACATACATAAATTCATACATACATACTTTATGACCTTCTCCACCAATAAACGAAGACAAAAAAGTATAAAGATCATCGTTTCAAGAAGAAAAGAAGAAACTTGACAAGTTTACAAGTTAATTCATCTTTATCCTGATTATTTTGGAAATGAATTTAATTTAGAAATAAATTAAAAAAAGAAGAAGGAAAACATCAATTAATGCTTTATTAACAGACACATTTAACACGGAGTACCATTGATGTCAAACTTGACTGTTTTAAGTAAGAAGGTTGTCAATTTTTGAAAAGGCGTCAGCATCTAAATTATTGATGACTTCGATGGACTTCCATAGGGCGCAATTTTCAAACGGATCATTCGTTTCGATGTCCAATGGCTCGACAGAGTTAGGAAGGATGAGTCTTAAAGCATGAAGGTAAGTACGAAAAGGTGACGTATCGTGTCGTCCGCTGTAAGTGAAGTCGCCGACAATAGTATGGCCTAAGTATGCGCAGTGGACTCGTAATTGGTGACGTCTTCCGGTTGTTGGGCGAAGTAATATTTTGCTGGCAGGGTAAGAATCGTAGAGTCCTCGTTCTAAGACGAGTAAGGTCGTTAACGCCGATCGGGGATTCAGGCATTCATCATCGGTCCCGATCGTCATTCTGTGACTTGCATCAACTTCGCTCCGCATTTCGCCTTAAACAAAAACTTAGTTTTAATCACTGCGGTTCTGATTATGAGTGAACCTAACACTCATGACAGAAATTTTCTTTCTTACATTGGGCTCTAACATTCAGAATAATAGATTTGCAGACCCCTGGGTTTCCATGCCTTTGCACCAGTCGAGTAAAAGAGCCATGGTTGCCAAGGGGACTATGCAGCCAGCAAGGAAAGCAGGGGCTACGGTAAAGTGATTCCAAGCTATTCTAACTAATCGACAGTAAAGCCTCCATAAATACAGACACCATGCACTGTCTAGTTGGACTGCAGTTGCAGAACAATGGTGGTAATGCATCTATGAAGCCTGAGTCTACAGTACACAAGAAAAAATTGGGAATTAAAAAAAAAGCTATAATTTCTGCACAGTAAAAATAAAGTAAATTAAATTACCGACTGGAACATCAATGGAGACAATCTCCTGACTTATATGCCCCCGGACTATCGCTATATAGTATTTCTTGGCATTTCGCCTCTCAAAAGCGTTTGCAGCAGCTTTGCTCGCTTCTTTATTAAGTGCGATGCAAATAACACCGCTTGTAGCATAATCGAGTCGATGGACGAAATAAAAATCGTGCCTCAATCTCGGATTGATCAAATCTGGGAACTTCCGACTCAGCTTCTTATGCAGTGACTCCTACAACATTAACAATTTATTGTTAAATCAACACAAATAAGCTTTTTTACCTTATCATTGTTGGCGTTGATAAGTAAATCGTGATCTTTGTTCACAACAATGAAATTAACGCTTTTGTGAAGAATTGTCAAGTCTTGACCGAAAAACCGCAAGTACTTTCCGTACAGATCAAACCATAAGTTGATTCCATTGTAAATCCAGTTGAGTACGCTTTTTAAAACGTTCATAATGACGGTAAAGTCATCTTTTGTCATGAAAAAAATACTCTTTTATCGTTAGAACGTTCATGATATAAAAATTAGAGATGGAAAAATTATTTTAAAAATGTTTAAAACAGAATTTTAAAAAAATCACTGTTTCAAAATATACACTATGTAGGAAACATAAACAAAAGTTGGGAAGGTAATAAGTATGGTATGGGAGTGGTGGGTCTGTGGTGGTGGGTCGGTACAGCAGTACCGGGGCAGTGGAACCAAGTATCAGAGTGGAACGGTTCCAAGCACAGGTTCCAAGCGGTGACCAAACAGCGGTGACATCAACATATTAACTGTTACCGGTACAGTTCCCCGGACCGAGAAGGGAGAAGGTGGTTCCGAGAGGTACTGACTCCTGACACTAGCATAATTCACTAGTCACTACCACAGACTGGTGGTCACTACAAGCCTTACCGGTACGCGGGAAGCAAGTTGCTAAGGGGGATGAAGAAAATTAGAGAGAGAGAGCGAATATGTACGTCCTTTCAAAAACGATCCTATTTTAATTTCGAAAATTGATTTGTTTTAGTTTCGTTAAGAAATTACCACTCGCCACGCTGTACTCTCTCCCTCCTTTTTATTAATTGTTATTTATTTATTTTTTGCTCATACGTATTTCTAAGAGCTGTACCGGTAATGGAACTTAGAACGGCTATTTCTTCGTCACTGGAACTGGGACCGACACAGCCCTATGGTATGCACAGATTATACTTATATACTGATGGTATGGTTACTGGTTAGGGTTTTCATAGCAAGTTTACCAATTTGGATCTCGCTTTCCCTTTTTTATTTTGGATGCCGATGGTTCATGTTCAGAGCATAGACAAAACACGTGTGGTTTGGACCTTTGTTGCCTCACATCTCGGCCAAACTTTTAGGTAGATTTTAGGTATTTTTTATTTATTTAGATTTTTAAGATATTTAAGATATATTTATTATAAAGATATTTACAGGTATACAAATTACATATTTTGCAGGAGCTTAAGCTCATTATCGCAAAATTAATTTATATTAAACCCATCACGGACTAAACCCAAACAAATTTCGCCTTTTCGAGGATTTTTGTCATTTGTGAACAGCGATGTATGTACATAAAACACGGTGTTTTGTCTATGTTTATATACATCGGTGTTGGTGAACGGGGCAACAGGAGGCAACCAATCGACCAGGGGAGTCGATCGGGAACTTTTTCAATCTGCATTCTGTCAGGACTCAGGAGTAATGCCTAGCGGAACTTGAGTTTGGAAATACTCGATCGATTTGCAATTTCATATCCCCCGGGTATTTAACCATGAAAAATAACGAAATCTGAATTTTTGGGGGAGGCGGAATGCTGCCAAGTTCTTAGCCGCAACCTACTAAGGCCGTACCCTTTATATGGTGAAAATTAGGTGAAGATTGGTGGTTTTCCACAAAAATGCCGCATTCCTAGCCCCCACCTTCTAATGTCTAATGCTCTAATGTGTATATGGTGAAAAAAGATTATTCGGAGGTAGAAATAATTAAGCTGAAGAATTTTTGGCGGCGACAAATTGTGTACGACCAATTTTTGCTCGACGAGTTGTGCGGGACATCCAGTGTACCCAATTTCTGATCTAGGGCCCTCAAATATGAAATGACTACCTAAGTGTGTACCTACCAATAGAAAATCAGGATAAAATTCATCGCGGAACGAAATGCAGTGGAGGTGGCGGGGGTCGAGCGACTCCCCTTCGTCAGGAATAGACGAGTTTTCAAAGTGTTCAGTCCGCCGGCAGTCTCTCATCGAGTTCGATCCTACCACTCCTTATTTTGAATTTCGCTATACGATCAAATTAATTTTTACTTTTGTAAGTACCAGTCCATTTTATCTTCATTTTTGCATAATTGCAATAAAAAAAATAATAATAATAATAAAAATAATAATAATAATTAAAAAAAAACTGCACAACATTTTAACAATTTATTTTATTTTGTTTTTTAATAAAATTTAAGACATTACTTAATGTAAGTGCATATTACATATTTTCATCCTTCAGTCATCGTTTTTGCTTATGTTTTTATTTATTATTATCCCCATATGTACATATGTATATGTATTGGGCCTTGATGTACATAGGTACTTGTTATACCTAAATTTGTAGGTACCTACCTCCTCAAAGATATAATAAAATTTAATTAATATAATAGTCCAAAATTTTATAATTTCTATTTATCAGCTATTAAGTAGGTATGTATTTTTTTAGTTTATTATTTTTAGCGAGTTTTCGGGACTCTATGGCTAGCATAGAAGCTATTGAGGTCGGTTTCACAGTCTACAATTATAATTTTATGATATGTATTTTATTTTCACATTTTTTATGCATAGCCCAGCTATTAGTACTGCCTACCTATTAGTTAATTAAAAATAGGTAACTTTTTGTTCTTTTTAAAAGGATTAAAAATAATATTCCTTGAAACTACATATCATCTTGTGACTGCCATTTTTTGGGATGCAGGGTTCAAACATGCTGTTATTTTGAGAGAAAACTGGAAACATAAGAATCTAGAAAGTTACGACTGATTTTCTCATATTTCTCACAAAATATTAGTGTCAGGCTGTCGTTTTCGTCCAAAATGGGCTTTTTTTCACGTTAAAGAATCCTGATAAGATTATTTGAGTGGTTTTAGGACGCAAAAAAATTTTTGAAAACAAAAATTTATGTTAAATTGAATTTTTAATAGGTTGTTGATGAATAAAACACGATTCGAAGGATTTGACTTGAATGAAAAATAAATAAATAAATAAAAATGGCCAAATTTTAAATTTTATACATAAGGAAAATGTTAATTCTCTTATATTTTTCCTTTGTGTTTTTTTGAATCTAGTGAAACCTTGGCCGAGTCTAAAATGAAATAAAGGTGGGGGATTGGGCGATTGGCAAGAGGGAATCCACGTGGCTGCACGAGTTTACTACGGAGGCACGTGGGGGGGTTTTCTCGTGACGTCACCTCTACACGTGTCCTTCAAAAGCAATGTCATCCATCGCCAAAACAAAAACAAACGAATACGATAATTCTTTTGAGATAAGAATTAAAACTAAAAAATTTAATTCGATAACAGATTAGTAAGAAAATTACGCGTGGATTTTTCAACGAGAAAGCATGTAATTAGGTGAAAGTAGAATAGCAAACTAATAAAAAAAAAATTGTTTAACTCCACGTGTACTAAAGGAGTCCCGTCTCACTCCCCTGGGGGCTATACTATGTTGTTTGATGATACCATTTTAACAAAATATTTATTTAAGGAATAGACAAATATAAATAATAATTTTTAGATAATAATCTCTATTAGGAAATACACAAACATTATCGAGAAATACGGGAGGGGTTTAGAAGATAATAGTCGATAAAAGAAAAAAGAGAATCAGGTGAAACACGTGGACACGAGGAAGGTGGCCCCCGATGAGGAAGTGGAAGGGAGAAAGGAATAGATAGAGAAAAAAAATTTGCCTTATGCGTGAATGGGAGAAAAAGGAAATAGGCCAGTGTACGCATTTTATGGGGGGAAGAGGACGGGAGGGAGGGGGGAGCGTAGACACGTGGATTGCGCAATCAACCTGAACTGCACGTGTTTCGAACTCTAGGTCACTTACGTCTGTAAACAATAACAAACGAATTTTTTAATGGATTTTTATATACCTATATATTTTTATATATATAATTTTGCTAACTATGTATGTACCACGATTTTGCGATAATCTCAGCTCATAATCCAACAGGGCCAAAGCTTTTACCTTTTTTGGTTTTTTTGCTATATCTTTTGTTCAATTACATCTTTTTACATGCATCAAAAAAGGTTTTGCAGCTTTTACATGTGAAAATATGTGGTAATTTTTCCAAATTTTTCGCACTAAAAATCTGTTGATGGGAGCTATTTGAAATTGAAATAAAAAATACATACCTATGTGAAAAAAGTCAATTCATAGAGGTGGCAAAAATTTTGAAATATTTTTATAAAGTATGTGCTATCACTCGCTAAGTGGTAGAACACCCTCAAAAACTGGGGGAAAAAAAAAGAGAAAAAAAAATTATACACAGAATACATAAAACTAACTTCAGATTTGTGTTCCTCGTCTCCCTAAAAACATGGGAACATCATAGTTTAGTTTGTAATTCCCGGCTTAAAATGCAGAAAAGTAGGTGATAAACAAATTTTTCCGCAAAAACGACTTCAGAATCGTGTTTCTCACCCTAAAAAACGTAGGAATCTATTTATTCCCATATCCATAACTACATCGATACAGAGGACTTCCCCCGGAGTTGGGACCTGGCTTGGGAGTTTGAGCGCTTTTGCGAGGCCTCACCCGTGAACGCCTGAGAAGAAGAAAAGACACCTGACATTTCTTCAAATTTTGAAGTCCTTCACCAACCGAAACGGTATTACAATAACTTCTCTTTGAGAAAATTAAAAAGAAGTTTTGAAGACTCCTGTCCTTCAAATGATTTTTAATCATCCGTAGCGTTCGGCCAGGCCGAGCAAAATTTAAATTTTTCAAGGTTGGAAAATTGTTTGGAGTTGGAAGGTTTGACGAAAAAAAAAAGCGTACACGTGCACAATATATGGAGGTGTTTGTCCTCCCCACCTTCTGGCACACGTGTCGCCACAAAATCCACGTGGCCTTGAACTCCACCACGTGCCAAAAGCGGCGCTCTCTCTCCGTCATTTCACTCGCCCTCTCACTCGGACTCGTTCCAGAGGCCCGCTCCCACGAGAGAGTATTTCAACCTCCCTTCAAACCGTTGACCCCGTTTCCTACAAAACTCGTCATTTTCACGAAGAAAATTTCTTTCTCTTTATACACCGAAAGCCTTATTCCTCAACTAGACGCATTTTATATTCCGGTTGCAACACTTAATTACGAATTCAATTCTTTCAAGACTATTTTTAAAAAATCGAGCTTCGAGCACAAAAGGACCCTCCCCCACCTTTGCGAGGTCAAACACGCGTGGATAGGGATCAGCTTACCAAAGAGCCTTCACCTGTTATTTTCTAGAATAATAGACATAATTATCCACACTACCATAACAAGCTAAATACATTCACATTAATTATTTTTTTAATAAGGTCGAGGATCTCCATAAATACAGATTTTGATTGACACAATCTCGTTTATTTTCCTATGCGCATATATTAGCGTGTTAACACGTGTTTGACATTTTTCGGATAATGGAAAATTCCTCAAATATCAAACTTCAAAGAAGGATACAAAGGATTTGCCAACGCTGAAGGCAAATCGATGGAAAATATGTATTTCTTGACGGATTTCTCTTATAAAATAACATTTTTACTGCATATCGGCTTGCAGCCTCGGTATTATCCCTAGTTTAGTGAGGCAAGAGGGCTTTCGAAGTGAAAGATGCCAAGTTATTAATTGTAATGAAATTTTCAGTCTTAAATTTGGACCAAGCAATATGAGACTCGCTAGGGCATTATGCGACTGATAGTTTACAAGTTATGGCCGCTTTTTCGTATTTTTAACACATCCTAGGCTGCAATTCATGCCCGTAACTTCCTCAATTTTGACCGATTTTATTGATATTTTTTTGCGTTTGGAAAGCTTGTTTAAAGAGCTTTCGAACAGCATAAATATCAATAATGTCGGTCCAAAATTGTGGAAGTAAGCTCCCTAAATTGAGTCCTAAATTTTGATCTTGATTTCTTCCAAATAAAATTTTTATATTCGTGCTATGTTCTACCTGTAGGATGTGTACCTACTTTCCTATCCCTCGGGTGATGAGGCAATGGGACTAAGTTCAAGATGTAGCACTAGGCTATAAATTATTATAATGATTAAATTTTTCTAGACTTCATTAAAAGTACGTATGTAGCTGAGAATTTTATTCCGGACAAAATGTTACTCCTAGGGCTTAATGCGATTAATAGTTTACCCGTTATGGCCGATTTTCGGATCGCACATTTTTTTTTAATGTTGATACTTTGAGTGCATCTACTTTTTCATGAGAATTCAATTTAATTTAAATTGAAATTAATTTTAAAATTTTTATTTTTCAGAATGGCGCCGACCGTATGTGAAGTCTCGGTGTGCAGAAAGCGAGGATACACTTTTGAAGATTTTCTAAGGTCGAAATTGATTCAGTCTTTCCTCAATGATACAAGTGAGTCAAATCGTTAGTGTCAAATTAATAAGAACGAAGAAAAGTCAATTTCCCCATTTTAGGGGCTGAAGGTATGCCAAACAAGCACGACCGAGCAGCGGTGCAGGCTTTAGTATTGACAAGGGGTTCCCAAGGCGAAATTTGCACTCGCGAAAAAACTCGTGTCGGTCTAGAATATTTTTCCTCCTATTGCTTACTGTATTCTAAGAATAGAGTAGGCGAGAAAATTCATCGGATACGCCTTGAGAAATCCGTTGTCTGAAGTGTCGTTTTCTACCTCATGGGAACGAAGAAGCGTTAACTTCCGGGTTCAATAGAAGACATCGAGTGTTAAAAGCCTTTTTAGCTCGTTTTTTCCCACTATCTGAGAAATTCCATTTAAAGAAACAAAAAATTGTGTGTTGAGGGTTAAAAATACAAAGAGGGTTCTTCCAGACGGCCCCTCCCCTTATTGCGAAATGGCCGCTTTCCGGACAGTCTGTTCAAAAATGGCTGTTTTCCTCTAGCAGGTACGGAACGCACTGAGCCTCCCTATTCGCCTCACTCCCCTAAAGCGTATAATCCCCTGTGAAGTGCACACTTCTGGAAGTCTGACCCGGTTTCGTAATTCGTGCGAAAGTAAAGCTTTTCGCAACTCGACCGGAATGGCGAACCGGGGCGTGTACAACGTCGTACGCTTTTGTTAGGGTTACCGTACGGATCATTGACCGAGTCTCGGTCTCCGAAAGGAAAAAAAAGCCGCCTCGAAATGCGCGCGCAGGCCGTTCACGCACCAACCTCTCCCACCGTGAATATAGTTGACCGCCAACCCGGGCACAAACCTCTCATCGCCCCCTCTCGCATTTAGCTAAATAAAAATCAACACCAACTTTGCAAAATTTTAAAACATTTTTTTTTTTAAATCCAAACTCCAATCTAATCAGTGCCAAATTTCCCCCCACCAAAATCCCTAAGCCCACTTCACAAAAAAATAGAAACAAAAATTTTTCAAACAAAAAACATCAAGTTTAAATTTACAATTGAACAAAAAAAAATGTAACCCAAAAATTTAATTCTAAAATACTGCAAATTCACGTTCTTAATATTATTCATCGCAAATAATGGATTATTTTCACAAGAGGTGAGTGGCCGACTATAATTTAAATAGCTTATAAACACTATAATTTTAAAGGATTAAAAAACGCCTTTTTTTGATCAACTAATTAATGGAGCCTTTAAAAAAGGCTTTTCGCAAAATCAATAACCGTCTCGCCAATCTCTTCAACCCTTTATTGATTTTAACCTTGACATTTTAGCAACAAAACAACGAAAAACGAATAAAGTAATTGAATTTAAAAAGTAAAATATTATGCAAAAAATAACATAACATATAACCTAAAAGTGCCGAAATACGCCAGGATAAAGTATCGCGAATTATTGCATAATAATCGTCTTTGAATTTTTTTCATGTATGCATTCAAGGCTTATGGAAGTCATTAGCAAATGCAGAATAAGCACCACTTAACAAATTTTAAATGAAATATGTCTAATAAGCATCGCTATTTATACGAAAATATCATTTTGAATTATTTTTTAAACATAATGAATCTGTCAGCCTTTTATGAGCCCTCAGTTATGATTTTTAGTCTAGGAAGCGGAAGTAAATTGTACATATTGGAGGACTTTCGTTGCCTTGGAAATCAAAGTTATTCCATCAGAATGCCGTGCTGGTATTCAGTTTAAAAAACAATTGCTATTCAGTAAAGGTTTGTATGACAAAAGCAGAAAGTTATGAGACTGACTTATTTAGGCAATTTTGTGAGTTCCTAATTCGATATTAACCATAAGTTTCTGAAAGTTGAACACAATTTTGGTTTCCTACGTGGCCGTCGAAATCAGAATCTCAGATTATAAACAGTCATAGTTCATAATATCATCAATTTTGTCTCCCAATATCAGCCTTTGAATATGAGTGGTACCTCAACCCGCACATCGCTTTCTCAGGTCCCTGTGGACCGACTGACTTGAAATTGTGCACAAATCTTCTTTAAAATAATAAGAAAAATCCCTTTAAATTTCAAGTTTGATTGATTGACAAAATTGATGATATGAACTATGAGTAGAGCCTTACTGTTTATAATCTGGTTTCCGTCATTGGGATGTGTTTGCCAGGCTATGAAATTCAGCAGTTGAGGCCCACCTTGCCAAAAAAATTAACCATGAATTTTGTGAAAATCGTTCCATATTGAGTAGGTACTAGGTAGGTAAAGGCGTTAATAGTAATCACCAGTATGGTAAATGGTGAATGGTACCTAATTCATTTGAACCTTGCATTAGGTTTTTTTTTTTCTTGGTCGTTCAGGTACCAAGAGTAGGGAAGCTAGAAATCCCTGAGAGTTCATATTATTTTAGTACCATTTCGCCCTTCATCGGCCCATGTGGTTTTCCCACCGTTTTATCTAAATTTTCCCGATTGTTCACTATTCTGGCTCAAAACGTTCAGGTACATTCCAAAAATTGGATAATCTTTTTGGGTAATCGTAGGAAATGGAGATTATAAAGCGATTGTAAAATAATATCCTCTTATTTGCACGTGTTTACATAAAAATCATCTTCCCTCGAGATTTCGGGTTCTTGCTCGTCCGAAAGAGGAGCACACGTGGCCTCAAGGACATTTTGGGTCGATACCGAGTTTCGCAAGTTTCCTATCCCCCTTTTATTTTTTTTCTTCTTTCTTTCCCCTCTTAAGACTAAAAATAAATTTTAAAATAAAATATTTTCTAAAATTAAGCAATTTTGGAACTTATGTCTATCTAAATGGTTGCTTTAGGTAACGTGTTATCGAAATTTCATCGGGCGGACAACTGCTCCAACAAGATGACAAACATTTTGAAAAAAAAAAAATATATATATGTTACAGTTAAAACCCGAAATCAGTCAGAACTAGTATTAACTAGTCAAAACTAGTTTTTACTAACGCCTTTTGTGAAAACTAGTTTAGACTAGTTAAAACTAGTATTAACTAACTGAATCAGAGAAAACTAGTTTTAACTAGGAGACATTTAGGGAATTCTAGTTTTAACTGATTCTTTTCTAGTGAAAACTAGAATTCACTAACATGCCTCAACGTTCAAACTAGAATTCAGTCAAAACTAGTTCTTCTTAGTGAATATGGGAATTTTGAAAAAGTTGAAGTCTGGAATAAAACAAAAACTAAATTAGGTACCAAATTATAGAAGCTAAATCTTGACAGTTCACTATAATACCGTTCCCCTAAACCAGCCTAAGAGCAATATGAAGCACGTAAAACAAAATGTACATTGAGGGAAATTTCTTTAATGTTGTAACAAAGTTTTAAACTCTTCAAAGTTCTCAAGCAATATTCAGCTAATAGGACACTGGAGATGTCCCTATATTTTTCTACTTGTGAGCAAGACTCCGAACCCACGTGGAGCAAGATTGATAACTGTTGAGGGACATTTTTTTTTCTCGCGAGCAAAGCTCCCAACAGCAGTTTGATAACTGTAGAGGGATATTTTTTTCCCCTCGCGAGGAAAGCTCCCGACCAATACGCAGCAAGTTCGATAACTGTAGAGGGATATTTTTTTCCTCTCGCGAGCAAACCTCCCAACCAATATGCAGCAAGTTTGATAACTTTATAAGGATGTTTTTTTCATCAATGAAGAAAAATGTGCGAAACAATGTGCAGAGAGTTTGATCGCTAGACTAGAGGGACATATTTTATCTCCTCTCCGAAGCAATGCTCTGGACCGATTAGCTCTTCTGCTGTCCCCAGTTTATGGTGAAAAGTTAGGGATTAGGTAAATTTTTTTGGTAAACGCCATTATGGTGCTGAACATAGGTATGGTACCTATTCAACTTGTCATAGTGGCAAAGTATCATAACTCATAAGATTGATGACAGAGGACATGATTAAAAATTTTGGCGACTCAGACTCGAGAGCGGCCGAGGAGGTCAAAATGCGAAAACTAAATGCCCAGTGAGATCTTTCCAGTGAAAAACTAGTTTTTAACTAAAATCATCTCACGCTTGCAGTCAAAACTAGTTTTAACTAGTCTAAACTAGTTTTCACAAAAGGCGTTAGTAAAAAACTAGTTTTGACTAGTTAAAACTAGTTCTGACTGATTTCGGGTTTTAACTGTAACATATATATATACTTAATATAAAAAATAAAATAAATAAATAAAAATAAATAAATTGAAATCTACCTAATTGCTCAATAATTAGTTTTATCTAAATTCAATTTTTTTCGGAACAGAATCTTAATTTTATTTTCTTTTGATTTTTGTAGTTTCTGAACCTATAAGGCCACCAAAGCGACGGAAAGTAAACCGCGAGGTTGGAGATTCGGAAAAAGCACACAGGATGGGACGTGTCGTGGACCAGGCCAATTTTCGAGAAGCAGACGGACCCACAGTCGGACTTAGGCAGAGAGGGCCATCAGAACTAGCTAAGAAAGAAAGTACGGAAATTTTCCCCTCAAATGAATTTTTGTGACTTGAGCTATGAGCTAGGGTTGTCAACCCAAAAAGGCAAATTTCCTAGCTTTTGGGAGTAAGAACACTTCTGCCAAGACCTCTATCCGTTTTGAGAAGATCGGTGTTTTGTGATTTCAGAAAATATTTTCTCGAAAACTCGATGAATGCACAATAAAATGGAAAATGTGCCTCGTTTAAGCCTCTATTTGAGTTTTTTTTTTAAATTTAATATTATTACAAATGCCCTAATTTTAAAATGTAAACTTCAAAGCAACAGAAATTTTTTTTCCAGATCTTGCAAACACCGATTTTCTCAAAAACGGATTCAAATCCAAATCTGAAACTTGACAGAAATATTCTTCCTACTAAAGGCTACTGTTGTTAATATGACATTAGCTGACATAGTATAGTTTCGGCCATGATACAATAAACACGCTTTACAAATCCTAAAATCATTTCAATGGTGTCAGAAGTGAAGCGAACCCCGCCTGCTGCAGGTAATGGACTGTTTGGTCGGGAGATGTGTTTGGGACGATTGTTTTAGTTTTCGGATGAAAACCGCACGTTGATCGTACGACCAGTAGTGTTCCGGGAACACTGTTCCCTCAGTAAGCGTCGTTTTGGTCGACTTAGGGCACTGCTGGAAACGACATTGGCCCGGACACTCGTTACGTTAACGGAAGAGTTCACACATCCATTTTTTGTGAAACGGTGAAGGGGAGGAGGAGGAAGAGGATGACAGTGGAGAGGTAAAACAAAGAGAAAAAGAAGAGATACAATGATTTCATTTTGATAAAGAAGAGTTAAATAGTTTGTTAAGAAATAAAAAGAGATAAGAAGATTTTGAGATACAAGAGATAAAAAGATTTTGATGAAAAAGAGATCGAGGAATCGAGGTTAATGAAGAGAGATAGTGAAGAAATTGTGGCAACTACGAAGTTCCACATGTCCAATACTGAATAAAAATCTTGCCACAATCTCTTCACTATCTCTCTTCATTATCCTCGATCTCTTTTTTATCAAAATCTTTGTATCTCAAAAGTAAAGAGATATACCAGAGATAGTGAAGAGACATACAAGAGTTCATGAAGAGATATACAAGAGATAGTGAAGAGATATACAAGAGATAGTGGAGAGATATACAAGAGATAGTGAAGAGATATACAAGAGATAGTGAAGAGATATACAAGAGATAGTGAAGAGATACACAAGAGATAGTGAAGAGATATACAAGAGACAGTGAAGAAATTGGGAGGCATTTAGGAAGGGAGTAGGCGTTATGTCTGCACGATACCGATGTCTGCAAGCTACCTCTTACTGTCTGCCAAGCTTGCTGCACTTCTCTCCCGATAACTTGAGGTTTCCTCTGAACACCCTCGTTCGACTGTTTATGGGTAATCTTTACATCAACCTCTGCGTCTTCCACCAAATTCCTTATCGCTCTCTCTCTCTAAATTCACGGCAGAGCCATTACAACAACTCGATGAAATGTGCCCGAATCTAAGACACATAAAACATTTACGCCCTTTACTCTTACGAGGACAACGACAAATGTCTCCTCAAGCCACAACCAAAGCAACGCCGAGCGTCAAGTCGATTTTGACTTTTCCCAGAAACTGAAAATTCACCATTCATTGAGTTCATCATTTTCTTCACGTGGTACCTAGGATCGTCGTTTACCACTTCTGACACCATTGAAATAAATCTAGACCATAAAGACACTATTACACGAGCTCCCAAGCTCAACTGATTATTCCACGTGGTTACCTTATGAAATACCTGCCACCTGGGACCCTTGTCATACCCTACGTGTTTTTGAGTCTTCAATTTTTGAAAATTTGTAAACATTTCAGACCTGATAGAGATCGCAGCCCAAACGCATCGTCTGGCGAAGCAAAACCGTCAACTTCAAAGAAAACTCACCGCGATGGCCCTCCATTCAAGAGCTCTCCTAGAACAGCAACAGAAACAAAACCAGAAATCATAAAAAACCTCTTTCTTTTTTGCCTTAAAATTCTTTTCCTTTAAGATATTTTTCGACGTGGCGACTATGGCTGTGTAATTTCATTTACGTTTATATGTAAACCTTTTTATAATTCGGATACAAAAGACGAAAAGTTCGAAATTGCTTTAAACAACGACCTCTTCGAGAAAATGTCATATTTCGAAGTGGACGAGTTCTAGAATAAATTTTTCGGATTATAAATTTTTTTTTCTCACGCAGTCGAAAATTTATAAATTTTAAATGTACCTACTTAGTTTTAAAAAAATTTTAATTAAAAAACTCTACCTAAAATAAATATGTAGGTACCTTGAGGCTCTTTGGCCTCTATAATATGAATTCTACTTGAAAAGTAGTTGACGTTTAAAATTAGCATTACTTTTTTAATTTAAAATTTTTTTTTAATTAGTTTGTGTTTTTATAATAAATTGTACGTTTTGATCACGAAATATACAAAAATTGTTGTGTACATATTTTTGTTTGGGGGTGGGGAAAGGAAAAAAGACCTTTTCGTTTTATGACTACATAAAACGATTATTATCATATCTACTAAGATATGATAATAATCTAAAAGATGAATAAAAAAAATGTATGTCAATCGTGCGATAACTCTGAGATAAAAGGTTGTGAATAAAATTCTTTGTTGCTATGACGACAAAAATTGTATTGTCGTCAAGAAAACCTCAAAAACCCCACAAATCTACCCCCACTGCTATTATCCAGTCTACTCACCCCAAAAACACTCCCCCCCCCTACCTACTCCTCTTGAAAATGGGCGGAATTCTAAACCTAGCTAACCGATGGGCTCAATTCAACCGGTGACCCACAGAGAGTAATGAGCGCAATGGATGAAGACCATAATCGAGCCAAACCCTCAAAATCAACGTTTTAACAGACAATTTTTCGTCAAAAACTTCGAAATCAACGTTTTAAGAGCCTTATAAAGATAAAGTTTAGAACTTTTTTTTATATTTTTAGTGGTCCGGACAAATTCCTGGATCCGCCTCTGGCCGTGTAGGGGAGGTGATGAGAGATTAGGGTGATGGGGTGGGTAGGGGAGGTTTTGAGAGAGTAAGGAGGTGAATGGTTGCGAAGTATCCGCATCGGTTTCCAAACGTCCGTATTGGTTCCCACATCCCCAGGTAGTAGAGCCGTATAGGACGTTTGTGCGTGGGGGATGTTTGATGAGAGGGTGGGAGGAAGGTGGTGGAAGGATAGGTTGGGGGAAGTCGATTAAGGTAGGGGCCAAGGGGTGATATGAGTGGGAGGACATGGAAGGGAAGTATATGGTGTTTGTGGAGAGGCCTTTGGAGCCCCGAATTCTTGAGAAGGTTCGAATTATAGGCTTCATACTACATCCGATAAACATCAAAGATAAAGATCAGAGGTCATTTTGACTATACAGGGTCACCTTCATCCCTTCCCAAAATCATGGGTTCGAGGGGAATACAATAACTTCCTTTTTGAGAAAGAAAAAATAATCTATTTTCAAAAATCTAGCCATCAATGGTAATCAATGTAATCTAGCCATACTCAATGAATGCCAATGCCACTCAAAAGACAAGAGGTGCCCTATTTCTCCCCTTCTGTATTTTGCCTTCCACTGGCGTCTTTCGGGAATCCCGTGTAAATGTCATCATTCATGATTTCTCATCGGCATAATTTTTAAATAGATTTCCTTGACATAGGTTGCTCAATTCCGGAGGGCAACTTTCATTAAACGACATCCACTTAGGAAAGTACTTTAAAACTTAACTCTCAACCATTCCTTTGTTTTTTTCCCCCTTCAAATTTGAAGATTGAATAATAAAAAGGTAAAATCCTCAAGAAGTGAGAGCGAGAAGGGTTACGACACGAAGATTGCATCAAGAAACTGATCGTTTTAGCCAAGCCGTCAGTACTCCTACTACCCTCCTTTAAGATGCTTAAAATCCGTAAGTAAAATTCGCCTATGTACCTGAAAAAAACAGTGACATTGTTTTAGATTTACTCATTTTGTTCGGCTATGTTTTCTGCAGTAAAGCCCAACAGCCGATAATCCATTTGGCATCGTTTAACAACCGAATGATACCTCCTTTGCTCCAAGTAAAGTCAACACTAAATTGCATTTTTTTCTAAGTTGGAATTTGTTTTTAGGCTTTGATAAAAGAGCAAAGTAACGTCGTTTATTCGCCTTTTGGTTTAACGACGAGTTTATCAGTCATTTTCGAGGGGATCGATGATAAAATAGCGGAGGAGCTTTGTAAAATTTTAGGACTCGGACCTCCAAGGAATACTCGTGAAAATTTGCGTACAGGAATGAAAATTTTACTTGAATACATGCAGGTAAAAATTTGAGAAAGAATGTAGTATGGAGAAGGAATATAAAATTCGGGGATCTACAGAGCACCTAAGGTCGCGTGGAAACAATCGCGTTCCTAGCTCCAATCTCCTAAAGCTCTACCCTGTAAATGGTGAAAATTTGGTGAAGATCGGTGGAAATTTCCATTTTGGCGGACCAAAAATGAAGGCAAAATCCCCTAAAACAAAATGGAGGCCTCTGGGACTGGTTAGGTTGCTGTCAGAACTTGTTTATGAGCGTCTTGCCATTTTAGCATGTCGGTTGAGATTTTTATTTGTTGCATAAATGTTCTTCAACAGACTCAGCAGAAGAAGAATACTGACGGGACGATCGGCTCATTCAACAAAGCCAGAGTTCACTCTCCAGAACCTCTCATCCCACAATATCAACAACTCTTGAGCTCATATTACAAGACAGAACTCCAGAGCAATTTGACCAACAATGCTTCAGGTTCTAAAACTAAATGAAAATTCATGAAATAACCTTTTTTTAGAGCTTATTTTTGAGTATTTGACCGATACAAAGGTAATGAGCCATTGGAAAGATTTTGATAAATTGGCCGTTTACACTTATCTAAGTCACCAAGCTTCCGTACCTTTTATGACAGCAGATGGCGAAGTCGTAAACGTCCCAATGATACCACAAGTTGGGTTATTCAGGGCAGGTTATCATCCAAAATTGAGCAGTCAGATTGTCGAAATTCCATTCGGGGTTAGTTAACCTTAATTGCTCATCATTTGACGTTTTTTTTTTAGCAGGAAATAGCGAATTTGGTTCTAATCATGCCCGATAATAAAGACGGTATAGAGGACCTTTTGCAAAAAATGATGGAGGTCGATTTGTCGACTTTGACGAAAAGTCTTCCCTCAGATGAAGTCGAAGTGGCCCTTCCGCAATTCGCTCTGGTCAACTCAGACATCGATTTGGGTCGAATTTTGAAAAATTCAGGACTCGGCGTTATTTTTTCACAGGCGAGCAAGAGCAAAAGAGGAAGCTCGAGAGCCCTAGGAGGTAAAGGACCCGTCAGAACACTCAAGCAGAATATCTACATAACAACTAGTTTTACGTCGATCAATTCTGTCGCTACGACTACCAGCATTTTGGGTAAGTTTCTTCATCCAATATTTGATGAAGATCCTGGGCCTATTAAAATTTTAACTAATAACGCAATCCATGATGGATAATCGCAATTTTTCATGGCATTTCCCATCATTCATTGAAGATTGAATGCTTGTTTCTACTTATTTTTCAGCTAAAAAAGTGAAAAAACCGAAAAAACCAAGAATAAGGCTAATCCAAGAAGCAATCAATGTTGAGCCGATAACAGAAACAAAAATTGAACCAGAAAATTTAGAACAAACCCAACCAAATAAACCAGAAAATATTGAACAAAGTCAACCTGAGATAGAAGGACAAAATGAACCCAACAAACCTGAAGAAAGCGAAGCAACAACGACACAAGAAAGCGAAGAAACCGAGACGAGAGTAAAAAGGGAAACTTCGCAAACTTACACATTCAACAAACCATTTTTGTTTTTAATTTACCACTCAAAAAGTGGAATCGTCCTTTTAGCAGGGGCAGTCAAACGTCCCACCCAAGTGCCAAATACAAATTAAAGACTGATTTTTTTTCTTTAATAAAATGACAACTCAAATTTTATAGCGATTTTTTTTATTCTTCAATAAATTACAGTGAAAATGACAATTCTGAAGGTTTGCATCCGAGTAGATTAGATCCTCTTTTTCGAATGTCGCTTTCGGAGATTTCGCTCTTGAGAAGAAGAGTACCTTTCTTGGTTCCATTGATGACATCAACGAATCTTGAATTGAAAAAGTTACATTGAGCAAACATTGGTCAGCTAGAGTGGACCAGCCGATTATCTGCCAGAATTTTGACCTGACGAAAAAAAAGTATCCCAGTAAACCCCCTTAATTTTTTAATCGATTGGCATCGATAACTTTTGGATCCGAAGTACAGGGTGCTCTAGAACGACCTTAACTTCCTTATTTTAAATAGTAACCCTAAGTTTTGATGATGGAAATCAATTCAACTCTTGATTTCCAATAAATTTTACTTAGAACACTTTTTTGATAGGACCAAACGTTCTTGAGTCAAATGCCAATTAACATGGACCAGCGATTCGTTACTCCAGAACCTTTCGTCCTATCCAAAAAGTGTTTTAAGTAAAATTTACTGGAAATCAAGAGCTAAATCGATTTCATTCTACGAAAACATAGGGTTCGTAGAAACGAAGTTAGGGTCGTTTTAGAGCACCCTGTAAGTCACATCCAAAAGTTATCAATGCTAATCGATTCTTTGATCAAAATTAAGGGAGGTTTACTTGGGTACTTGTTTTGGTCAGGTTAAAAGTCTGGCAGATAATCGGCTGGTCCACTTTAGGTGGCACACCCTGTATAAATGGGTGGCCAAAAATTCCACAATTATCTGCAATCCTGCTTAATGTAAAAACTTACTTTATATTTATTTGGTTGTCTTTAACCGCAGAATTTTTGCGTTCTTGATCAGTCAGCTCGTGTGTCGAAACCAAGATGTTTTCGGCGCTTAATTTTTTGACACTTTCTTCACTTAAAGGGCCTTTTGAGGAATAGACGTGAACGTTTTTGTCCAAACCGAAAAGATGTTGGATCTAAAACACAAAATAAAATGAAAATTTAGGAAAAGGTGACTGACCTGAAGTTTAAGTTGGTCCAAAGTTAAACTGGAGCCTTTCGGGTTTTCCAAAATGATGGACGATTTCGTCTCGGAAATTCCGAAACCTGGATTCGTATCGACCAAGAATAGGTTGGCATAGCGACAACAAGGAGCTTTGACGCCGCTTCTATTCTCGACATCGCCGGTGATCACAAGTTCGAGTTGGAAACCTTTTTCGACACCTTTGAGCTGCTGAGTGTCCCTAATGATGACGTTTTCATTCTCAGGAGGCTCCCCACGCACAAACGGAGCTTTAAGCCCGTTTTCAATGAAACCCTTAAAACGATCTGCAGTCTCTGCCAAACTGCATTCAGGAGGGTTCACAATATAATAAACTTTGATAACATCCGTCGGCACCAAATGAGCCTCTTTTCTCAATTTCTGAACCCTATTTATTATCTCCCTGGCCGTCCCTTCAGCCTGCAGTTCTTTATCAAACGAAATATCAAGCAAAACCAAAATCTAAAACAAAATATCATCCAAAATTCGAGTCAAACTTATCATACATCATTTTGCAAATTGACTTCATATTTTTGAGCCAATTCTGCAGCATTTTGACCACTGAAGTCCAATTTTATTCTTAAATCTTCTTCAGAAAGAGTATATCCTTCAACAGTAATTTTCCCATCCAGTTTCATCTTTTGAATATCACCATCGGACAGTTTCTAAATAAAATATAGTTAAAGAAATGATAAAATAATGAAATGAACCTTTATTGCTTCCAAAACTTTTTTGAAATCGCCTTTTAAGCGAGGGCCTAAAGTCTTGAAATCGGCATCGGCTTTGAAAGAGACACCGTAATATTTTTTATCAATGGATAAAGTGACATTTTTAACGTTGAGCTCTTCTTCGATGTATTTCGTAAAAGGGACCATTTCGTTATAGGCGTCTTTGGAATTCAAAATTACGACCACTTCTTTCAAAGGGTTCTAAAAGACACAGTTATTAAAATACGAGGAATTTTTCTTTTCTTACTTTGATGGGCAATGTTTTTCGGTCTCGAATCACTCGCCCTAAATCGATGACAGTCTGCATGTTTGAAACGGCTCTTTCGATTTCTTCATTGATCAAATTAAGCCTGAAAATTTTGTTAAGTAGGTTTCAATGAAAACTATTGTTACCTAGGCTGTGGCATTTGGACAAAGTGGATACTTTTTTCTGTCCGCCCGATAACGTTCTTTAAATTTCTAAACATAAGTTCGGTCAAAAATGGAGTGTACGGTGACATAAGTCGGACCATGCTGCTCAAAACGGAGCCAAGAGTGCACAACGCTTTTTGACAATCTTCGATCCCAGTGTCGCCCTTTTAATTTTCAATTAAAAATAAGAAATTTTTTATTTTCAATGTTTACCTTAAGCCTTCGACGGTTCATTCTGACATACCAGTTACAAAGATTCTCGATGAATTTGACCAATAAAGGGACCACAGTGTAAAGACGGTAGGCGGCCATTTCTTTCCTTATGAATACGTTTAGAGATTGGGTATAAGAGAGGATCCATTTGTCCATTAAATTTTCAGGGACGAACGTTTCGTCGTCAAAATTCAATTTGATTTTTTCTTCCTAAAATATAATATTGAACAGTATTAATTAATTGGGCCTAAAAATGAGATGTAGAGAGTGAACATTGACTCGAACTTTTTTTTTAAATCCGGGGCTCTCTAGATCTCTCCACGAACAGCAAATATTATTAACTATCTCCATCGGTAACCAAACCTTTGTTGACCTCCAACCATCACCACCCCAACCTTCCTCCTCATAGCCAAAACCTCCCTCCCCCCCTCCCCCCATCACTCCTAATCTTCCCCCTACCACCCCAAATTTTAGATCTTCATAATAACAACTTACAATTTCAAGGCGTTGTACATTTTGTACGAAAAAGCGGTAGGCGTTATACCAAGGTAAGCAGACATCTTTCAAAACATCCTTGACTCCTTCTTCCTTAAACCTGAGTTTGTCAGCTCGGACGACCGGGGAGTTAATCAAGTAAAGTCGAAGAGCGTCCGCACCGAATTTGTTGATCACTTCGACCGGATTAGGAAAGTTCTTTTTGCTTTTGGACATTTTCTGACCGTCGGAAGCAAGGACGAGACCGTTCACGATTAAATTTTTAAACGGAGCTTTCCCAAAAAGGGCGGTCGATATGACCAAAAGTGTGTAAAACCTGAAAGTAAATTAGTTTTGGGCATCCATTATTTTTATCCGTACCATCCTCGAGTTTGATCGATTCCTTCAGCGATGAAATCGGCGGGAAATTTTTTTGAAAAAGTTTCCTTGTTCTCGAAGGGGTAATGAAGTTGCGCATAAGGCATTGAGCCAGACTCGAACCAGCAATCAAAAACTTCAGGAACCCTCCTCAAAGGAGGCTTTCCTTTCCGAACAGACGGAATCGTCAGTTCATCCACACTAAAAATCATAATTTAAAAAGAAAAGTTATAAACAAATTTTTCCTTACTTTTCGCGATGAATATCGGTGATTTTTTTCCCCGTCAATTCTTCCAACTGTTGAATACTGGATACACAAATGACCTCTTCAAAATCGTCTGATGTCCATAGAGGAATCGGAGTTCCCCAATAGCGGTTACGACTAACGACCCAATCACGAGCATCTTTCAACCAATTTGCAAACCGTTTTTCCTTCACAAACTCCGGCACCCTAAAATATAATAGAAAACGCCTTTTTCTAAAAAAACCTGTATTACCAATAAGTGTCATTATTGGCTTCTAAAAGTGATTGGTTCATTTCCTGAACTCTGATAAGCCAAGAAGGGACAGCTTTGTAAATTAGAGGTGTTTCCGATCTCCAACAATAAGGGTAGCTGTGAGTAACAGTTCCGATGTTAAAAACCAAATCTTTGTTCTTAAGAAATTTGATAATTTCTTTGTCTGCATCCTAAAAACTTTTGTTTAGAAGAAAGCGAGAAAATTACGAAAAGATACTGACTTTGACGTACATATTCATGAAATCTTTAACAGGAGCGACGAATTTTCCGCTTTGGTCGACAGGGCAGATGGGCTCTTGGTCTCTTTCGATGAGTTTTTCGCTGAGGCAAACTCTGTAATCGTCTTCACCAAAATATGGTGCTTGATGTACGACTCCTGTACCTGAATCTTCGGTGACATACGAGTCGTTCAAAACTCGAAAACATTGTTTAAGCTACAAGTGTAAATTAAATGTAAGTAAAAGGTGCCGAAAGGAAAGGGGGCACCAGATTGGGGCCTAAGGGGGCAACGGATTGGGGCTTAAGGGGGCACCAGATTGGGGCCAAAGGGGGCACCACATTTGGGTAAAGGGGGCAGTACCAGATTGTCAAAAAGGAAAACACCATATTATTATATGGGCTACCCAAGTCTGCCATTTATTTATTGGAGAGTTGCCAAGCTACAGCTCGGTCTTAAACTTTATAAACACCACATCACATTTCTTGATACTTACATGAGCAAAATAGTCAAAAAGCGGAACATATTCAAGCCCTTTGAGTTTCGAACCAGGGAAAGAATCGACAATTTTATATTCATCATCTTGCTTCATGTACGTAACTTCATCGACTTGCTTGAACAATTCCGACAACCTCGATTTCATCAAAATGAAATGTTTATTCGATTTAGTTTCTATAAAATATTAAGATTAATTTTATAAAATGAAAAACAACTTGTAAACCTTTGAGTTTAACATAAGTAAGCTCCGGATTGACACAAAGAGCCAAATTGCTCGGTAATGTCCAAGGAGTTGTAGTCCAAGCAAGAAGATAACAATTTGGTTCTTTTTTTAGTTGAAACTTAGCAACGACTGTAATTTACAAAATTTGAATAAATTTTCAATTTTTTTTTATTTTAAATTATACTTGTCGGATCGACGACATCTTTGTAATTTTGACCAGCTTCAAAGTTTGAAAGAGGAGTGTGGCAAGCCGTTGAGAATGGCATGACTTTGACTCCTCTGTACACCATCCCTTTCTCCCACAGTTCAGAAAAAACCCACCACACGCTCTCCATGAATGATGGATACAGGGTTTTGTAGTCGTTTTTAAAATCTGAAAATAAAATTATACGACAGAAAAATGGTTGAATGATGGAAATACCGATCCAACGGCCGATACGGCTGACAATGGTCTCCCACTCGTTAGAGTATCGCATGACGATTTTACGACATTCCGCATTATAGTTGGCGACACCGAACTTTTCGATGTCTTCGGGTGACTTCAAGTTGAGAGTTTTGTCGATCTCGAATTCCTAAAATGGTTTCAAATTAAATTGTAAGAGTAAAGTGTAATTGAAGGGTGAAAAAATGTTTGTTTGTATCCTTAAAAAACTATAGGCTATCCCTGATACTCACGACAGGTAAACCATGGCAATCCCAGCCAAATCTTCGTTCAACATGAAACCCATTTTGATACGCATATCTAGTAACGACGTCTTTGATCGTGCCAGCAAGGATGTGCCCATAATGAGGTAATCCCGTCGCAAAAGGAGGCCCATCATAAAAAGTATAACTAAAAAAGAACACATAATGGAGAACGTCAACAAAGGAAAACTTACTTGGGCTTTCCCTTCGAAAGCTTCTGACATTCAGCAAATGCATCGATCGACTTCCAATAGTCTAGAGTCTTTTCCTCTTCGACTGGAAAGTCGATTTTTTCAGGGACCGAAGCCAGCATTTCAAATCAAAGAATTCTATCACAAATTGAAATTCTAGCTAAATATGGATCACAAGTTGACACACGTGAAATGAAACTCAAAGAAGGTTATGCGGTTGGCAATCGTGTTTGTCATCATCTTTTGTTCCTTAAACCACAAAGTAACCTCTTCTTCATTATTGATATCAACATGTGCAAGTAGTTTAGAACTTTTGGTATGTCAGTATTTCATGACGAAATCGAAATAGAAGATTTCGAGTACGACGAAGAAGAGGAGATTTATTACTACCCTTGCCCTTGTGGTGACAGATTTCAAATTAGCAAGGTAGGTCTACTCTTGCATCCTTTATTAGTATATACAATCTCGTTTTAGGAAGAACTTCTTGCAGGAGAAGAAGTAGCAACATGTCCTAGCTGTTCTTTGATCATTAAAGTTATCTATGACATTGTGAGTATCAATCTTTGTTTTTTCAAGACTAAATTTAGCTTGATTTTGCTTTTCTGGGGGGTTTGTAGTTCTTCCTTGATGTTTGTAGTATCATGTTTTTGATTACTGCCAGAATAATGTTTACTTGATTTATGCCTGTTTCTACAGTACAACTGAACTTATCAATCTTTCTGCAGTTCATTATAATTTTTCAATGCCATTTTTCAGGATAAATTGATAGAGGAAGAAGAAAGTGTTCACGTGAAAGATAAGGAAGAGGAAAAGGTTTTAAATTGAAGATGGGAGGTCGAGGACGAGGGAGAGCAGCGCTTTCTTTTAATGTCGAGTCGCTCGGGATTTCTCCAGGCGACCTTCCCGGTCCAGCCGTTCAACCTCCGCCAGTTTATCCGACACTCGAATTTAACCCGACACCTTTGATACCGACTGCGGATCACATGCAACGTCTAAAGTACAAGAACGATTACTTGGCATTCTATTCTCAGCTAAAAGTCGAATGCGGGGAAAAAGAAATAACAGGAAAACGTAAACATGGAGGTGTTCCTGTAAATCAGAAGCCTATCCAGCTTGATTACGTCTGGGAACGGTTTCCGATGGAATTGCGGCCGTCGCAGTTTAAAAAGCGTATGGCTCAAGCTTCTTCGAAACCTACAGACATCACCGAAATGTGAGTTGTTGAGTAAAAGAATTTCATTAATTTTTTGTTTTTTTGTAGTCTGGCCCAACTTGAGAAAGCCGAAGGAGTCGTCAAAACAGAAAAACCTGAGACAGAGGAGAATGAAAACCAAAACGAAAATGAAGAAATGGAAGAGTCTGATGAAGAAATGGATGACGGGACGGATTATAATCAAAATTATTTCGATAACGGTGAAGGCTATCTAGATGACGACGAAGATGTTGACGATGGCCCAATTTATTAATTTAAAAATTGTATTTTATGTAAAATAAATTATTTTAATATTAGATTTCTATCACAGACTAACTCCACGTTTCACTTTGATATCGATTAGTTCGCTCCATATCAGAAACGTATTTTTCAGCCTCATCCTCGCTCAAGCCACCCTCTTTTTTTAGACTCCTAAAATAATAATTTAAAAACTATAACTTAATATATGTACTAAAAAATTACTTTATGACAGCTTCTTTCACTGCTTTAGGCATATCGTTGGCACTTCCTGCGACATAAAAGTACCCTTTTTGTTTGTAAATTGAGTCGAAAATTATGTCCGAATGTTTTTCTATTAAATGCTGGACATATCTGAAACAATATATTACAAAAATGTGGTTCAATATTCCCTTTGGGGGAGGTGGGTGAAGGTTAGGAGAGTGGGGTAGTGGTGAAGATTAGGGGTGAGCAGAGTGGAGGGAGTTAGCGAAAGGGGGGTTGAAGATTTTTGGAATAGTGATGCACATGATTCAGAGGAGGAACGTCAAAAATTTGGAGTTCTACAAATACACACCTCCCTCCCATATCTTCCAAACCTCCCAACTCTTTCCCTCAAGCATCACTATTCCAAAAATCTTCAACCCCCTCTCGCTAACTCCCTCCACTCTGCTCACCCCTAATCTTCACCACCGCCCCACTCTCCTAACCTTCACCCAACTCCCCCAAAGGGAATATTAAATATTCATAGTCATACATTTTGTGAGGTTGATCCCTGGAAAAGGCAGTAAAAAGTTGTATTTCGTCGCGCTTTAAATCATCCTTAAAATGAAAATCGGCATTCATGTTTCGACATCCAAAAAATAAGATTAAATCTCGACGTGAATCAAAAGCGATTTCGCTCAAAGCGTAGCTTCTAAAAGGGGCGATTCCGGTCCCAGGCCCAACCATGACGACAGGCGAAGAATCCAAAGGAAAACTCATGGATCCTTTTCGTATCGCAAGCTTCATTTCGTAACCTTCAGGAAGAGAAGCTAGCCATGTGGAACACAAACCAATCCTAGGGACGACCAATTTCGTCTTATATCGAACAACAGCGACCAACAACTTCAAGTCATTTTCAACCTAAAAAATTTTTTCAAATAAAACTTTGTCTCACACAACATAATCTCACAGGCGACGAAGCGATCGAAAAATGACGAGGTCGAATCGGAAGCAACATTTCAAACAAATGACTCAACGTTATTTCAGCCATAACATGTGGAAAATCTGAAAGAACCTAAAAAAATTCACTGAAAATCCATTAGCATTTTAAGGACATACTTCGACAGCTGTTCTTTTGAGACGATGGCAATAGCTGTACAGCTCTTCTTGGCCTTCCGCAGTACAAAATTCTTCAAGTTTCTCCTTTTCTAATTCATTTTTAGTCACATGCGACATTACTTGAAACATATACCTCCTAGGTGTCACCTAAAAAGATTTACAATATTATTTCCATCATTTTTTTTTTTTAGTTACATTTAAGTCCCAAAATTTTTTTGAGCACTCATACAAAGTAAAAGGTCGTCTAAGTGCTTCAGGGACAGGCATTTCGGGATAAACGTTTTCCAATTGGATGACTGTATCGCCATACAGTTTTTCCTTTCTTCATTTAATAAAATTTCAACGTTTGAAATGAGCGAACCTGTCTTCAGATGACAATAATGATATAAAATTGTCGACAGCTTTATCTGAATTTTGTGGAAGGACTATGGCAACATCGCCTGGATTGTAGCGAAAGCTTTTCTCAGACTCGAATTTTAATAAGCGAACATCCTGAAAGTGTTCTTCTGGAGTTGTGCGTTTATTTGAAATTACTTTGACTGAATATTTCTCTTTTTCGGATGCAAAATTAATATCGATAGGATGGCTATTATGGCATAAGTTGGCTTTCCAACGGATAATTAATTTGTTTGAAGTATTTAAGCTTTTGTTAAGTGATTTCCATAAATTTTGAATCCAAGGGTCGATGACTGCATCCTGTCCGAGGTCATGTTGATCATCGGCGAGCCCGACAGGAACCAACGGTTTTCCCGACAAACTTTCCAATCTCTTCGATAACTTTTTGGCGACAACATTAAAATAAACAAAAGACGAGTCACCCAATCCTAAAACGCCAAAACTCAAATTCATCAATGAATTATTCGGTAGATTCTTTCTCAGTAAAAATTTCCATGATTTTCTCATGTTCGAAGGTGTATCGCCTTGGCCGGTCGTCGAAACGACGAAAACCGCTATTTTTTCGTAAATTAAATCGCTCATGACGTAATCATCCATGGCTTTAATGCTAGATTCAAGGCCCAATCTGAAAAGAAAAAAAAATTGATCGAAAGCAGGCCTGCCAAATTAGATTCTTACAATTTAGATTCGCGCCAAATCCTTTCGGCTACATCCTGAGCAGTCCCTGTTTCACTTCCGTACAAGATAATCATTCTTAAATTATTAGTGAGTGCTTTTAATATCTATAATTAATTTTATGGTCAATAAGAGGTTACATGAGGGTTATCGATGAGAGGCCGAAAATACAGAAAAGGGAAGGTTACGGACTCACAGAAGAAAGACATTTTATTCTGTGACGGGATCTAGGAACGCGGTAGCCTTCTGCCGTGTTGTGGTTCCGCTCCATGGGCAAAAAGAGAGTCTGGTGGTCTATGGCAAGGATACCAAACACCCTGTCTGGTGTTTAGTATCCTAAGAACCAGAAAAATTTTCGAACAAAAATTTAATAATTTTGTGAGGCTTGGACTCGTTATGATGTGGTCAGTGGTTTGGATGGTGGATTTGGTTTTATGTGGTTAAGACCTGTTTATATATTGTGGTTATGATCCATTTTATTATCGTATACCCTTCAAATACTCTTTGGGCTAAAATTTCAAGCATACAATAATGAGTCACAAAAATTAATTTCAATGGTTTATTTGATTTTACATAAAATTTAAAATGCTAAGAACACAAAATTTAAAAAAAAAAAATTGATTATGTACAAAATACAATTTAAATGAATTTGCCTTGATTTAAATAAAAAATAAAATTGGACCTGGATAATTAAAATCTGTGTTCTTCATGTTATAAATATACAAATATTTGATGACCTTAATATTTTCGGTCAACACTTCTTTTGGTATTGGAAAGTACTTTTTTGATGATGGCCCAATCTTCCATGATTTCAGCATCACTGAGCATGTAAACGATAAACGGGCCTGAGACGGTGACTGGCTTTCTTCGCCCGGTATCTGAATCTTTGAGACCTCCACGACGCCAGCTTCGCCCGTTTTTTCCGGTCCGACTCGACTTTTCCGTATAAATGTCAAGTTGGATGTCGATATTGTTTCGATCTTCGTCCAAACGACGCATTTTTTCTTCAATCTCTTCTTTTAATAAGTCATAAAGAAGACATTTCTCATTCTAAAAATAAAAGGAATGAAACAATTTTTTTCAGTTATTTTTGACTCACCTCAAAGTTTTGACGAGCGGCTTGCTCTTCGGCACGGAAACCATTTTCAATATTCTCCATCCTAAGTTTTTTGAGGACTCCAGCGACTTCGATTCGATTCCGCATGTTCTCTTGAAGCTCTTGTAATGGTTCTGTATATTCTTTAGCAGTTCCATCTTGAACTTCTTCTAGTCTTGATTTGATTTCTGCCACTCGTTCACGATAAAGTCTGTTATAAGAGTGGAAAAATATTAGAACACAAAACATAATATAATTTAAAATTTGATAAATATAAATTTCATATAGCAAATAATTAAACTTACTGTTCCTTCACAAGAGCGAATTGCCGTTCTAGGTCTAAAAGCGTTTCGCTCAATTCAATTCTCCTTCTTTCACACTCTTCTTCATCCAGTTCTGTAAAAACATGAAATGAGATCCATCGGAAAGGTTGATGAAACGAACCTGAACTGTCCTCTGAATCGGAACCATCGCTGCTATCGGAAGTTGAAATCGATTTATCCGATTCGCCTGCGGACTCATGCTCGATTTCGTCGTTCTCCGAATCCTCTCGCTCCTCTTTTATTACCGTCGAGGTCGTCATCTTCCAAAAGAGGGCTCAGGAAAAAAACCTCTGAAAACAGTAGGTACATCAAAATAAGAATCTATATTATGTGATGAGTGGTGTCGTCGATAAACATGTTGGTATGATGATGATTACGTCAGTAAGACATTAATATTAGAGTGGTGGTAGAGTTTTTGCACCGACAAGCTGATTTTGAGTGTAAAAGGCCAGTGGTAGGAAAAAAAGCCTTAAGGGAAGGTATTTTTTAAAAATAAATAAACGAAAAAAGTGTACTCACCTATGTACAAAAAATTGAATACATAAAATATTTAAACCGTCATTTTCACTTAATAATTAATAATAAAATAAAAAATATAAGACACTTTGAAGTTACTAAAAAGTAAAAACAAACAATTCTTGATTTAACCTTCCGATTGTTATCCCGCCAACTTAGACAGTGTTGCCAATCCTGCTGTTAAATTCAATTTTTAAATTGATTAATTTTAAATTTAATGACCGATTTATGGCATCTTTTTTTTTATTGAACTACTTTTTGTGTGTTTTAAGGAAAAATAAATTTTATTGTTTTATTTGTTTTTGTTGTCATTACGTAATGGACTCACGTGACAGCTTTTTGAAGGTCTCTTATCAAATAAATTAAAATATCCTTATTTAATTTCTTTTTATTTCCAACTACGAAGCCACCCAGTGAAGGATTACGCTTGTTTTTATTATGTCATCGAAATTGTTAAAATTATTCCCTAATCAGGTATTTTTTTTTTATTTTTTTTTACCGTTTATATAAAATATTACGAGTAATTTAAAAGGCAAGCTATGAACAGTTATGTACACCGAAGTTGTAGGCTCCAAAAAAAAAAAAAATTCTGCACCGAATTTTTTTTATTGAGTATATGTAGCTACTTTTTCATTCAATGTGAAAAAGCTCTTAAAATTTCAAGTCGATCGGTCTTGTAAGATCTGAAAAAACCTCCTTGCTGAGTTGTGTCGATGATTAAAATCCAAGAAGCGGCCCTAAAATGGTTGATGATTTCAATTTGCATCAAATTGCATCAAACCATCTTTATTTGTAAATAAATTCTCAGGTTTATAAGTATGTTTATTATTTCAGGGAAAACATTCGCTGAAAAGGTGGTACAGTGCAGCATCTGTGCCGAACACAAAGCTATTTATCAATGGAAAAACGGTAGAATCTCAAACGACTGAATGGATAGATCTTCACAACCCTGCGACAAACGAGGTAATACTCATTAGGGGTTCGAATTATGATTATTTTGCTCATTTTTTCGCTCAACTCATTTTTATAGTTAATATTGCTCAAAAAATAATGATTATTTATGAGTAATTGGAAATTGCTCAAAAAATAATGATTATTTCATAGTAATATGAATTTCTCCAATATAATGATTATTTGGTGAGTAATATATATTGCTCAAAAATAATCGTTATTTCGTGAGTAATATAAATCGCTCCTAAAATAATAGTTATTTTTGAGCGATATTTTTTTCCTCAAAATATAAAACTCAAAACGCTCTAGCTCCTGAACTATGGACCTAGAGACTGCGTAGTCTCGTTGGATTCTGCGTCCAAATACTCAAGATAGGATCAAATTCATAAAAAAAAAAAATTCAAATCCAAAGGTATGGGAGCGAAGATGGAAAGCTCATGTTACGGGCGATATTTATCGCGAAAATAAACTCAAAACGCTCTAGCTCCTGAACATGGCACCTAGAGACCTGGTGTTGTTGGTGTTCCAGCGTTCTTTCTTAGTAAGAAGAAAAAAATAAATAAATATACATAAAAATAAAACAGAAATCCCCGGGATATTGATGATTGTGAAAATTGAAAAAAACAAACTCGATTTTAGATAATTATAAACGGTTGATAGGTGTATGCTTTAATCGAAAAATTTAATATGTACCTATACTAGGTACTTTAATTTAATAAATAAAAAAAAAATATATATTTTGAATATGAACAATTTTAGAAAACTTTTACAATACGAGACATTTAATAAATCATAAGGAATAAAAATTGCTAACTTTGAAAAATTTTTGAACACAAAAACAGCGTTTGAAGAGTAATAGACTTATAAAATGTAACCCCCCAAAAATGAGTTTGGAAAAGTAAACGCTCGTTTAACATTTGAACAAAAAAAAAAAAAGGTTTGAAAAGCTTATTAAAATTTAACATAAAAAAAGTGTTTTTTGAAAAATTTAATCGCTTTTAAAATTTAACATCAAAAAACCGGTTCTGAAGAAGATTAGTAAAATTTTAACATCAAACAAAGGTTTGAAAAGTATCGCTTTAAATTTAACACAAAAAAAAGGTTTGAAAAGTAATCAGCTTTTTTAAAATTTAAACACAAAAAAAAAAAAAAAAAAAAAAAAAAAAAAAAAAAAAACCGAAAAAAAAAAAAAAAAAACAAACGTGAAAAGTAATAGCTTATGTTAAATATTTGGACACACCAAATTTTCAGTGGTTATTTAATGTAAGCAACATTAGTTTTTCGAATAGGTTTCATTTTTAAATGTCTAGTACGATAGTCGTTCATGACATATCTCACGGCATGAAAAAACTCGTTCGACGACCGAAACCTGTGTGGCTGGCACTGCCCGGTATAACTAAAGCTAACCACCGCAAGAAAAGGTAGGAGTATTTCATTTACTCCCAAAAATTGATTATATCAGTATTAATTATTTAATTTTTTTCGGATACAAATGACTCGATCTCTCGAACGGCTATCGGCGAATTCGCCATTAATGAACAGATGAAGTATCCTCTGATTCTAGACTCTTGGATGAAGCGGCCTATTTTCTTTAAAATGACTCCTAGTAAAGAATCAGAAGTATTCTTCTAATTCTGCCATGATTGCGACACGATGATTCGGCAGTGACGGAAGTTGAATGCGATTCTGAATGTGACTGAACTTTTGAAGTCGAGATGGCTCGGTAGAGGAGGTATCTTTGTTTTGTTGTTTTGAGGTCGAGGAGAGTATCAGTGCGTCTGACGACGTTGCAACACTGTGTGTTTCGTGCGTTGTTTAATGAATTCTTTTTGTTGATGAAATTTTTTCCGATGGCATCAGTTTTTAAACCGAGGCATCCACATATATTCGCGTGCCAAAACCGTATCGTTCTCGAGCACACATTTTCGCATCTTTCCGTCCCCGAATGCTGATGTCATTCGAAATATTTAAGCTATTTGCTTTCAGTAGCCTCTACTCGGCGAAGCATCCCACCATACTTTAATGAATCACCACAAAGGGAGTTTGTTGCTGCTGTGGCGCAAAACGCGTAGCGTTTTTAATGGGGCTTAATAATGTGTGATAATAGCATCATAGTTGTGTGGTATAAAAACGTCTCATCAAAATTATTAATCACATTTTTCGCTGTATAATGACACTGTTGTTTTAGTTGTTTAAACGAAGTATCATACTCGACTGCTCCTGTCCATCTAGTGTGGCACATCTAATTTTGTGGTTCGCAATCAATCCTGTCGATTGTCATCTAGGTGTACTTTTGTGGCTCCTTATTTTGTTACTGTGTCCCTTACTTTGGGCAAATATTTCTTCTATCATCGAAGAGTCCTTAAAAAAAATGCGTACCACGGTGCTAATTGTACAGAGTGTGAGCGGCACAGCGAACTACATATTCTGTATCTGCCTATTTGTAATTTAGCTTCGATGTCGTGTATTCAACTCATTCATTGCTTCTTCGTCGGTCAAAAAGTCTCGAGAATTTGCCGTTGTTTTACGTGCATATTGCGGCCATTATCACTTGTGATGGAAACATATTTGTTTGCATAATCAATGCTATACCGCTTTAGCGCACCTCTTCGTCGATTTCATTCCGTGAAGGTTTTCTGCAGTGAGCGATCTTCTCATGGTAACTGCTCCCAAAGTAGTAAATATGGGTATTTGGGACCTAGCGCGATCGCACGTTGCTGTTTATCACAGAATTAATTGGCAGTAGAGTGCTCGACGCAGAATCGATTTTCACCGCTCTCACAATCAAAATCCCAGAAACTATTTTTAATTTTTCATATAAATATGTTGTATATGTATCGTCAAAAGTGGCGATAGCTTGTGGGAATTAATTATGGTCATATTAAACCTTTGCAGATAGGCTCTGAAAACGTCCTAAGAAACATCGTCTAATATGATGTAATACGGTTTACCTCTACATGTAACTGCTCGGATTCACCGCGTATTTTTACTTCTTCCTCACTAATTCAACTTGAAATTTCCCTTTGGAGGGCGCTGCCCTCTCCTCGTCGTCTTCGACTCGCAATCGCGTCGTATAGTTCTGGTGTTTTTTGTATTAAGTGCCGCTGCAAGTGTTTGTAACGTAAGCGCCGAGTAGAGTAGCTGTAGCAATTTGTACATTTGCTTATGTTGTTTGTGGAATGCGTTAGGAACGCCTCTACGATCACGCTTCGTCTCAACCTCATGTCGTTGTTTCTAGACGGAGATTGGGAATCAACTGAACATTAGGTTCACTTTCCACTCTTATTACTCTCTAAAGTCCTGAGTTAAAAGATAAAGAATAGAGACTGAGTTAATCTCTTATATTCGTAATACCTATTTGTTTGTGGAACACGAAATGGCCGTTTTGAAACAACTGACAATAGAAGCTATGTATCTATAAACATGCCATATAATATATGTAATAGTGATTATTATAGATAAGAAATTTCGGGGTTCTTGCTTGGGGTATGTGCGGGCGGAACGCAAATCCGCGTTTCCTAGATGCAAAAACGTCTTAATCACGTGACATGCTCCGAGGACTTCTTTAGCAGTGGCCTTCTTTTTAAGGAATAGCATAAATTTGTGTGAAATTTCGCTGTTTTAATTAGTCCAAATGCATTGATGGAAGAGAAGTCATACATTTGTGAATTTGTGTTTATGGATTATTGTTGATCCTATCTGTAGCTGTTTTGCTGCAAAAATAAGTCGGTGACATTCACATATTTATTATATATATATAGTATACTATATTGTTAAAGTATTGTTGAACGCTGAATCCACGAGCACTAGCCGGCAGTCTCGTAGGTGCTATAGTTCAGAGCTAGAGCGTTTTGAGTTATATTTTCGGCGATACAATATCGCCCCGTACCAGTGATGCACTTTCTCATCTTTCGCTCATTATCCTGGAATTCTTGGAATTCTATGGACTCTATTTTGATCCTATCTTGTAGTATTTTGCCGCAGTGAGATTGTGCGCCCCGTAACGAGACTAGCGGCAGGTCTCTAGTGCTGAGATAGTTCAGGTAGCTGAGAGCGTTGGTGTTGCGTTTTATTGTGAGGAAAAAGATATCGCTGCAATAAATAACTTTATTTTAGGAGCGATTTACATATTACTCACGAGAACTAACGATATTATTTTGAGCAATATATATTACTCACCAAATAATCATTATTAGTTTGGAGCAATTCATATTACTCATGAAATGAATCATTATGGCGCAATTCGCAATTACTCACATAAAATAATCCATTATTTTTTGCAGCAATATTTAACTGATTAAAAAATGAGTTGAGCGAAAAATGAGCAAAATATATCATTAATCATCAACCGCTGCTCATATAGTTCTGACAATTAATTAATTTATTAAAACATGTAAATTTTAACCTTGAACCTTATCTTGAAATTGTTGACTTAATGATTAGGTGTTTGTATAATTTTTGTCATTACAGGTGGTAACGAGAGTACCAAAGAGTACAAAAAAGGAAATGGAAGACGCCGTCGCTTCGGCCGCAGAAGCGTATAGATCATGGTCGAAAACGTCGATTATCACAAGGCAGCAGATCATGTTTAAATATCAAAACATAATCAAAGCAAATATGAAAGAATTGGCTGAAAACATTACGATGGAACAGGGAAAGACGTTGGCGGACGCGGAAGGCGATGTTTTGCGAGGGCTACGTACGATTTGTACGAGAAAATTTTTGTAATTAATTTCTGAAAAATTAGAGGTTGTGGAGCATGCGTGTGGTTTGCCATCGCATCTTTTGGGCGAAACATTGCCAGGTGTTGCTAAAGATTTGGACATCATTTCGTACAGGACACCACTAGGGGTGACTGCATCGATTACACCTTTTAACTTTCCTGCTATGGTCCCACTTTGGGCTATTCCCATGGCTATTACGTGTGGAAATACACACGTTATTAAAGTAAGCTGGAGGATAAAAGAATTTTTGTTTTATTTATGGTTTTAGCCTTCTGAAAGGGATCCAGGAGCATGTATGATGCTTGTAGAGATGCTTCAGGAAGCCGGTTGTCCTCCAGGTGTGGTCAATGTCATCCACGGAGCTCATGCTGCTGTTGATTTCATTTGTGATCATCCAGCTATCAAAGCAATCTCTTTCGTCGGATCTGACACTGCTGTTTGTATCATTGTTTTATCTTTTAAAAAATTTCTTAATTGCATTTTTTAGGGACAATACATTTATGAAAGAGGTGCCAAAAATGGTAAAAGAGTTCAAAGCAATATGGGAGCTAAAAACCATGGAGTGATCGTTTCCGACGCCAATAAAGGGAACACTTTGAACCAATTAGTTGGTGCTGCTTTTGGAGCTGCTGGACAGCGCTGTATGGCTTTGAGTACAGCCATATTCGTAGGAGAAGCTAAATCTTGGATGGCGGATTTAAAAGCGAGAGCGGAACTGTTAAAAGTGAATGCTGGAAATGTCCCCGGGACAGACTTTGGTCCTGTAATCTCTCCTGAGTCTAAAAAAAGGATCGAAGGTTTGATTCAGTCTGGAGTCGATGAAGGTGCAAAGCTGTTGTTGGATGGCCGAGGTTATGTTGTCAAAGGTCACGAAAAAGGAAATTTCCTTGGCCCGACTATTTTGACCGATGTCAAGCCACATATGAGGTGCTACAAAGAAGAGATTTTTGGACCTGTTCTGATTTGCCTGAATGCTGATACGTTAGATGAAGCTATTGAGATCATAAACAAAAACCCTTACGGGAATGGGACAGCCATTTTCACTAATAATGGAGCGACCGCAAGGAAGTTTACACATGAAGTCGACTGCGGACAAGTCGGCGTCAACGTTCCCATCCCTGTTCCCCTTCCAATGTTCTCATTTACAGGATCAAGAGGCTCATTCAGAGGCGACACTCACTTCTACGGAAAACAAGTAAGGATGTGCACAATATAAATGTGGAAACTTAATTTTTTATTTCAGGGTGTTCATTTTTACACACAAGTAAAGACGGTAACACAACTTTGGAGAGACACCGACGTAACTCATTCCCAGGCTGCAGTTGCCATGCCTGTCATGCGATAAGAACCAAAAGCTTGAAACCATGTCTTCCATTTTAAGACTGTTATCTTTGCCATATTTTGTTAAATTTGAATATTAAATAAAATTTACATTCCTGTTTTTGTATGATTTTTTTTTCTTCTTTATTTCCAATTTTTATTATTGATTTGACATAGGGAAGCGTGAGAAGTTTTTCCTACCGTCGAATTCGTTACAGGTAAGAAATCTTTTGTTCATTATAGCGTGAACTCCAAAAAATCGTGTGAGACCTTTAAATTTGGTTGAACTCTGTACCTATAAAAAAATTTAAATCTTCACGAAAATTGATAATTTTTGAGTTTTAGCTGAGAATTTTTTTTTCCTGGGATAGCTTTCTAGTTTGACTTTTCCAAAAGAAAGGGTCAAAACGTCCTTTGGTCCGCATCAGACATGAATTTGTCTGTGATGCTGTTAATTTGTTGCCATAGACAAATAACATATAATATGTACATTGTTGCAACTTTTTATTGAACCTCTTCACGGCCGCAATTTTCATCTGATTTTCACCAAACACTACTACATATTATGTATCTACCTATTGAAAAAAATAGCCTACATACAAAGAACCTACAAACTAAACCTGTACCTAAAAGTGATGGGAGATGATCCATATCCTCAATTTCATGACTTAAATTTTTAATAGAAATAGGTACCTATCTAATTCTATTAACCTTGAATTAGGAGAGGATATCGACGGGTCGTAAAAAAAGTGTCAGGAGTGGCATGGCAGGGGGAGGCCGCCGCGTTTTATTTTTTTAATTTCCTTTCTTTGACGTAACTTCTTGAATCTTGATACTCAGGAGTAGCAGCGTCAGTCCTCTCTTGTTCTTCGGTGAAGTAACAGCAAACCGGGAAGGCCGTTCCCCCCATCTCGACCCAGTGAAAGTGGACATTTCTACACGACTCATGTTTCATTAATCCCCTCCGGTCAAAAATTTAAGGTAGGCCACGAAATACAATTGAAATTCAATTTATATACAAAAACGTTGAAAAATAATTAAATTTATTAAAATTATTGCTAAAGAAAGAGTAGGGCCGATTACGGAGTTGATGACCGATCTTATAACCGCCACTTATGATGAAACATGTGGAAACTTGCACATAACATTCACACATTCGAAAATCTTAGGACGTTTCCGTTTAAAATAGCTTTCCCTCCTTGAAATTCGCTAAAAGGTTCGACACACAAAAATGCAAAAAGAAATGTGAAAGTACGAATATTATTTTGGATTATAATTAATCTGCTTAGTGTCCCTTGGGTTGAGACTTGGGAGTTCATGAGAAAAACCCACTTCCGGTAAGGTTTGGACATTTTTATAAAAATCGGGAAGAGTTAGAAGGAATTTTCAGGGATTTTGGTTGTACATATACCCAAATCCTATACGAAAATTTCACATTTTGTAAAATATCTCATTTGGTGATGGCTGATGACAAAGACAACTAAACAGAAATAGATGAGGATTTTTGGAGTTATTGCCCTCTACATCCATCCCTAGGTGGCCTCTAAATATGAATATAGCTATATGTATAACTTCAAAAAGGATATTACGATTTCTCAGCGCATTGGAGACAGGTCAACTTGGAATTTGGCAAAGCTGTTCTTTAAAATGAAAAGAAAAAGCACTAAAAATTTCAAGTCGATCGGTCAACAGGGAGCTGAGAAATTCCTTGGAGTTGATTCTCCACCCAAAATCAAATTCTGTCTTTGAATAGGTATGTATGTACCTTCAATCTTCCATGCCATTTAGAATGTAGATTTTTCGTTCAGACAGTACTATTTTATATTTTAATTTATTCATTTTTAATAATTTATAAAATAAAGTAATTAAAAAACTCTGGAAATTAATGAGCCAATCAATATGACGTGAGGGTAACACTTCATTATCCGGAGCTTCTTTCACAACAGCTTGACAACTTTCAAAGAAAACATCCGTGTCCAATGTCCTCAACATTACTATGCATATACATAATTTGTACAGTCTATTCCACCCTAAAAACGCGAAAAACGCCCAAGGCTAGGCGAATTCATAATATGAATACTACAAAATTTTCTTGAAATCAAAATTGCAGCTCTGAGGGATAAAAGTGACGGCAAGAAAGACAAAATCTTTGCCAAAACCATCCATTTCAGAAACTTCAAATTCGACCTACGCCTTTTTGAGGACGTTAAAATTAAATTAAATCATTCTTGATTAAAAATAGTAATTATCTCATAAAAATAATTGGAGCGAGGTATGTTATTTATCTATTGATATAACCGTATTATACAACAATAACGAGTTATCATCCAAAATTCTTCTAGGTAGTGGTTCGCGAGATGGCAGATAGGTCTTTTAATGGCTCTGGCATGTCCACTATGTAATAACCACAGCAACTATTTAGAAATCAATAACCTACATCTCCAAAGAAAAAAAAAGAAAACGGAAAAGATCTCTAGAACAATATTTGAAAGGAAACTTATTGATATAAAAGGGTCAGTATACTCTGAATAAATAGGTACGGCAAGCAATCTTTAAATTTTGACCCGAAGTGGACAAACTAGTTTGAACTCTTGATAAAAATATCGTTCTTTATAAAACGACGGAGCAAAGAACTTTTCGAGAAATCCTTTTGAAAGAGAGCCTTGCCAAAAGAATAAGAAAACGGGACTCCGATAAAATGAAGTTTTCACGGGATTGTGTGTCGTTTCTCAGTTGATTTTCCAAAGTCGCTCGTATTTGTTTAAATGCCCTACCGATTCTAATTTGCGGAGAAAAAGACACGGTCCAATGAGCGCGACGATAATTGTATACGGATAAAGAGAGAGAGAGAGAAAGAGAGAAACCCCTCAAAATTGACAAGTGTGACTAATCATTTTGAAAAACCGCGGATCTTCCTACATTTTGAGTTAACACCCTGACCAATCGACCATTTTTTTTTTTAAATGGATGATTTGATACCTCAATTCCTTATACCTAAGAGAAGAGGAAAAATCTAAAGGCAGACTTTTTAAATAAGGAAGAACGTTAGTTGATGCAACAAGTGCGATTGCGTATTGCACAACAGGTATTTCAAGAAAAGAGAGAGAAAATAGGCGAATGACCCAATTCAAAACTCTCGTCGGATTGAGCATTAGATTTTTAAAAAAAGTTACCCAGCGTTCCTGAAACTATAACGAATCCTGAGAAAAGAAATCGGTTTTTGCTATGTCTGACATCACTGCCTGGTATATCCTCCGAAATTGGAGTCGTTTTGGTGTTTTTGTCCGATGTCTACTTCTGATTCAAAGGGTCGGCGACATTCGCGGATGTGACACTTGCGTATAAAGTCTATAATCGGATTAAATGGTGACTTTTGCCGACACCCCAAGCACATTTGCGTATAGGTTTTGAGATAGCATTTTTTTCGACCATTTTTTATTGGTGGTTTTTGACCATTTTTAGGATGAAAAACAAGAATCTGTAGTTAATTTCGGGATATAAAACATTTTTTTCGACCTCACCAAAGGGGAGGGGGAGACCCATCTTCACTTTTTCGACCAACAATTTTTATTTTTTATTTCACCCAAAATGTGGGTTATAGACCATTTTTAGGGTGAAAAAGAAGAATGGTTTAAGGACCAACTTCAGTCACTTTTTAGACCTGAAAATTTTTTGATTTTACCCTAAATGTGGTTTTTGACCATTTTTAGAGTGAAAACCAAAAATCCGAAGTCGTTTTTGGGATTTAAAATTTTTTTTTTCGACCTCATTAAAGAGCTGCAGCCACTTTGGACTAATCCGATCGAAGCACCGGATTATCTGGGGAGCCACTTTAGACAAGAAGAGAGCAACCCCTTTGGACCAGTTGAGCAGGTAATCGGACGTTCGACGATGTCAGTCCTGGTTAATAAATTTTTATTATTTTTCTCCCCCCCCCTTTTTTTTTCTGGTCCAAAATGGGTGTCCACAGTTGCTAAATGAGGTCCAAGCTGGTTATAAAAATTGGTCTAAAGTGGCTGCCTTTTTGAGAAATTGGTCCAAAGTGCATTCTACCCACCAAAGGGGTGATCCTTTTTTACTTTTTCGACTGGAGAAAATATTATTTTTTGATTTCATCCGAAATGTGTTAGCGGATTTCCGGAGGAAAGCAGGCTATTTTGATTTCATCCGAAATGTGGATTTTGGCAATTTTAGGGGAAAAACTACGCTAACCGCAAGTGTCACCATGTCGTCACAAATGCCACTCTTTGAGGTATCCCCAGGTATCACATCTGCAAAAACAACATAGTTTCAACAAACAGCAATTTTAAGGCCAAAATGGCAAATCAGTAGAAATAGTCGAGGGACCTAATATGAGTAATAAACGCAAAGAAGAATTATTATCCTTTATCAGTTATCACAATCTCGTAAAAGGACCTGAAATGAGTGAAAACTGAAAAGGAAACCCTCTATTATTAGCAGCCAAATGAATTTTACCGATCTTACTGCAGATCGATATTGTAAGCCGAATAATGTAAACCTACTTCTGTCTTTTCACCCACAAAGTCCCACTCTACTGTCTAGGCACAGATGTCTAGGGTAAACTGCTTCCCCCGACATCTATATTATCTCTAGTTTATTCATACACAAATTGTATAGGAATTTTATGATTAAATTACGATTAGTAGTTACAATTATTATTGGTATCTAGTTCTAAACTCCTTGCGTAATTTGCGGTTCTTGTTTTACCCCAACAAAAAAAGTGGCCGTTACGCTTCGGTAAAATTTTCATTAGTTCCTTCAGAAAGGATTAAAAGTCAAGGATATTGAGGGTTAAAGGAAATACTTAGGTAATCAAAAAACAAAACAAGAATCGATTGGGCAAAATTTGACTAAATTCCTTTGCCTACATTTTTAACTCCAGAAGTACGAATGTGAACTGCCTGGAGAGTGCCAACAGTACATATTGCAGGCAAACGTTATTTTAACCTTGCAAATGGAAAAGATTAAAATCAGCATCTTTTATTCTCAATCTTCCTTTGACTTAAACAAAACTATGTATAACAAAAGGTATTATGATCCTCCAATTTTTTCTGTTCTCTCAAGGAGATCGATAATGGGATCAGAACAGGAAAAAAAATCTAAACAATTACTAATTATCCTTAATTGATCTTATAAAAAAGTAACTCTGAATAATCTCAAGTCGTTTTACAGGCGTTGGATGGAGTACAACGTGAGCGAATCGTCGGCCCCCGACGTCGAGGGGACCGTCCTCGATTTGGAAACGATCCCCGGTCTCAATTTCACCGATTGCAACCCTCTTTATATTCCATCGATTCAAGAATATTTTACAGGTTTGAATAGCAAATTAAAAGTCTATTTATAGCTCAAACCTCTTGATAAATAGTTCCTGGTTGTAAATCATAGAGAAAATTATTAAAATTTGTACTGTCTATCTAAACAATTTTGATTAGTTTCTGTGCTAGTTAAGAAATCGTCGTTTATACTTTTATAGGTGTACGTTCTACAAGGTAATTTACTAATAACACTGAGAATATTCATTAATTATTAGCATTAATTTATAGATGATGGCATTACAGTAAAACCATTGAATTTGAATCCTGTGTCAAACTATATATTCAAATGTAAAACCTGGATATAAGGAACCTATATGTAACGAAATCCTGTTTTTTTGCGGATAACTCAAAAACAACCCATCCTAGCGAAAAAATGACTATTGTCTACAAAAAAGACGCTAGGTCCTACAGAAAAAACGTTTAAGTTTTTGATTATCCACAAAAAACCTCAAAAGGGGACCTTTGCCCCTTCCCCCTTCGCGAGAGGGGGAGGGGGAGGGGATTTTGTTTTTCACCTATAGTACATAAATCCCCATTCCCCCGCTTCGAAGAAGAAAAGACAAGGAAAAAACTCTTGTACAGCAGCCGGAAAAGTTATATATCAACTTCGCCCTTTTTGGTCGTTTTCATTTATTTGTCTTCTTAGGTCTTCTCGGTCTAGACTCTAGTCGGCAAAATATTTCCAAAATTGACTTCAAAAAATTCAGTTTTTGTCAATTTTTTGGCTTGACTTAGCCGACCAAATCTCGAAAAAGGCTCTGGATAAAGTTGAAAAGAAGGTGTGTGCAAAATTTCAAGTTTTGCTGAATCCAGTTTGAATCCTCGAAGCTATATATGTATAAAAACTATATATATTTTCGAATAGACAATTTGACGATTCAATTCGAGAATAAAGAATTCCATAATTTAGAAGCGTTTGCCTCGTACTACATAATTTTTTTCCTCTCTTATTACGAAGCTATGTTTTAACAGACAAAAAACCGAACGTCCTTGGGACCGTAAACTTAAAATTTCGAAATAAGTCCCAAATCGAGAATAAAATTGTCGTTTTCTTACTTCTTTTTACTTTTAAGACCTTTTATTTTTATTGCTTTTTTTCACGACGATTTCGAGAAAACCGACTCGTTTTCTTAAAAGTTAATTGAATTCGGTTTTTCGGAAAGAAGGACAACGGATGCTTATTAACTTTAGATGGTGGATAACTTTCTCTCCATAACACCCGTGATGTAATCCTTTTTCCTTCTTTCCATACAACTTTAAATGCCTTCCGATTAATACAAGAATGGGTAAATATTGGATGGACGAATATGACCTAAATTTTTTGTGGTCTTTAATTTTTCGAGATCGAGTTCTAGGACGTAAGAGAAAAAAATGAAGGAGAAATAAAAAACCAGATGAATGATATGACAAAAAATTCATTCTGTGCTGGCTGAAAAAACGCCCAAAATCAATTAAAAAGCAAGCAAAAGGCAACAAAAGCCGTTTTCGCACAAGGCTGAGGGTTTCTTTTTTACTTTTTTTTAATGCACTCTTTCTAAATTTCCAATCTGAATAGGTAATTTAGAAACAACCCTTCCACCTTCTTTTGATTAGAAAATTCGCTGAAAAATCTAAATTTTAATTAAATAATTAGGTGTTTTTTCTCCCTCTTAAAATTGTGCACAAAAATTTCTCAAAATCGTCCACTTTTATTTTCAGCATTTAATGAGCTAGGCCTAGCCTTGTTCACTTTGGGTGGCTTCGCTGTTGTCATAGTCCTCTCATTGTATTTAGACACAGTGAAGCATATCGTCAAAACTGCTCCAACGGCTTCAAAAACACATTCAGTTTTTGTAATGAGCGTCTATCCGGTAAATGCCTTATTCTTCTCCGAATAGAAATAAATTTTGAATTTCAGGTGGTCGCCATAGCAACTTATTGTGCTACGATAGTTCCTAGAGCACAGCTTCTCGCCGAAGCAGTAACCCAAGGGATGTTTATGGCATGTCTTTATCAGCTTTTTTGCTTAGTCGTCGCCTACTGCGGAGGGGAAGCCGAAATGATCAAGAAAGTCCATCCCGATACTTTAAGCATGCAAGTTCCACCATGTTGCTGCTGGCCTTGCTTCTCTTTCCTACCAACATTTGAGCTTAACAAGTACTACACAAAATAAATAGGGTTTTTTTTTCTATTAAAAGTTTCACAGGAAAAACGTGAGAGCTTTGAGGATGTTGGTTTTGCAGCTTCCAGTTGTTCAAGGCTTAACTTATATGATCTTACTTGTTATGTGGGCTGAAGAACAGGTAATGACTATTAATCAAGTCATTTAGCTTATATGATTTTTTAGAGTCTATACCAAGTGAACTATAACTACTTCCAACCGATCGTCATATTGTCGATTTTGCTTGGAATTTGGGGTATGGTGATGACAATGAGGGTCACTTTAAATTCGCTCAAAGAGTACCACATTCAAGGGAAATTCGTTGTTCTCCAGTTGGTTTTACTTTTTGCCAAATTTCAAGGTTTTATAGCAAAAACAGTCGCAACAAGCGACTTCTTCCCGTGTAAATATCCAATAACGTCATCAGTCTATGCAAACCGTAAGTGTCAAGTAATGAAAAATATTTTCAACATTTTGTTTTAGTTATTTACAATTCAATTTTGATTTGGGAAATCGTTCTGCTCTGCATAATCGCACGGATATTGTATAAAAAGCCAACCCCGATCGAATCCTACCCTATAGACAACAACTCCAACATCAGCAGAATAAAATCGATATCGGAAAAGACAAAAGATGAAAATGTAATCTCCGACAAGAATTTAACAGTTGTTCGATTTTAAAAAAAACTTGTGAATACATTTCAGGGAAAAAAACAACAACCTTACAAATTATTTAAATATTAATCTGAACAAGATCAATACTGCCTATTCGTAGGGAGTGAGACAAAAGTGGCACATATTCATGTTTGAGATGTCGATTACCACACTGCCTGCCATCTGCTGATATTATTTGCAACTTCAAACTAGCTTTTGTAATTAGGTTGGAATTTGGAAGTCTTTCACTCGCTACAAACAGGATAGTGACTTGTCCTTTTTTGTTTTTGTTTTTTTAAATGAATTGTATTCACATTTATCTAAATACAAACAATATTTTAATTTACAACTGTGATAATTTTTAACTATTTTATTACGCCCTTTTTGTTTCTTTCCATTTTATTGTGGCACAAAACTTTTTTTATTTTACTGTTTTAAAATAAAAGCATACAAAAGATAGTTTCGATTTTTATTTTTCAATCCAGAGTCAAAATTTCGTCTTTGAATGCCACCACGAAAAACTCTCACAAGCCGTAGGAATGATAAAACACGGTTTTTTGAGCATGGGGTAATAAAAGAGGAAGAATGAACTTCAAAACAAAAAAATAATGATTATTTAATCTTTGTTTAACGTTATGGCAGTTAACCTTGAATATCTAGTTTCATTGTTTCAGAAGAAGCCTTCTCTGAACATTATATGTACTTAATTTATAAGTTGAAAAGCACATTATAGATTACAGTTTTGAACTAATTTCTGATTGAAAACTAAATTACGAGTGAAAAAAGGGTTAGCATTTTGGTGAGAGAAGTATTGTTTTACTACATTCGTTATTAATAAGGTGTTGGAAATAATAAGATACCTAGAGTTCTAGGCAAAGACCCATCTAATTAGTTTGATGGGTCTTTGGTCCAGGACACTACTCATTAGGTTGTTTTGATACCTTTTTTTAATTGTTTTTATTGATTTAAACTGATAAGATAGCTGTCGATACTCGATAACCATTGTAAGTTGTAACCTTCGAGTCTTTTGTTATCAATTATCTGATAACGTCAAGTGTTGATGACGTTCGGCCAATATCTTCTAAATGAGTTTTTTAATGATTAATGATTGAGTCCGAGTTAATAATCGTCTTCCTTGCATTAGCGATGAAATACCAGAGTTTGGGGCCGATGGCGGTTAAGGAATTTATAAACGGACGTTTCGCAGGACGGGAGCCATGGCAAATCGCGACGATGACCGCCACCTCGGTTTTGGCCGGAATTTGGGTTTGGAACGTCGTTTTTCAGTCAGAAAGTAAGTTTTAAACGAATTATTAAATTTAAATAAACGTACCTACTCTAAGAATACTTTGTTCAATGAGTGTGACCAAAGGTTTGACCTTGTCTTCAGCAGCACATTGCTCTCTATCCACTGTGTTTGTAGACATTTAAAATTTGGCAGAAAGACTCACTTACTCCTCACACCGCCAGTCAACCAAAAACTGTGAACAGGATGACTTAAAAAGCATGCCCAGACTTGTCATTTACTGCCACACCGTTCCCACCCATTGCAAGATGTAACACTTGGTGCTCTCCAGTTGGCAATCCTGGTTTGGAAAACTTTGTGATGGGAGGATCAGTGTTGCAGCTGTCGCAAAATATAACGTAGAGTTGGTAGCCCTGGGTTTGCAGGATAAACCTATTGCTGAGTAGTAACTTTTGCATAAGCCCAAATCCTAGAGACTAACGCTATTGTGAATATAAATTATTCCGAAATCCATACAAGATAGGCCATATTTGAAAAAAATAAATAAAACGTTTTTAGGTGTAATGAGCCGAGGGAAAAAGTTTTTCTTCAGGATCGCTCGTAGAATACCGTTTGTTGCTAATCGAATTGATTCCGAAATGAAAAAAATCTCATTAGACTTTGAAAAAGATGTTGAAGGACGAATGGGTTCATTAAATTTTATCCGCACGCTTCAACAAAAAGGGAAATCCAAAGAAGAAATAATCAAAGAACTCGAAACAAACTTGAATCTCGGTAAGTGGTTCTTGAAAGTTCAAGAACGACAACAACGATTGATAAATTTCGATAGCCCACTTGACAAAATATGCACATCATTTCAGGTCATTATAAATGGAAAGAAGGCTTCGTTTCGGGTGCCGTTTATTATTTTTCGCCTGAACTTATCGATTTGCTGACCCATGTTTATGGCCTAGCATCGTACACGAATCCGCTTCATGCTGACATTTTTCCTGGCGTCAACAAAATGGAATCAGAAGTTGTCAGCATCACTGCAAATTTGTTTCATGGAAACAGCCAGTGTTGCGGAACAGTAATTTGAGTTTATTAGATGATACATTTCATGAGCATTTGTAGATGACTTCGGGTGGTACGGAATCTATCATGATGGCTTGTAAAGCGTACAGAGATTATGGTAAAGATGTCCATGGTATCAGCCATCCTGAAATGATCATACCACGTACAGCGCATCCAGCCTTTGAAAAAGCTGCCGCTTATTTTAACATAACTATTCGATACATTCCTGTCGATCCTTTAACAACAAGCGTAATCGTTAAAAAAGTCAAAGCAGCCATAAATTGGAATACTATAATGGTAATCATTGTATCTAGTAGCATTTTATCAAAATTTCTTTTAGATTGTTGGTTCTGTTCCAAATTATCCGTATGGAACCATGGACGATATTGAAGCTTTAGCATCTCTTGGGAAAAGGTACAACGTTCCTGTGCATGTTGATTGCTGTCTTGGAGGCTTTTTGACTGTATTTATGGGAAAGGCTGGCTTTGATTTGCCACCGTTTGATTTCTCATTGCCTGGTGTGACCAGCATCTCGGCTGACACCCACAAGGTAATTTGAAGTTAGCGAATATTTCTTAAATTGAATGTTTTTAGTATGGTTTCGCACCTAAAGGTTCTTCAGTGGTTTTATACTCCAAGCCAGAATATCGTCATTATCAGTATTGTGTGACGACAGATTGGCCAGGTGGAGTGTACGGTTCTCCGACTGTCAATGGTTCCAGAGCTGGAGGTAAAATTGGGTTTTACTCCTTTTTTTCTAATTCTTTTCCAGGAATTATCGCTGCATGTTGGGCCACTTTGATGTACTTTGGACTAGAAGGGTACATCGATTCAACAGCAAAGATCGTCAAGACTGCGAAATATATTGAAACCGAATTGAGAAAAATTCCAGAACTGTTCGTTTTTGGTAAACCTGTGACATCTGTGATAGCATTCGGTTCTGACAAATTCCACATTTATCGCCTTTCTGAAATTCTTAATGAATGTGGCTGGAACTTAAACCCTCTTCAGTTTCCTCCAGGGTAAAAATTCATTAAAATCAACATTATTTTATCTCTTGTTTTAGAGTTCATTTATGCGTTACCCATATGCATGTTGGAGACGGAATCGCGGATAAATTTATCAATGATGTCAAAAATGGTGTGAAAGTTTTGATGAAAAATCCTAAATCTGATGTTGATGGAAAGGTAGATCTTAAAATATTAGATTTTCTCATCATTATCCTCATTTTTAGATGGCAATGTATGGGAAAGCTCAAAGTATTCCAGACCGCTCGATTGTCGGCGATTTTACCAAGCTTTTCATCGACTCCATGTATTATATTCCAAAAGAAAAGTCCCAAAATGGTGTCAATCATTAAAATCAAAAAAATATGATCAGACTTAGAATTTGTTACAACTGAATTGTTTGAAAGTTAAACTTATTAGCAGATTTCCAAAGAAAAGTGAGCTATTTAGAACTTAATTTAGGCCAGCATTGCTTTTAGAATGATCAGTTAACAGTTCTAAAATCTGGTCTTAAATATTGGCCGCCCCTTACCATTTGATTCACATTGTCTTTATAGGCACCACAGTAATGTCCGATATTGATCATAAATCATCATGACCCTTTTTACAATTTATGAGTTAAAGGTATTCCAACAACTATAATTCACAAAAATCCTGCGAAATTTCCACAATGGCGGCCTCCGAATCATTTAAACCAAAATCATGTGCAGTATTTTGATCTCTTCTGTACTTATGCAAATTATACGACTTAAATTATTATTATTTACACCAGATTTGAGCAATGTGTGCTATCACTAACCAATTTCAGTATTTTAATTATTGCATTTAAGAGACTATGTATATTTTTGAAATAAAACACGAGTGAAAAATAAAGGAACTTGAATGTCTTAACTAGCTGTGAACGAATTGACTATTTCAAGACTGATGCCCATAAACATAACAAATAATTATTTATTAATTTGATAAGACAATGTGTGTTCGACTAGAAGTCAAGTTTTACAAATTACAACAAAATTAATTTAAAAAAAAAGAAATACTTGAATGAGATCCTTATTATTTTTTGGATTCTTTTGAATTTTTTGTCTTTTTGACAACTTTGCCCTTCGATTGTTGCTCCCCGGCAAAAAAGGTCGTTATCATTTCCGACATTTCGGGCATATCGTATTTAGTGAGGTTGTTAAATTGCTCCATTTCCTGAAAAATGAAAATTAAGATTGAAAAAATTAAGATTACGAAAATACCTTTTTCGCTTCTGGGTCGTTCATGACTCTCGGTAAAAGCATGACGAGCAACAAAGGAAGAACCATCATCAAGACCTAAACGAATGATTAAAAATTGAAGAATAATAAACAAATTATACCATTGGGTTAAACAAGAAATCAGCGATTCTCCATTGTTCACGAAGTTGAAAATAACGCATTTGAGTGATCGGTTTCATTTTTAACGGATAAGGAACTTGGACGACCTGGCTTGTTTGAATATGATTCACTTTTCTCGCCCGGATTTTTCCTTTTGAATTAATTTCAACTCGGATCGGCTCGTAGAAATAATTCGGATTCGTCACTTCAACAATGTAAGAACCTGGGGCGATGTTTGCGAACATGAATGATCCATCGTCTCTGAAAAATGGGAAATCATTAGGGCCCCAAATATACATCGTAGATACCTTAAAAATCCTTTCTGTTCAGCCCCTCTAAGGTGAACTTGGGTCTCCATAAGCCAAGGAACAGCAAACTGGTCATCAGCGGGAAATAGTCGCCCAGTTACCACGTTCGAGCTCGTTTCTCCTTCCAATTCCCCCGTTGTAAAATTGACAAAAAACAAAACTAAAATACTAAACAGAAACGACGTCATTTTATAAAAATATTGCACTTTTAAGTAAGTAAATGAGAACACAATTTCATCATTTTTTTGGGAGGTTTCATTCAGGTTTTAAGTTATGATATCACGAGTACCAACCTTGGCAACTCAATGAGCTTAAAAATCTACTAAAATTTATTTCCGACTTTGCATTTAAATTTTTGGTAGTAAAAGAATAATAAAATTATTCAAAATTAAAGAAAAAAGCCTCTTTTTGAACTGCATTCTTTTCATTCTTTTCGTCATTAATGGAGCAGGTAATATCCTGTCGTGTTATCCAGTCATGCCCACCACGCTGTTTTATGGTTGAGAGAAAAAAAATCAATGAGAATACCTTGTTCCTTTTTAAAATTAGATACTCGTTATTTTTATATCGTGCCTACCTTGTAATCGTCTGTAATTAAACCTTTTACCTTCTACGTTATGGCCTAGTCAATTAATTTGTTTTAAATATGAAGGGAGTCACAATGAAAAAAGGATCTTTGATCCACACAGAGAAGCCTTTCGTACACGTCCTTTCAGCGAAGCATAAAGAACTAAGATGCGATCACTGTTTTTCGGGGTAAGTCACGTGTATTCCAAATAGAAAATGTTGTGTATTCAATGTACTTATATTATTCTATGGGTGTAGGGTTGCCAAATTGGAGTTGTAAAAAGTTATTGGTAAAGGGTGATCTACCAGGAATTGGGCTGATTTAACAGCAAGATTAAGCAATTGTTCGAACATCGGGCTACTACTTCTAAATTTTTCAGCTCAAGCGATTTGCAGCAAAATGAACTCCTTCAAGCTGTCCAATGATACCAGATTGAGCGATTTATTGCGAATTGGGCTACTTAGCATTGTCATAAGTTGCTAGTTTAGGCGGTTTACCACAAAATGGCCTACTTTAAGTCACTTCCAAGTGTCAAATGATGCCAGATAGAGCGAGCTATTCCAAATTCAGCTACTTAAGCAAAAGTTTCCGGGTTGGGCAATACACGGCGAATGTTGGGCTAATCTTAACAGGTCTATGTTGCTAGATTGGGCAATTTGGGCTACTTAGCATGGTCAAAAGTTGTTAGTTTGGGTGGATTAGGTACCACAAATTGGACTGTTTTATCAGTTCAATGTTGCTACTCTGGAGTTTATGGAGGTATTAAGTCTGTTTTGGTAATTCAATGTTTAAGCTGAGAAATATTTTTTCATATTTCTTCAAGCAGATTATGTTGTAAATATTTGGATGACTAATTTTAATTTTGGTCAAAACAGTTGTCTTTGTTGTTCATTGTCGTTGGTGTCGGGGTTAAAAAGTTATGCACATTTTTAAACGATAGTTTTTTTTTTCTTTTACAACAGAGCTTATATGCCGTTTTTACATAAAGTTTTGTTCGGCGATTATTCATTAGCTGGTTTGCCATTGTCGTTCATCAAGTGAGTCACAACAAATTAGAATAGCCGATCTTGATTTATTTTGTTCTTCTTTATTAAAAAATTCCGTTTTCTTTTAGGCGAGACCTTCTTCGATGTTCCAACTGCCGTTATGTCAGATATTGTGACCGTTCTTGTCAAAAGCATGCATGGAGCGATCACAAAAACGAGTGCGAAATCCTCAAAAACATCCCTCCTCATAAAGAATTTCCAAGTTTAGCACGGCTCATAGCACGAATATTGTTTAAACTAAAAGTAAGTTGTTTACTATTAGTCCAAAAATAAGGTGTTTTGTTTCTCTGCTGGAATGTTTAGGGGTTGGTATCCTGATTAACCAAAAAAAAAGTCCCGAACTGAAACCTGCTGTTTGGATTCAGGAGCGGTTTAAAGGCGAATGTTTTCTGTTTTCTCCAATATCTCAAAAACCGTAGGTCGTAGACGAAAAACTTGTAAGCACAAATTTAAAGCTTATTAAATTTTCTACAAATTTGATCTACTAAGATTTTTTGTAGAACCAAACGTTTCAGTGCTACGATTTAAAAAAAAATTCTGAATTTACCCCCACCCCTACCTATTGATCGTTAATTGCTTTTTGAGAGTTGGTTTTAAAAGTAATTAAATTCTACAAAACATTATACTTAATACACTTTTTTGGACTTTTTTTGGTTAATCAGGGAACCAACCCCTACACTTCTTTCTTCTCATTATTTTTTCTTCATTTATTTGCCCTTTTCGGGTGTGGATTGACTGTACTAATCAATAATGTCTTATTAACCATTCTTCTATTGTTAATTCCAGAGAGGAGGAAATAATGAAAAAGGTTTCTATCCAAACAACAGATACAGAGTTTTTCAAGACCTGATGACCCGTATGTAGGATATTTTTTTGCCTTAATTTTTCAATTTAATTTTTTATTTTTTAGATTATTCAAGTATAAAAGATACTCCAAAAAAATTGGAGCACGCGAGTTCCCTCTACTACCTCCTCAACGACTTAATAGGACAGGAGTTCATGATCTCTTATCCTGAATTCATCAGCCTATATGGAAGGGTGCTGAAAAATTCGAAAATCCGTAAATAATTAGAAACGAGAGAAACTTTGTTAATTTTAGCCTTTAGTATTTAAGTTTATGCTAATAACAAGTTCATTAGTTTTTAATTATTTACGTACTTTGTACACAGTATTGATAATGTTTAAATCTTAATGTTTCAGGTTTCCGTGAATAGTTTTAATATTTTGGACAACGATTTGTCCGAATTGGGAACCGGGATTTATTTAGGGGCGTCTACGATTGACCATTCGTGCAACCCGAATGCCATTGCTGTTTTCACAGGCACTACCATAAATATTAGAACCGTTGTCGATATCGAGGACTACAATTGGGACAAGGTTTTAACTTTTTCTGAATAAAAACCATAACTTTCTTTGTTCAGGTTAGGATATCTTACATCGAGACTTTGCAGTGCAAAGAAGACCGAAATACTGCCCTGGCCTCGCAGTATTTTTTCAACTGTGATTGTGACAAATGCTTAAAAAACAACGATTATGTAGAAAATGTGCTATCTTGTCAAGAATGTTTTAATCCTATAGATCGAGATATGGTGAGTTGAACGATATTGTGATCTGCTTAATGATTTCCAGAAAATTCCGACGTGCTCAAACTGTGGATGGCGAGCAACCGAAAGCGCTCTTAAAATTTACGATGAAGTTATTGAATTTGCGAAACATCAAGTTGACAACATGCAGGGTGTGGCTTGTATGTAGTTTTGAATAATATATATAGAAAGCCTTATTTTTCTCAACATTTTAGATTTAGATGCTTGTGAAATATCGCTGAAGAAAATGGACGGGATTGTACACCCTAACAACATTCTTTATGTGAAAATGATTGATTTGTCTTTCGAAAGTGCGATCAGCCTTCAGCTTTTTGACAAAGCTGCCGTTCTCGGACAAAGATTAATCAGCGGTTTTAGGTAATTCGGCTTTTTTGGGAAAGTTTCAAATTTTTCTTCTTTAGGTTGTATTACGGTTTATACAATCCAGTCGTCGGTTATCACTATTTGAAATACGGGAAACTTCTGATGGCTTCGAACAAGTTCACTTCGAGCAGAGAAACGTTGGAAACTGCCCAGGAAATTCTCAAGATTACCCATGGAACGGAACATCCCCTATACAGATATGAGCTTTACAATCTCATGTATCGAAATGACAATTGATCCAAAGTCTGATATAGCATTTTTCTATTATACCAAGTTGAGTTATTATTTATTTTTCAAAGAAGTATTATTAAATTTTTCTGGACGCTATTTCTAAGAATAAAGAAAATGAAGTCCAATTTCATTCATTTTTTTTATACCTTAATTCAAAAGATTGTTGAAGGAGAGGAGGGGGAGGTCCCATTTAAAGTGCTTAGACCTGTAAATCTTGCGTGTTAAATGGCCAACAGCTGTGTTAATTTATTTCAATAAGAACAATAAAATTGTTCTTTGAATTTCTCAGAATTTCATTTGCTGGAAAATGAAACGTGTTCATTTCTGCCCTTCGGAGGGAGTGATCAATTATGAAATCGCTGCAGCAAGACTTCGTACAAAAGCTGACCCGGTCATCCCACACAAAATTCCAGAAGAAATTAAGAAAAAAGAAGAGAAGATAAGGCCACCCAAGATTATCAAACCATTGGACAACACTAGGATCCCCTCTGATCATCCAAACCAAAGATTGATGTCCAGGTTATTCAGTTTGAATAATTCTGTTCAGTATGCTATTCAAATGAATCTCTTAAACAAGAATGTGAATAATTCATTTGAAAATTTGAACCAAGTTTTGAAGATGAAGAATCGAACTACTGAAAATTAGAACTAAAAAATATTTTTTTCTCTCTATATCAAGAATAATAAACTCATGTGTGACACAATCTTTTTTGCACCTCCCCTTAGTAACTGAATAGTGAATATCCTAACAGAAATCAGAATAACAGGGTATACTGTGGAGGGTAACACAATAACTTCCTCTGGAGAAAGGCTTAAAAAAATTTTAATTCTAGACGTACAAAAATTATATACAGATTCGAGAAAAACACCTGTATGTATAGACCTATAGACTATTCATTAGAATGCAGTCCACATTCTGATCTCCAATCTTTGGGTGCTAACTTATTGACCATTTTGGTGAAATCTTTCAAACTACATGGATTGTTGCAATTCGGTGCGTTCAGTACAGTTGGTTCAGCAGTGGCACTGCTATTGAAGTATAAAATCTAATGAAAAAATGATAAATTTGCTAAAAACAAGAAGGGAAGTTTACTTGTACGACGTGTCCGCTTGAGTTTTCATGAAGTTCGAATATCATGTAGGCGCTTGTTTCAATCAAAAAAGGCGTTTTGAATCCAAGACCACCCAAAACGGCGATCAAAGTGACGTCATGAGCGGCCAAAAGATACATCCTCCTGTCAGGAACCATCGTTCCATTCGCTTTCTTCAGAAGTTGCTCATTCACATTTTGAAGAACGGGACCTCCTGTTAGCCTTGTCATTTTTGGAGTTCCGACAATCAATGCAGCAATCGTGTTCACATAAATCGGAGTCAAAGTTCCCGGGAAAATTTTTCTAGTCCACTTCGGCAATTTGAAGCCGTTTTCTCGCTTTAAAAAAATTGGTTTGTGCGACTCAAATAATTCCATTACCTGTAAGTTTAAAACATCCCATAATAAAGTTAGGTCCACAACAGTCGATATATTTTGTCCAGTATTTTTAGAAGCATATTTTGTCAAATTTCTATAATCTGAGTTCAATCTGTCATTCATCGGTTTCAAAAGTTTCATCTGTTCACGCCTTATAGTTGGGCAAACATCATCTCTTGAAGTTATCTAAAAAAAATTAACACTTTTGATTAGGTAGGAAGGGGAGGCGTGGGAAGGAGGAGGAGGGTTAGGTAGGAAGGGGGAGGTGTGGGAAGATGGAAGAGGGTAGGATGGTTGTCTAGGTAGGAAGGGGGAGGTGTGGGGATGTGAAGGAGGGTACGGTGGTTGTCTAGGTAGGAAGGGGGAGGTGTGGGGATGTGAAGGAGGGTACAGTGGTTGTCTAGGTAGGAAGGGGGGAGGTGTGGGAAGGTTGTGGAGGGCAGGGAAGGTGACGATTATTTATAACCGTTGGAAAGCTCTTTAAAAAAAAACTTTCCTATGGTACAAATACTGAAGTTACAGGCATTTTAAGCTCCTGTCATTGATATGTTAATTGCTTATTGATTTATGAGGATTACAATGTCGACGTCAAAAGGTTCATTCCATATTGGAACAGGTTGCCACAGAATGCTGGGATTCCAAAGTTGATATCCGCTAGGTGGATAAAATCCGGCCATAAGGCAAGCGGCGCTCATGAAATCGCGGTCGTACGGATTAGTTCGAACTGAAGTATCATTTGGAAAATAATCCGTATTGATAAATCCATTATAGCGTTTTCGAAGTTGTTGCCCCGATGCATAAAGTTGTTGTTTTCCATACTTAAAAAAAAATAAAAAATTCCTATTTTATTTCATGCAGAAACTTACTCTGGTCAGTTGCCCTGGTCCATCTGGCCAATATTTTATGTTGTAATAAGGGTAAGGGTCATTTCTGTACGTGTCCAAAGGCGATCTACTCCCATGTCGGGTAATCTTGAGAAAAATTGATAATTTGAAGTTTCAACCATTAAAACTTACAACACTGATGTATCGCAACGTTTTAAAATTGACTTTTCCTTCATAATCGTTAGATGGGATTCGTGCGCCGTTCATCGCAGCCCCGATCAAAATGGCCGGAAGAGGATTCGGAAGTTTTTCATTGTAAGCGGCCAAACTTATTATTTCATCGGCTGCGATTATTTTGAAAATAAATAAGAGAAGAAACATTGCAGACTGAAGTTTGGAGGGGCACTGACCACAAGTTTGAAGAGTTCTGGTTGATCGGGAAAGATAAAAAAGGGCTTCCGCAATTAAAGAAAGCATTAATATTAATGGCAGGATAAGAAAAAAAAGGACCTTAAAAAAATAAATAAATATATTTCCCAAAAAATAAACGTGGCTAATAATAAAAAGGTAGATAAAATTAATTTTCACATTCTTGGGTCCAATTTCGAGGTATAAATTTGTCATAAGCAAGCGCGAAATCTTCGACGAAACATGTCGGCGAACATTGCGGAAGGTTTAGATCAATAAATTCTGTTGAAGAACTTGAGTTAAGGTATAAAAACTATAAAAAAGATTAGAAATCAAGCTAATGGCATGAGAATACAAAAACCTTTAAAAATGTATTGTTTGTCGTTTTTTCGATATGAAGTTCAGCGACCACAGCCGCTCCATATTTAGGAAGGAAATTTTCATGGAAACCGAGTGTTCGCATTATGTTTACGATGGTCGTATCATGGCCGGAATATAGATACAATTTGGTACGATCGGGCTCTTTAAAATGGCCTAACCACTCTTTTAAAAGAGGCCCTTAAAAAAGCCGTTATTAGACAATAAAAACGTGAAATGTTGAAATACCGCTTTGAAATTTTTTGAGGCGATCGTTTAAGGTAAAACTTGCCAAATTTAATCCTGCAATAGTTGCCATCTGAGTTTGAATTACTTTCGCCCATTCGGGCATTTTTAAATTGTTGTCTTCCTGGAAGAAAAATATATGAATTCGAATACTTTTCGTTATCCTCAAAGCGTCCTAATGACAGCAGGGTGCTCCAAAGTGTCGGGGTGGTGACCTTGTATCACGGGTCACACATTCCCAAGTTAAGGGTTAAGCACCAATTTTTGTACCTCAAAATTTATTTTATTACCTGAATAGACAAGACATAATATAGCTGCTCGGCTTCATCGATGGTTTTTATATCATGGCCTGATTTTTCACTCATAATCTTAAAGAGATCTTTATTTTCGTTGTAAATTTTAGTATTCAACTCAGCATCAGATCTTAGTTTTTCATCGCTGAATGCTTTACAAGGGGCCCTTGCTGCAATAATCTAAAAAGCAATGAAGACATCACAACTTCAGAGATGGGCTTACTGTGTCCAAATGACGAGGAATTTGGTTGACAGGAATCGGCTGCCAATGGAGACTCGGGTTCCATATTTGGTCTGAAACTGGCGGAAAAAGTCCAGCAAGAAAAGTCAACGCGCTCATTTGGGCTCGAGGAGAATAACTGCTCTTCACATTCAGTTCGTTTCCATTATACCTCTCGCCCAAAAAATTTCCATATTTTTTTCGAAAAAACTGTCCCAGATTGTAAAGCTGAGATTTGCCTAACTACAGAGATGTTTAGGAATTTAAATAAATATTTGATTTTTAAAAATACATTGGTCAACGATCCAAATCCATCGGGCCATATTTTATTGCTGTATGGGTCATTTGGATACGACGACGATGGAGTTCTCGCACCATGTCGGAACACCTGCAAATAAAAATTCAAAATTAAAGTGTCATTTTCAACATGATAGGACCAACTTGTACATGCAGGTAAATTGCAGACTGCAAATTGGATTGGGTTGCTGATGTAACAGACACACAAACAGACACAAAAAGGCGTGGTCCATACTTACAACGTGCACACTAATCAGCGTGGGGTATTCTGCATTTTGAGCAAAAGCAGCATATGAAATAAAAAATCCAATAAGTGTCAAACCTAGGAAGAACACGAACAAAAATGTCGATCTCCTCTTCGGGTGCATTTCTCTTAAAATCTTCGAATTGGAGGCCGAAATTCGCGACCACATCGTTATCTCTTGTTTACATAATTTGTTAACCTGTTGCTGTTCTAAATTCGAAAATTGGGAACACTGGTTGATCGTGGAGTACGTCGGGGGTGTAATCCGTAGGAGGGGGCGAGGGTTGCTCATTGCTGTCGGTGGGTGTAAAGTGGGCGATTTTCGAGTGTGGGTGTAACCGAAACTCCCCTTTTCATCCCTTCACTCCGTTCATCCCCCCTCTTTGTTTTCATCCCCTTTTCAAAACTAGTGAAAAACAAGTGCTAAATTCGTCTCGCACACCTCAACGAAATCGCCCCCTAAACTCCCACAGTTTGCACTCAAAAGCTAAACGTCTTCCAAAGCAGATGATTCAACCTGAAGACTACAACATAAGGTAGCATTCAAGACCTTATGCTCGTTATTAACATTATACTTTCAGGTTTATGTGTTGCGAGAAATGAGCTGGTAAGAAATTCGAAATTGCTGAATCCGTAGGCTCAAAGCATGATTTCAGGTTCGCCCGTGTGCTTGCGCATCATCCGTATGTGGTTCTTATAGCAGTCGCTGTATTTTCGTGTACATGCTTCGTTATTCCGCTGACAACTTTGAAGCTTCCTAATTTCAAAGATCCTCAACTTGTAAGTTTCAATTGAGCTGATGTGGTTTTGAAATGATTCTTTTTAGGGTTTTGAAGCAAGAGGTACGCTCATTGGGCAGAGGTTGACGGCATGGGAGAACCTTTTGGATGCGATAAGGCCGTCTGGGCAGCTCACTATAAAACCAGACGTGCCAGATTCATTGCCGTCAAAGGTAATTGTTGTATACAGGCACGTCCTTTTATGACGCTGGAGGCTGGGCAATATAAGCAAAACCTGGCGAGTAAAGCCTGGCTGGGCGAGACCAGTCCAGCTAAGCTGGGCCCAATGCCATTGCTTCTTCAGAACTAGCATAATCCATTGTTATCTTCTTTTTTTCCTTTTTCTTTTCAGAACAAAACTCCTCTTACCATAAGTTCAAATTATAGCACAAATGAGATTCCAACTCTGCATTTAAATGCATCTATTGTAAGCTAGCGCACTCCAATTTAATGAAATTTTAAACTTTTTTTTTAAAAGGAAATAGAACCAGAAGTTCATCGTAACCTTTCTGAAGAGGTCGACGAAGAGCGAGAAGCCTGGCTTGACATCATGAATCCCCATCATCATGATCACGAACATTTAGGACCCGATTCGTTTTTCTGCTCCGATCCTAGTAAATTAATTTGTTATTTTAAAAAATGAAACTTTTTATCTCCATGGTGATTGAACTATTGGTACCTATTGGTAACTATTGGTAGATGGGTTCGATTTCCTGGCTGTTGGTTTGGGATGTTGAGCATCTCTGTGGTCTTGTTACCATGTCAATAGTTGTTACATGTCCAGTTTTTTTTTAGAGCTTCAGAAACTGTTCAGAAATCTTGAAAACCTTATCAAATTGAAAAATTCCAGACCCAGAAAATGGAAGATTCGTCATAACTTCGACGGACAACCGTGACCTCTTCAATTATGACGAAATCACAAAAATGTGTTCATTCGGCCAAATTTTGACTTCCGTATCTGAATATTCGGAAATCTGCGACCAATCATCAACTCGTACGCAAAAATGCTGCCCTTTATGGTCTCTGCCGAATTACGTGGCTGTTATTAACAATAAAACCTCATGTTCTAATATTACTGTAAGCATTCCACATTCAATTTTGACCAATGATATCCTTTCTTTTCAGCAACATGATGTCCTTTATACGAAAAATTTAATAAAAAGGTGCCAAAAGTATTTTTTAAGTATGGACTCTTTGCCAAATTATAGTAATAAAGATACTCCGGCCGATTGCACCAAGTTTGGCCACGTTTTTAGCTTAATTCATTACATATTAGACTTTGAATATACAGTAAGTATTATTTTACTTTTAAATAAGGTTGTCCATATTCTTGTTTTAGGAGAAATCACCATTTCTGAAAAATACTATGGTTTTCCTTCCTATAGCACGAAGTTCCGCTGTTTTGGATTACTACCATTCGATCGAGTCATTGACTTTTTTCAAAGACCTGCGAATCTCAGCGATCGATTTCGGCCTTAAAAACGCACTTTTCGATGAAAAACTAGTCAAAGATATGAGACTGATTGCATGCGGTGCGACTTTCGTATTGCTCGCTATGTGGCTCTATACTGGCTCTATATTTATCACCATGATGACATTAATTGCAGTTGCATTTTCATTAGGAATATCTTATTTCGTTTATATGTTGATATTCGAAATGAAATTTTTTCCGTTTATGAACCTTTTAGCCACAGTAGTTGCCGTTGGTAAGTTTTATTTTATAGCTCAAATAATTAATTATGTTTTTAATTAATTAATTATAATAATTAACTCATTAATTATGTTTTTTAAAGGTATTGGAGGCGATACTAGTCTTATGGTCTATAAGTTATGGACTTGTGCAAAAGATGGCCAGACTAATGTATCGAAAATTGTCCAAAGTGTTCATAAACATTCGACAGTTTGTATGCTTGTTACATCAATGACGACAGCCATTGCATTTTATTCATCGTTTATTAGTAATATCACTGCGATTTGTTGTTTTAGGTGAAAAAAAATTGGTTTTTTGAATGTTTTATTTTTAAGTTCTTTTTTTATTTTTAGTGTTTTTGCTGGGACAGCTGTTGTTGCAAATTTTTTTGTTATGTTGGCTTGGATTCCGGCGAGTTTGGTGGTTGCAGAGAGACTTTCACCCCCTGCGGTCTGCCCACCGACGTTGCGGGCGATATTTGAAAGTTGGAGTCAGATTTTGAGAGGGATTCTGGTCGATTCGATATTAAAATTGAGATGGGCTTGGATACTTTTGTTCGGGAGTATAGCCATTTTGTCGATTCCGATTGTCTTTTATTATCCGAAATTGAGACTTCCGGATTCTCCCGATCTTCAGCTTTTCGCTTCCAAACATCTTTTCGAGCAGTACGATATCATTTATAAAGATCGATTCTGGTTCGACAAGATTCAAAAGTTCGACAACTTGAGAAGCAGCAAGGTTAGAATGCCTGTTCGCTTCATTTGGGGTGTGTCTCCTAAAGATAATGGCAACTATTTGGATCCGTCATCTAGAGGTAAACTTATCATGGATCCCACTTTTGATCTCGCTTCTCCCGATTCTCAAACATGGCTTTTATCGTTCTGCACCAAATTAAGGTAAAACCATCAAGAGTTGAAAACGGAAATAATATTTTTGTGCAGGGCGCAACCGTTTTATCAGCAAACAATGGGACCCCTCTTGCCAAACTGTTTTCTCGAAGTTTTTGTCAAATGGATGGAACGTAAATGCATTGATGTCGTTGATGGATTGACAAGAGAGCCTTGCTGTGAAAGTGCAACGTATGTTCAGTATCCAAACTTTGTCTGGAGCTTAAACTGATTAAGTTACAACTGCCTCAAAAAGAATCCCTTACTCTGAATTCTAATGTAGTATGGAGGAAAAACCCCATAAATTGAACTTTTTCAAAAATTGGGGGCTCTAGAGACCTCTCCACAAACACTAATTATCCGCCTGCAAATCTACCTCAACACCCCACCACCTTCCATCACTTATCCCCCCCCCCTGATCCCAAACTTCCACCACCACCACTCTCTTATCCACCTTCCCCCACTATCCCCCACTTTCCCATTACCTCCCCCCACTCTCTATTTGTTGTTCATATTTTACACAATGTTGACTTTTCAGATTTCCCTACCCGAGAAAAGTGTTTTCCCTTTGTATCGCCAGAGCGTGGATATCACTGTATAACACACCAGTGGAGCTGAGCATGCTGGGTGTCGCTGGCCCTAAATTCGCCCTCAAGACAAAAACCGGTCTTCCTAAAGTCAAAGCGTTAGTTGTGGAATACGACGCGAATTTCACACTTTCAACTTCTTTTGTTGAAATGGACAAATTTTACAAACAGGTATCAAAAATTAGTTTTTTTTATCTTTGAATCGAAGGTTCTCAGGTTGAAGAGTGGAGCCGAAATGAGCTTTCTTCGGCACCTGCCGGAATGAGAAATGGATGGTTCATCAGCTATTTGGGCCTTTACGATTTACAGCAGTCACTCGCTCGAGATACCATTTTAGCCGTCCTCATTTCCATGGGAATATCATTTTTCATCGTCACTTTGTCGACTTTAAACTTCATTCTGAGCATCATCGCCGTCACGACGATCGCATCAGTCATACTCGTCACGATCGCCATTTTAGTATTGATCGGATGGAAATTAAATATTTTAGAAGCAGTCGCTGTTTCCTTAGCCATTGGCCTTTCTGTAGATTTTACCATGCATTACGTTGTCAATTATCGGTATTTTTTTTTAAATACCGATTTTGTTTTAAATTAAAATTTTGAATTTCTAGAATGGCTCCAGAAAGTGATAATAAAGAAAATTCTGTTATTTATTCATTGTCGATGATGGGAGGTCCTACTTTGATGGCAGCCGTGACTACGATTATCGTCGGACTTTGTATGTTGCCGTCTTCAGTTTTGGCTTATACACAAATTGGTACTTATTTTATTAAATTTATGTTTAAAAAAAATTGAATTTATTGTTTTTAGGTATATTTTTGATTGTTGTCATGTGTGTGAGTTGGTCGTATTCGACTTTTTTTTTAATGTCTGCTCTGACACTCATCGGTCCGGAAACGATGAATAATTTAGCGCCGCGCGAGCAGCACGAATTGGGCGCTTTGAGTCGCGTACGTCGCCGTGCGGAGCATTCGCCTTCTGCGGCGAGTGCGACGACTATAATCCATGACGAAGACTGCGAAATAGCCGTCCTCCAGCCGAACCCTCCTTAAACAGGCTCCTATTTTCCCTGGGGAGATTTTTTTTTCTCTAACTTTTTGATATTGAAACATCAAAGAGTTCAATGTGTTCAAGGGGTCAGAATCCGACGTTTTCCTTCGTAAACTCATCAGTATTAAATTGTTTTAGTGCTCAATTTTTAGTGTGGTATTCACCACAATTTACCATATAAGCCATTCTGTGTTATAGGTTTAATTATTATTGTATTTTTAGCATCATTTTCTTTTCTATCAACTGTTGACAATAAAATCTTGTTTTTGTTTTCGGTATAAAAAATTTACATGTTAAATGTTAAGAAACGAAATATTGTAAAATTTAATGTTGATAAATTTGTTGGGCCATCTTGGGTTCCATACTTTAAGAAAAAGTTGGTTTTTTGCCATTGTAAAAAAAGATCTGAAGTTACCAAAGAATTTGTTTGGAATTCAACACTGGTGAGGCCTCTTTGCCCATTTAGATGATTATTTTGAAAGAGTATGAGTGGGCACTCAAGAATAAATAAAAAAAATGAAGGACGTTTCCTAATTTTTAATTTTTATGGCTATTTCTTGCCCACTTTACTCAGAAGGATCAATTCTACAGGGTGTCATCTAGAGTTGAGTTCTTGTTTGCTGTTTCTCTGTGGCAAAATTTTGGCCTAAAATGTTGTGCCAATTCTTACAAATGTTGTGATTCTATTATCAGAATAATAAAATATTTTCCTATTTGTATAATCGAAAATAGTCTCAATCATTTAAATGCAGGGTAGATTAAATATGTATTAAATAAAATCCGATTGGTCACTTAAAAATGCCCAAATTAGCAACTAAATGCACAATTTGTCTGTGATGTCTTAAGAAAAAAATAAATGAGTAGGTACATAGTTGAAATATTTATGTTGAATGTTGTCGCTGCTTTTAGAAAATTGGCTTATGGCAGGATGAAATAGTTCGAAATATACAAGTGGAAAGAAGTTTGTTTTTTTAACCACAGAAGACTTGTTTTATGTTTAAAAGGGAAGAAGGAGAAAGGGACACAAGGGCAGTGTTGCCAGTCAAGGTGATTTTTTTTGTTCCAAATTTGGCTACTTCTGTAAGGCCTAACCTGGCAAGTAGCAACCCTGTTATCTGACAAAGTCGGGATTTTGACAGTGTGGCCATTTTGGACGATTTATCGCAAATTTGGCTACTTTTATAAGTCCCAATCAGCTAACCCTCTACTTTGGAAAAGTTGGGCTCTTAACAGTGTTGCCAGTTTGGGCGATTTATCGCAAATTGGGCCACTTTTGTAAGGACCAATCTGGAAACCCTGCACAAGATTTTATGGTTTTGTCTATGCGTTTTAGCTTTTAAACTTGTTTATATACTCAAACTTCAAAGTTTTTAGCAGCAAGATGACCGCCCAAAATCGTATTCATAGTGACGTCAGAAGACGTCACCGTTTAGTACGATAAATGGCCGTTCGATTTGAGAACAACCCTTTTGAAAGCGTCCCAACTCGACCGCCATTTTCGCCACTTCCCGTTTTCAGTGCGAGCATTTTTCCGTTTTGTTGTGTTCGAAAGTAAACAAACATTTTGACTCAATAAAAACTTAATCTCAACGATTTTTTATATTTGAACTTCTTACTTTTAACTCACGCGACTCTAAAAAGCGTAGTGAGGGTTGATATCCAATGAAGGGGATGTTTGTTTATTGATTCATCTCGAGGTAAAGTTTCATATCTAAAATTAATTTTTTTGAGACGAGTATTTCAAAAATTAGTTTTCACTCATTTTTTTGTTATTGTAGAATGGCAGTTGCCCCTGTTGACGAAAAGGATGCCAACGACGGATCGACGAAAAATAGAGAGAAGCCCAAACATAATTATTCGAGAGATTTGAAATCGATTCTAGCGCTTAAAATCCCTGAATCTTGGTTGGACAGGGACCTGAACCTTTTTCTTGAGTTGTGCAACAAGTACATCATTGAGATCAAGAACGGCGACTGGAGTAAAGTGGCCGAGGGGTGCAGCTGCACGGTCAACGACTGCTGCGAGCTCATCAAAGCGCTCAAAGACCTTGAAGGTTCTCGGAAGAATAACCAAAACCAGGCGTTCCTCGAGTTAACTAAAGAGGTCAAATTTATCATCATCACGGCCGAGTTGAATATGGCCGACCTCAACTGCCAGAAGAAAACCGCAGACAAAAACAGAAATAAACGTCCTTTAAAGAAGCGAAGTATCGAAGCCACACCTGAACCGAGCATATCTTCCGAACTCACCAACGAAGACCTCCAAATAATCTACAAACATGTCGAGAAAAAGCCTGAGCTCTTTTCCAGAAAACGAGAAAAGCAACAAGCATTGATGAAAGAGACGCTCGTCCAGTTATCGGAGCCTGTCAGCAAAGAATTAAACAAAAAAGTCAACGTTCCCGATGTTCTCGAAAAACAAAAGTTCGACATAATCAACACTTTTATCTCTCTGGTAAGTGACAACGAGAAAGAAGAATTTAAACGTCACTTCTGGAAAGATACTCATCCCACCTTATTAAAAATTTTCGACAACCTTGAACCTTTTGAAACACGAAAAGAGAATTTTGCTATCAAAGAAGAAGAAAATGAAAACACACAAAAATCAGAAGAGATCGTTGAAGAAAGTAAAGTGGCCGATCCTTCAGAGCCAAGTTTACCTGAAACTCCGATTGTTTCAAGCGAGCCTCTGCCCAAAAGACGAGGTCGGCCAAAAATGAAGGCAGATGCAGAGCCGAAAGAAGTAATTAAGAAGCCTTCAGGTGTGAAAAAGAACTTCAGGCAGACAAGATTCCTTCAAGGCCATGAAAACGAAGACATGATCAAATTCGTCCAAGTCTGTCTTGAATGTGAATCTTTATTTAAAGAAGAAACCCCTTCATTATGGGAAACCATCTCCAAAGAGTTCCAGGAACGAATCGACGCAAAAAAGAGGCTCAACTACGATGCTAAAACATGCGAAGCGATAACCGTCGCTTTGAAAAAGAAGTTGGAGGAGAAGAAAAGTAAATTAAGCTCTAAAGAAGAGCCTTTGAGACGTCTCTATGATTCAGTGGAACCGGTTTTGTGTTATTTTAAAGATTCTGTCAGTTCGAATGAGTTTGTCGATAAAAGTAAACGGGAGAGAGTAAAGACGGCTCAGTTTTCAGCGTCCGAATCACCTACGAAGCGACGTAAGGTGAAATTAGACGAAAAAACGTTACAGCCTGTTGTCATGCTGAACCGCGTTAATGATCCTCAAGATCACAAATTGAATGGCGAAAAGTCAGAGAAGAGACTCAGCCCTTCTTTGGGCGAACTCAACTACGAAATGAAAGCCGCCAGCTTCTCTAAGACACAAGCACCTCCCATGGCCGTTTCTTCAAGTTCAGAAGACGAATCAAGCGACACTTCCGTTGAAGTTGTTAAGAATCGCTTTGTCACTGAACATGTCAACCATCAAGAAGCCATAATGGCGCCAAGCACTTCAAAAGTGAGGAAAGCTTCAAAACTGAAAAAGAAGCGGAAACGTCGCAATTATCAGTCAGATTCAGATTCAGATTCCTCCGAGGAAGAAATTACAAAGAAAGATCACCATCGGAAATTAGATGTTAACGCAGAAAGGGTTCCATCACAAAGCCAAGGCGAGCCCGCCCGTCCTGCAAACTTAGAAAACCAACCTGGAGTCAACATGATCCCTCACTTTGATAATCGACCTGGAATGAGCACAATGGTCCCTAACTTTGATAACCGACCTGGAATGAACACAATGGTCAACTTTGATAACCGACCACCTATGAACAACGCGATGGTCCCCTATGGGGGTGGCTATGGTTACATGGAGCAATCATCTATGATGATGCTTCCACAGCTTCTTGTGACTCAAATGTACCAAACGAATCAGTTTATGTATAATCTAAACACCACTGTAAAGGCACTTACTGAAGTTATCATGAACAACAGCGATCTCAAAAAGAAACGGAAGAAGAAAAAAAGATCGAGTTCGCTTTCCAGCGATGATTAAAAGCGTAAAAACAATTCAAAAGTTTAAACTTCCACAATTGTGGTTGCCATAATTATTGTGAATGAGGGAATTGAATATTTACAAAAATTGGTCCACAAACCAACCTCATTTATAATAATTTCACTTTTCTTCATATTTTCTCTTTTTATTTCCAGCCACAAATTTTCTTTAAAATAAATAAAAAATAAAAATTCAAATGAAATTTTTGTGAAAATAATGTACAGTGTAATTTTGTAGTTACTCTAAGGAAAAAGTTTATAGATTCTATTGTTTAAATTTAAATAATTTTTCTTTCATTTATTTATTAATTTTTTTAGCCGAAGAAGCAAGAAGACAAGAAGATCGAAGAAAGAAGATTTTTCATATTAACTTTTTTTTTGTGTTAAAAACGTTGATGAAATTTTCATAAATAAAATTAGTTTTTCATTTTTCTTATTGAAATTATTTCAAATGATAGAATATTCAAGAAAGAAGTGCTGAACAAGTTGCCGCTTAAAAGAAGAAGGTCAAGTTATTTTTTATTCGCAATTTTATTCATAGGTACCTAATTGATTAGTAACACTTTTGTTTATCATTTAATTATCTTAAATTAATTATTTATGGATAATGCAATATTTTCACTTGCTTATTTATGAATGATATTGACAACTAGTTTTTTTTTGTTGGTTTTTTGTCTGCCGGATGGCGATCCTTTGTTTTTACCCTCAACCGAGAAACAAAGAAGAAGAAAAAAAAAAGTAAAATAAAAACAAAAGTAAAAAGATATTGACAAGGCTCATTTTGAAAAAAGTAAAACTAAATCTAATGTGGGATATCCAAGCCGAGAATCGAACCCTAACTTCAAATTTTAATAAAAGTCACTATGTTGATTCTATGATGTAAGGGCTATGGGCAATAAAGCACCGGTTCCCATTGATCACCTAAGTTAAGCATTGCTGGCCATGGTTAGGACCGTCCATGTCGGTCCTGTAGCCCCCATATCCCGAGGCAAGGGGGCTCGTATAGTGCATATGTGGAATAAGAGCTTTAAAAAAAAATCCTATGATGTGAATCAGTGATTCTAGTAACTAAAAAGCGCTCCTTTTCAAAAACAGCCACACTTTTTTCAATTCACATTCAATTTGTGAAATGGGCCCTGAGTCTTGTGACAAATTAGTCCAATCCCATGTCAATACTCAGGTTATGCAGTTTTACTGTTTTTCCTCCCGGAGATAGGATTACAATTGACAGACCCAGGGTCGGATAGGTAAAATTTACAACTTGGGAAATTCTCACTTCCTCCCTTGGGAATATCTAAACTTCAGAAAAGGCAAATTTGTTGCAACAGAATGAAATATAGATATAAAAGGCCCCGGTGCCAAAAAAAAGATGAAAAACCAAGCTAAAGATAAAGGAATAGCATCTAGTTGCAAGAACCTATAGTGTCAGAAATAGATCAAAAATTCCGAAGTTTGGATTGAATTATTGGGGTTGAAGATAATAAATAAATAAAAACTCATTTATAATACAAAAAGCGAAAAGGAACAACATTATTATTATGTATTAAGACATACATAATTATATTATTACATATTAAAATGACCCATCGTAGAAGATCGGAAGAAATTCGTTAAACTTGAAGAACCCTGAAAATTTTCATCACATAGAGAGTCATATTGTGCTCCACAAACATCTTAGAGCTATGGACTGATCAGTCAAAAATTCAACATGACGTTGAATTTAACTTTAAATTTAACAGGATTCAGTTGATATTGGGATAATGGGGAAATTCATGGATTCCTGGATGGAGATTTTAAGTGCCGGCGTACTTTCAAATCCAGATTTTTGGACCAAACTCACCATCCTATTTGAATGGATGCATACAGCACTTAAAACCACAGACTTAAAACAATTTAATTGCAAGAATAATTGTTATTATTCAGTTTCTTCAGGCGCAGTATCATTAAGTTCCATTTCTTCTTCACCCCATAAGTGGATTTCCGATTTAGTGGCAGTTATTAAATAATCTTTAGTAGGATGGGGATGTAGAGAATGCACAACTTGGTTTCTATCGTGTTTCAACTTGTTTTTAACACCGCTGCCAATCAGGTCCCAGATATAAACACAACCATCCGTCGAACCGGAAACGACATGTCGGTCTTTTTTATCGACGTTGTTTTCAATGCAGAAATCTCCAGTTGTATGTCCAGAATACCTAAAAAATAATCAACTGATTTTCTGAGCTTAGAGATTTAGCTTACTCGTTTAGTAATTCACCAGAAGTTTTGTCAAAAAGCATGACAACGCCTTTGGTTGTGCTCACTATAAAACATTGTTCATCTCGAGTCATATTTAGGCATGTAATGGGTTCTAGAACATAAATTGTTAGAGCGATTAACTCAAATGAATCGGAAAATTACCTCCTACATAATCGACAGTAAGTGAACCACCTCGGATGTCGTAACATCGTATTTTACCGTCCAACGATCCAGTCACGATTTCATGATCGGTGACAATGATCGAACTGACCGAGTCTTTTGCTTCTTTTAAAACCTGTATAGGTTGAAAGTTGAAAGATCGTATATCCCATATCATGACAGTATTGTCAACCGATCCGGAAAAAGCGAGATTAGATTCTTCGTTGAACTTTACGCAGTTGACTGTCGCAGAATGGACTCTTAAACGTCTCAAGGGCTTTCCAGATGAGACGTCCCACACGATAACGGTCTTGTCTGTACCCCCGGATAAAATTTGACTAAAACAATTTTATAAAATTTCAACAATAGATTATAATACCTGCTGTCGCATGATGCACAGGCGTCCAAAACTTCGTTTCCGTGTCCTGAATATGTTTTCAAAAACAACCTACGATGAGGATTCCATAACTTGATCGTCTTGTCAGAGCCGCTGGTAATACAGTAAACGCCATCAACTAATAAAATTTCATTAATCATAAATCAAACAATATGGGAAAATGACAATGCTTCATCTAGGAACGTGGTAGCCGTTCCGACCCACCAAGCATGGTTACTATGCAATGCTTGATCGTTCCATGCTTGAGAGTAGCACTATACTTGATGGGTACTATGTAATAAACATAAATGCTATTTACCATTAAATCTAACTTTACGAACTGCTCCTTGGTTGCAGTTAATACTCGTTAAGCATTTAAATTCCATTATTCTGATGAAAAATTAACATTCTTTCATAATTCTTATAGTTTGTTTAGAGCGGTTGGACATTTTAAAATAAAAAAAGGTTACATTTTGGTCACTGTTGTGGTGTAGTGATGCCAACAAGATCAGTGGGACCGACCTTTTCTACCTTCTCAGTAGATAGCTGTTCCCAGCCTAATTTGAGATAAGAACTTAAATTTTGAATTTAGGTACTAAGTTTTAGAATGGCGGCAATCCGTCATTCACTTCAGCACGAAGTTTTCCAACCGTGCGACGAACGACTTTTAGCCTTCGTTCACGTGAGCAAGGCGTTGAAAAAGAAAAAATCAAGTTTCCTATGCATCGCTGTGACCAAAGAATCACCATATAACGTCAACGTTTATCAGGTTACTAGCATTTACAGTCTTTTATACTCTATAGCTGCGATCTAGAAAGTTCACATTTATTGGCATGCCCAGTTGAGAAGTGGCTGTTCTATGGATTATGGAATCGAAGAACTTGAAATTTTCTTCGCTCCTTATCATAACAAATCCAATAATAATCGTACAGTATTGATTAATTGGTGTATATTATTTATATGCACAATAATTAATTATTAATTTCTAGGTAAAAAAGACTGAGAAAAACGTTTACAAAAAGAAAAGAAGTTGGCCGATGAACTCGCTTAAATATGTTGATGGCAAATACTCTCTTCCGGTATTGATCACTTTTTAAAGTTTGAGTGCCGTAAATTCAAAATATATTTTCAGGATTCCAGTGACTTCGATCTTTATTTCGACAAAGTTTATAAATGGTCGGCCACAAATCCTCAAGAAAGGCAGAACTTTATTGTCGTTTTATGGAAGGTAAAAGTTGATTGTTGAGCGGAATAAGTTTTAATTTTTGTTGCAGCAATGTTATCATTCACAAGTGAAGCCTGAATTTAAAAATGTGCCTTTGGAATGGACTGCCGGAGATAAACTGATTGTTCCAACACAGGATCAAGTCACGCATTCTGGTAGATTTTTTTTCCCTTCTTATTTATTGATTTCCCCATTTTAGTTCCAGTTGAGGCAGATGTGGAAGAATATCAAGCATTGACTGAAAAGGAAGAGAATGACTTGGTCCAGTTGATGCGAGAATGTGGATTCGCTGTGAGCGATGCGGAAGCGTTTATGGAGACGTTGGCGAAAGATTTGTCGATACTCGACGGCGAAAACGTCCAGAGCGTCTTAGCCTCCGAAGAGCGAGTCTCGCTCCTCATGGGCCATTTGGATGAAGCGATTGAACAAATCGAAAGCGTTGAAAAACAGTTAGACCATTACGACGACATCCTCTCCCATGTCCGAAACACGATGGAAAAAATGGAAGAGAAAAACACGATCATCGAAATTTCAAACCGAAACAACCAAAAACTCCTAAATGAGTTAGGAAAAGTGATTGTACGTCATAAGTTTGCAGATTCGTTTTCTAAAGCTTTTTCAGCTTGAGTTGGAACTTGATGGAAAACACCAAAATGCATTGGTTGATGCTGACTTGACCACACCCCAAGGCCTTAAAGCAGCCATCGAAGCCGGAAAAGCTCTTCAAGGTGTCATGAACGCTGAAATTCACCCAGCACTCGTTCAACTCACCGCAGTACAAGAACAGAAAAAAAGATTCGACAAATGGAAAAGCAAATTTTCCCAAATTATTACAAGACATTTAAACAACCTCTTTATTCATTTGGTTATTTTCGTTGCTTTTCGTTGCATTATAATGGTTTTATTCTTCAGGGAAACGATGCTGGTGATCAACCAGGAGGAGCGGAATTATCACTTCCCAAGCATACATCGTTACATAGAGAGCTCAAACCATACACTGATTTGATGCATTGGGCCAAAGTATTCACCTCTATAGCTCATCTAGTCCTAAATAATTGTTTTAGGCAATGGATAGGAGAGCATACAATGCTTTATCTGATCTTTACATATCCAATTTGAGAAAAATATATGAAAGGGATGTCCATCACTTTCTGGAAGAAGCCAAAAACCATATTTCTGGCCCTAGCGGTAAAAACGAAAAAACGTTTTCAGTTCTTTAGTGTGTTTTTAGGAAGTTTTACTGGTTCAAAAGAGGATATGAGTAAAAATAAAAGGGAAAATGGAGGTCAGGCTCTTCTTGGAGTTGAAAGGGAGCAGTGGCCAGAATCTGATGAAGCAGAAAGACAACGATTTCATCAAGTTTTTGAAAAAGTTCTGTCTCAACTTGAGCCTGTTTGTTTGTCCGAGCAGCAGTTTTGCGTTTCATTTTTTCAACTAGACATCCTTAGTCCGACTTCTAAGGTTATTTTGTTTTTATTGGGCAATTTTTGAATTGAATTTTAGAACACGCAAACTACGCTGGATGGTTTGAATGGGGAAATCAAAGACGAGGTTCCGATTCATAAAGTCGAGAGGCAAATGAATGAAGAAGTGAGGAAAATGATGTCGGAAATATTCCGATGTATCGAGACAAGTTTGATCAATTTCATATCGCACTACGAGCAAATCGACAGCATCTATTGTCTCTACACGCTAGTAACACTCAGCGAGCATGTAATGTCTGCTCAAGATGCTGGATCATTTCTGAGCAAAAGTTTCGGCCCAGTTCTCATCCAAGTGAAAAGAACATTCGACAAGTATATGCAAAATCAAATACAGTCGATCCTAGACTGCAGAGGAAACCGTAAAACGAAATGTGGAATTTTGCCGTTCGTTGGAAATTTCGAGGTAAAACATTTGGAAAAGCGAAAAATGACATTTCTTTCCAGATTTTCGCAAAAACTGCCGAAAAAGTTTTCCGTAATACAAGCCGAAGAGGAGACCTTGATAAATGGTATGTGAAGCTTATAGGAGCGATGTTTGAAGCGATACCTTCTATTGCCAACGACCATCCCAAAACACCTTCCGAAGTTATCAAAATGGGTATAAAGAAGTTTAACTTAAAATTCGATTTATAAATATTTTTTTGTAGAAAATTTCCACCATCTATTCGATTTATTGTCGCAACTCAAAATTCCGGTGCTTGATAGCCAGAGGAAAGATGCCAAAGTGAGATATAATGAGGCGTTGCGGGCTTATGTCATTCGATATTTTGGACGTCCTTTGGAAAAACTGAATGTAAGAAGAAATCATAATTTGTTCCGTTTTTTGATTTTGTTTTTAGTTGTTTTTCGAAGGGGTCCAAGTTAAAGTCGCTCAGGGAGTCAAGGAATCTGAAATCAGCTATCAGATGGCGTTCAGCAAGCAAGAACTGCGTAAAGTCATCAAAGAATATCCGAGCAAAGAAGTTAAAAGAGGACTCGATCACTTATACAGAAAAGTCGAAAAGCATTTGTGTGATGAAGAAAACCTACTACAAGTATGTTGACATTATTATGAGGCTTGCCAGATTAAGAAATTTATCGCAAACCAAAATAAGTAGTCCATTTTGCAAATTCTGGCAACACTGGCTATACCCAACTTTTGAGGATTAGGTTACCAGATTTGGCGATTTATTCCAAATTGTGCTAGTTTTAAAGTTGCCCAATTTGTGATTGCCTAAACTGGCAACATTGTTTACAATCCAAATTTGGGAAATTTATCAAAAATTGGACAAGTTTTAAAGTAGCCCAATTCGAGATTCATCACAAATTGGCAATACTTCTTCAATCTAATTAATTATTAAAACTTTTAGGTCGTTTGGAGGGCAATGCAAGAAGAGTTTATACAACAGTATAAATACATCGAAGAGCTCATTCAACGATGTTATCCTGGTGCTATGGTCACCCTTGAATTTTCAATTGACGATATATTAAATTTCTTTTCTGAAATAGCTCGCTCTCATTAATCATTAAAAAATATGTAAATAGAAATTATTATTTATCACAATTCATTAATAAAGTATTATTTTTTAATGGGTTATTTTATTTGGGACTCTGCGAGGAGTCGTTGGATGTTGGTTCCTTTTCTGTTGATGGTATCGATCTCTTTAAGAAGAAGTGCGACATTCTGGCGAAGGGTGTGGAACTTGGCGACCGGAACTTCTAAACTTTCGATTTTTCCATCGTCCATAATCAGTTCGAGGTGAACCCGAGGCTCAAGCACCCTAGACAAATCTCTAAAAAACAGAAAGTGGGTAATTATTGAAAACATGAAAAAAACCTTGAAGATATGATGATGTTGACCCTCCAGTTGACTTTTTTCAAAGTGTGAATACGTGAATTGATTTCATCCATTAGAAACACTGATATATCCTAAGAAAGCTCAGAAAAATCCTCAATTTATTGACAGTTGGCTGCTCTGAGCGACAGACGGTAACCGAGTTGAAACCTCTTCATTTGTTGTCAGTTCTGTTGGCTAACTTCATTAAGCTAACCATATTGTAACCTCTTCCTTTGTTTTTCTAATTTTTTCGACCCTTTTTTTCCGCATCCTTCTAACAAAGAACTTTTCTCACCAAAAAAGTTTTTAATTTCCGGAAAACTCCCTCGTTTCTGGAGATTCCCTCCTTAAGATGAATTATGACTTCGACCTATTAAAAAAGCACAAAACAAGCTTGGAGGAGGGACTTTATTATGACGCTATAGAATCCTTGAAAGAGGATCTCGACCCCCAGGACATCGAACTTATCGACAAAAAGGTGACAAAAATTTAAATTTGTTGCTTTTTTTTCACTTCAAATGCTTGCTTTTAATTTTAGGAAAATTTGAGGGAAAAAATTAAGACTTTATTGTCGATTATCTTGGACCCTTCTGAGCCAGCAAAGCAGACGAAATTGATTTTTAAATTTAAAGAATTCCTACGTGACAATTACGAGTGGCATTATGAATGTTTTCAACAACAGTATGACAGATCGAACTCTAGGAACATCTTAAACATCGGAGGTGTTCCTGTGCTTCCTGAAAGGAACATCAAAAGAACTGAATCGGTATTGGACATTTGGAGCATGGGTGGTTAAGGAGTTCTTTATTCACGAGTGCTGCGAAAATTATGTCATTATACATTTGGTAGAATTTGGTTGAAAATTAGAACCAAGTTTATTAGTTACAACTTGAGTAGTAAACTCCCCCAACCTCCTACATCCGAGTTAAAACTATAAAGAAATATAATTTCTTTCAAAATTTTTCTTTCTTTTTAGCTTCAAGAAGTTCGAAATGGAATAGAAACTCTGATAGGTTCCGATGCTCGATTTTTGGTTTTACACGGGCCAATTGGTTGCGGCAAAAGCAGTCTCGCTACACAAGCCCTTTACGAATCTGACATCCTTCATTACTTCAAAGTAAAATTCTATACATTAAATACCAAAAGAAAAACACTTTTTTAGGATGGAATATTTTGGGTTATGGTTGGATCAGACGGAAAAGACAAAATAAGAAGTCTTCAGGAAGACCTCAATGTGCGATTGAGCGATCGCGATTTAAATCTTTCATCCAACTCCGATGTCGCTTTGGTTCAACTAAAACAGAGGTTTACAACTATTTATATTTTATCATTAATTAATTTAATTTTTTAGATATTTAGAAACAAAGAAAGACTCCCTTATAATTTTGGACGACGTACATTCTAAAGAAGTGGTCGAATATCTTGATGTCGGTGTCAAATTTTTGATAACAACTCGCGACATAAATGTCATCAAAGACAAAGAATCGATCAGCTTAAATGTCAAAGTTCCCGATCATTTCAAACAAGAAGAAAGTCTCAAAATGTTTGCTTTAAGTTTAAACGTCGACGTTGAAAATTTGCCCAAAACTAGAATCAATAAAATACTCAAATTTTGTAAAGGTAAATGAATCGAAAGCTAAAAAATGAAGCTAATTTTTTTTTTAGGACATCCTATTAGTGTTGCGATTGTTTCTGCAGAACTCGCCGACCACAAGGAAGACCTTAAGGAAGGATCTTCTGAAAGATGGAACTACTATATAAACACCTTGAAAAAGAATAGGTTCAAAAAAATTCTAAATATGTCTAAAAATTATATAATGTCGTCATTTAGAAAAAACCTAAATGAAGATTCAGACAAATATATGAAAAGTGCGATCAATTTGGCGATTCAAAGTCTTTCTCCGAAGCTCAAAAGATGCTTTGAACATTTCGCCATCTTCCCTGAAGACGTCAACTTGAAGCCTGAGGTAATTTTTTAATTAATTTCCTTCTTTTTTTAAATATTCTTTTAGGTTTTGGCGACTGTTTGGGACCGTGAGAAGACCGAAGCGGAAAACATAATGGCCGAATTTAGAAAAAAATCGCTTGTCGTCCGATATTGGAATGAAGCGTTGTCTTCTTATGTTTACGGAGTGCATGACCTTTTCCTCGACTACTTAAAATCGAATGACATCACATCTGATGATAGAATAAGAGTATGTTAGTTTAGGATGATATTGAGAGACAAAATTTCAGCAAAGCAGGCTCGGATAGGTAAAATTTACTGGCCCGGGAAATGTTAAAAAGTCTTAAAATGCTTAAAAAATCAAGCTAAAAGAGGGCATTTTGTCGCAGAGAAATGAAATTGAGATACAAAGGGCCTCTCGTGTCCAAAAAGAACAAAAATCAAGCTAAAAAGGGCCATTTTTGTCGTAAAGGAACAAAATAAAGCTAGAAGGGCTCCATCCTGCCCAAAAAAAGGATCAAAATCTAGGCGTAACAGAACAAAATGTAGTTCCCTGGTCAAAAACCAAAATAAAACGTACCTTTTTTGTCGCTAAGGAACAAAATCTACTTGCCAGGACCCCTAGTGTCCAAAAATTAAGCCAAAAAGGGCCCTTTGCTAAGTGAAAAAACGGAATGCCACCAAAAAATGTCAAAAATCAAGCTTTGTTTTGTTTTAAGGGACAAAATCTAGTTAAAGAGCCCTCAGTGTCTAAGAGGGATCAAAAATCAAGCTAAAAAAATACCTTTTTTGTCCTTAAAAATAAAATCTAGCTAAAAGGGCCCCTATTGTCCAAAAATGATCAAAAAATCAAGCTAAGGTCCCTTTTGATAGTACAGGAACAAAGTCTAGTTACTAGGGCCCCTAGCGTCCAAAATCAAGCTAAAAAGGACCTTTTTTGTTGCTAAGGAACAAAATCTAGTTGAGAGGGCCCCATCCAGCCCCAAAAAGGATCAAAATCGGAATGACCCCTGCACTGGCCCTTTGGGAATTTGGGCCTATCCGACCCTGCAGCAAAGACATCACTCACAGTTGACTTGAAATTTTTACGGATTTTTCTTATCACATTGAAGAAGAGCTGTGCCGAATTTCAAGTCGATTGGTCCTCAGGAAGCTGAGAAAATGCCCTTTCATAATTTTTTTTTCTTTTTAATTTTTTAGTCTCTTCATAAAAATTTGTTGGACAAATACCTTTCGCCTTGTAATTGGGATGCATCGAAATTGCCCAAGGATGACAATTACATTTTTTATTATCTTGGTTATCATCTCCTTTTGGCCGGGATGGAATCAAAGTTTAGTGAAATATTTACAAATCTGGAGTTCCTTGAAGCGAAACTTCAAGCTGTGGAACCATTTGATCTCGTTTTAGATCTTAAACGATATAAAAATTATATTTCCAATAAACGAGTGAGTAAAAGTAGGCTTAAGTCTTTCTTTAACCTTTTTTGTGTGTTTAGAATCAATTTGACGTTGCTGCCTTGAAAGAGTTTATCGAATGGTATGGACCTTTTGTCCACAAAGGCATCGATATCGCCCAGCTTGCTTTGCAGGAGCCTAGAAATACTTATATCCACATGGAAGGAAGGAAATTAGCCGAAAAGAGAATGTCCTTGAATAAAAACCTCAGTTATATCGACTTCCCGTTAGTTAAATTTAAATTTTTGATTTTTTCTAAGCCACTTTTTTAGCCTCCAGCACGTTGAAAGACGAGAATGGCTCCCTAGGACGATAAATATGAGAGATAAAAAAGTGACGGCTCTTTGTTTCGACTCGTGTTCCAATATCGTGATTGCTACAAAAGGAGGATCTCTTGAGGTAAAAGGCCAGACTTTTTGGAAAAATAAAAAACTCTTTTTTAGCTTTGGAACACCAAGTGCATACGTTTGAGGATGTTCACCGGCCACACTGATGACATAAATCATCTAACGATTAGTTCGTACCAACTCTTTTCTTGCTCAAATGATGGAACTGTTCGGGAATGGAAACTGGACCAAGATAACAATTCAGGTTTGTCAGATTCATCAAAAATAAACTTTATTTTCATTCTTCTTTTTATAGCTGACAGAAGATGTTTTGTGAGTTTATTTTTGAATTTTGATACAAAAAATGGAATTATTTTTGAATTTTAGAAGATAAGTTCGATTTGTCGCCTGAGAGGACGCAGGCGTCCTACCACGATTTTTGGTCTTCGGCGAAAACAGGAATCGAAGCTTGCAACGTCCTCAGATTGCCTGGTCCTGTCTTTTGGGTTGCAGTTTATGAAAATTTTTTGTGCTCTATCTGTCACAATGAGATGCCTGAACTTACCGTAAGTGAAAGAAATAGAAAAAATTTTATTTAATTTTATTTTAGATTTTTAAAAATAACATTGAAGTACGGCGGTTGAAAATTCCTGGTTTGAAAGTCTGCGATTTTAGCCGTGATGGCCTTTTTATTATGACTGGAGGGAGTGAAGGAGTTCATGTTGTCGATCTGGAGACTTTTTCAGTTCGTCAGCCGATATCTCGACCTGTGATCGGCATATCCACGCTTTTAAGTATTTATTGCTCTTTTTTCTTTAATTTTTCTTTAAATTTCATTTCTAGATGGAAGTGCTGGAGGTTTGGTTACGATTTCCAAAGATAGAGTCGATTTTTGGGGCGACCAAACTGTCAAAATGACGGAGGGTCATCATTTTACTAAACCGATCGAAGAAAAAGGTGCCAACTACACTTGCTACAATACTGGATGTCAGATTGCATTGGTTACTGAAAAGAACGATATTTTAATTTTAGACAGTGACACCGGCCGTACATTGCAATACATTAGGTTAGTATGCCATTCATTATTACATTTTCTACTTTTTTTTTCTAGTGGCGAACATGTTGAAAAGATAACGGCAATTGCTATAAAAAAAGGGATGATAATAGTTGCATATTCAAATAATAAAATTGAAATAAAGCCGATCAATATAGTAGACGTTCCCATTTCAAGAATATTTTGGCCGCTGTCGCATGCGATGCCGGTCGTCGCCAAAGTTGAAAACTCAACGAAATTACGAGTATGTTGATTTTTTTCTTAATTTTTTTTTCTAATAATTTTCTTTCTAGATTGTGAAAGGGCATGAGACGACTGAGTTGTTCACATCGGAAGCTGCGGTTAACAACTTATCAATGGTCTACACCGATCAGTGCCAAATTGTGTATGCTACCAACTGGGGTGATGTTTTTATTGTGGAAGGTCGGATGGGAAAGCGAAGGGAATTGAATTCTTTTGAATTTAACTGTCCAACGACTGTTTTGGAAATGTTTGAATTTCACGGACACAGATATGTCGCTGCTTCCACTTCTCAAGACCCTGTAAAAGTAAATACTATTACATTTGTATTAATGTACCAAAAATCCATATCCACTTACCTCCATCCTACTATCCACAAGAACCTCCCATCCTGCTTCCAACAGATGAATATAGCCTGCATTCTAATGCACCTATTTTATAAGATTTTAGATACTTTAACAAACAACATTCGCCTATTCGATGCCAGTACAAAAGGGGCTCATTCGTGCAATATTAGTCAAAATGGCCAAGTCGTCATCAGTACCTTGAAATCTGTTCAAGTAATAAAGGTAAAACCTAAATGAATTTTACTGAACAAACCTTTCAGGTATGGGACTTTAAAAATGTCGAAATTCTAACCGAATACAAAGGTGTTCGACTATTAGCAATCAATGAACGAGTTATGATTTTAAGCGACGATAGTCAGATTACGGTCATTGATATAAACTCAGGAGAAACTATTTGGACAAGAAAAGAAGAAAAGTGTCGACTTGTCTCTTTATCGCCGGATGGCGACAAACTTGCATTTATCTCAGGAAGAAAAGTTCATGTACGTAAATTTAAAAGATTAACTTTTTTTGACATTTGTTTTTAGGTGAAATATTTAAATTTAATTCAGAAGACTGAAAAGATGAATATGTACGAGTTGCCGCGTTTGACGAGTTGCCATTCGTACAACAGCGTAGCGGTTTCGGACGGCGGAGTCGTCTGCATATCGACTGACGAGCCGTGCGTCTTTCTTGTCTCTCCTCACCACCAGCTGGTCACCGCCGCCGTCCAAATCTCTAGTCTCGTCTCCTCTTCCGACTCATTCGCTGCCATCGACAAACTCGGAGCTTTGCACATATTAAAGCCAATTGATTATCATGCAATCAATTTGAATCGCCTTGAAATAAGTGACGATTGATTTTCTACCGTCCACTATTTTGCTCAATTCACGTGCAATTTGAATTTTAAAAAATTTTTTAGTTAATTTTTAGTTAATTTTTATTACTCAGGATTTAGAGATAAAAATAACTACCTCTAAATGCCAATTTTAACATCATTTTATAATTTATGTTGAAAAATTATTTATTTTTATTATCTTGATCTTTTTCAATAAAATGTTTTGTATATCTCGACCTCTAAAATAATGTTTAATTTAAGTCAACTTTTTTTTTTCAACCTACCTTATTCTGGTTGATTTTCCCCATTTTTGTTTTTTGTAGCTGAACATATTTTTTGATATGCTGCTTGGATCTGCAGTGGAGTCGAATGGCTATTTCTTTCTCCCTCGTGCTCAATCGTTTGGAGCATAATTCGCAATAATGAACCAATTTGCAGAATTCCTCACCTAAAAACATTATGAAAAAATTGACATCTTACAAAAATACCGATTGTTTCCATTTTTTCATCTTCTGAATCTAAAATGTCTTCGTCTGATGAAACTAAAATTCATAATAAGAAAATCTTGCAAAAAATCAAAATATGTAAAGACCTTCTTCTGTGGATTCAATGGAATCCAAGACCATGAATTTAGAATTGAATAGATCAATAGTATTCGAGTTTTCAATGGTAGGTTCGCTACTAAAATCTTCCTGATATCCAAAAAATGAGTATAATATGAAAAATAAAGAACAAAATAATATACATTTTCATCTTTAATTTCGCCTTCTTCTAAATCTTGTTCGCTCGTCTCTTTCGGAACACTAAAAAAAAAAGTCTGTAGTTTTCCAAAACACCACTCTTGAATGCCACTGATCTTCACCAAATTTACACATGCAGTGGAAGGTTGGGGAAGTGGGTAGGAGTTAATAGTGTAAGTAGAGAGGTCAGTAAAGTCCCGAATTTTTGAGGAAGTTCGACTTAAACGGGTTCCTCCTTACACCTAATGCTGTTCTCTAGTTAAATTCTTTTAAAAAATTCGTTACCTTTTCTTCATTTTTCTTACTTCTTTTAGATAGATTTTTTTCTTCTTTATTTGAAAGAATTTTCTCTCTTCCAATATCCGCTGTCATATGTTAAGACTTTACTGAAGCATTTCGTCATCGATGTTTTGAATTTGAAAATGTTGGTAGCACTGCTTGATGAGCGTCAATGCAAAGATGGAGTCCTTAACCCAAAATTTACATTTTCTCAGCTCCCAATCGTACGATTGTCATAAAATTTGGTACAGCTTTTCTTTTTTACTGAATGAATGATCCCTAAGAGTTTCAAGTTGGTCGGTCCAGTGAGAGCTGTGAAAAACTACAGTAATTATTGAGAGTACACTTGGTTGGTGAAGACGGTTCATTTTTGCTAGTAAATTGACTACTGTGGTATGTAATTAGTAAAGAATTTTCTGGTACGAATTACAGCCACCGCTTTTACAAAGAATTTCCTTATAAAATGAGTGGAATATGTGTTGGAAAGCCAGCCCAAGGTGACATGTCTTTGCCGGAAATGAATGGCTTTGTTTAGATTGGCAAGACTGTTCATGAAGGAAATCGAGGTCAGCTGTTATATCGATAGGTTAATGAGGGAACAGATGACAAAATGGCGGCGACCAATTGTAATGCGAGTTCCCGACTGATACCCTCAATTTTTATTTAATGGTCCACCCGAAAGGTCCCGTGGAGCGGCGGAGTGAACAGGCCCGTTGAAAAGTTTCCGCGTCCGCGAATTTTCAAAGAAAAAGTTTTTTTTTCCGTTCTCGTCGTTGGGATTCGCGTTTTTCGAAAGGGCGGAAATTATGATCAAAACGTCTCGGGATGGAGGCTGAACAGGACGATGTGAACGAAAGCGAGAAGGCGGTCGTCGAGAGCGAGAGGAGCCTCGAGAGGCGGAGGACCCTCTCGTCCTGCCTCCGCAATAAAAACGCCCAGAAGAAAGAGCAGCTCAAATCGAGAAGCGTCTCTTTCCCCGAAGATGATTCGAGGATCGTCAGCTTCTTCGAGCCAGTCGACCCCTGGAGCTACGGTCAGTCTCTAATCGTCAAATTCGAACAACAAAAATTCAATCGTTCCTAATCTTGAGAATGGGGCGAGGTCACAATTCGAAAGTCAACTGTCTCGTCGATATGGCTTATTTCCCTGTTTAGACCCCTTCAAACCTACCAATAAATCTTGGATATCCTAAATACCCACTATGCCTAGCATTGGTACCCATCATGCCTTTCATTGGTAACAATAATACATGGCATTAATATCCATCGTACATTCCATTGGTACACTGGCAATATATGCTTTGCATTGATTATCATCTAGAATGCCTCACATAGATAACCATAATGAATTGGGTAACCAATAACCATCATGCATGGGCTACGGCCTAGCAACTGATACACTGTATACACAATATTTGACCAATTTGCTCTATATTTATATTGTTGGAAAGCTTTTAAAGCGCTACAAAAGTTACATAAAGTTATTAAGCTGTTTGATCGAAGCATGATTTCATGACCGAACCTTGGAATAATAACATATAAAATTTAGTTTTTAAAATATCTTTTACATTAAATTTGAAGTTATGTGTGAACCTACTCTAGGCGTATACTTCAAGGACAGTAGCTGGGGATTGCGGATTGGAATTAACAAATCTAATTAAAACAGGATGTCTAATCATGTTGATTAGCAAGACGAGGAAAACAATTTTGTTTTTTCCATTCTCCATTAAAGCTTTACTTGATTTTATTCAATGGGGGAAAAAAAATCGAGGTCGAGATGCTCTAGCAATATTTTAAATTGGTTGGTTGTCTGTTTATCCGGGGATACTTTAGTTCCCCTCTTGTCCCCAGGAGGGTGAGGCAAGGGGACTCCTAAAATAGTGGAACGTCAAGAGTGCTTAAATATCTATAAATAAAAAACTTTTTTCTTTGTAGCTACGAGCACAACCAAGGAATCTATTTTGTCCAACTACATCAAATCGTGCGAAAAACATGGAGTGAACCCAATCCGGAAAGTTTTAGATCAAATTGAAGTATGAAAATGAATTGTTTGGAGAAATGTTGACCTTTTTTTTTAAGTCATACCCTTACGACGATGGTTTGGAAAGATTCGACAGCCTTGATCTCAAAGGGGAGCAGCTCTCATTGGGAAGCTGCGAGGCCCTCGAAGAAGTCCTCAAACGTATTCAGTTCGACAAAATTTACCTCGAGGACGCGAATTTGGAAGACGAGGTAAGAAAATCTTACAAAAAAGACTTTTTACTCCCTTTTTCTTTATACAAAGGCGTCAGTCGCATTGTTTGACATGATTGAGTATTATGAAGCTGCGACTTATCTCAACATCTCAAACAACTCAAATATCGGCCAAAGGGGCTGGCAGGCTTGTTCTAGGATGCTCAAAAGAGTGAGTTGTTCTATTTTATCGTAGAATTTTATTTTATTATTAAATTTTAGACAAAATGCCTTGAGCAGCTGGAAAGTAGAAATAATCCTTTTAATGAGTCGCTTATTCAATTTTTGAGCCGAGCTCTGAGAGTCGGAACGCAGATTACTGTACTTAAACTTGAAAATTGTTCTTTGGCAGGCAGGCCAATGGTTACACTCGGTAATTTTGAATTTTTTGAATTTTTGTTTGAAATTCTTATTTTATTTAAAGCTGCTGCCCTTAAGTTGAATGCGACTTTGAAGGAGCTTTATTTGGCCGAAAATGAGCTGACATCGACGGATGCGACGCAACTTTCTACGCTTCTTAAATGCAATGTTACACTCCAGCTTCTTGACATTAGGTAAAGATGGAGTTGAAGTTTGGAAATTAATTTTGTTGTAGTAACAACTGCATCGCTGATATCGGTGTGAGCCATATTTGCGACGCGCTTTGCGAACAGACCGGCCCAACTGGGCTCAACATTCTAGTCTTGTGGAACAATCGTTTGAAAACTCCTTCAGCGAACCATCTCAGACGAGTCTTTGTAAGTCCAAAAAAGCCTCAAGCAGCGGGTTTCCTCCCTAAAGGCCTCTCAAAATACCATCTTTGATATCCTGATTATACCCCCTACCCTGCACTCAAAATTCGTTCATAGCCTCATAAATATTTTTCGAATATCAAACCACACTCATAAGACATTCCCGTCACAATTTTCAACGATCTCAAACTTTCAGGTTTAGTGAAAAAATATAAGTTTTAACGATTTTAAGACTTTTTTTAATATTCCCTCTGGGGAGGGGGGTTAAGAATATCGCTTGGGTAAATTTTACCTATCTGACTCTGCTCAATAGCCTCATTTTCTTCGGAAATACGACAAAATGTAATTATTTCGTTTAAACTTTATTTCTCAGAGATCGAACACGACTTTGGAGATGCTCAATATTGGACATAACGATCTCAAAGATGAGTTTCTGTATGAAATCAAAGAGGTTTTGATTCAGAACAAAGTTTTACTCAGGATTGGAATGCAATCGACGAATCTTAAGACAGAAGGAGCCGTCACGCTAGCGCAGGTCATCGCCGGAAATCCTTTCCTACAAAGAATCGACTTACGAGATAACGACCTTCAAATTGATGGACTCCTTGCATTGTCGGCTGCTATGAAAACAAATACAAGTATTACACAATTAGATATTGATGACTGTCCTAAGACCCGGCTTCATGTAAGTCCTTAATAATGTTTTAGTTGGGTTTTTTTGATTTACTTTTTAGGGTGAAAATACTGATAAATATATGAGTATTGTGGAAGAACTGAGGGCTTATTGTTCTCGGAATGAGTCTGGCGTTGATGAAGCTTTGTTGAGAGCTAAAATTGGTACGGCGATGGCGGCGAGGAAGATTTCGCTGACGTGCGATGTTTCGTTTAATAAATACAGAGTAGCTGCACCGAATTCGCCAAGGTCGTCGACTCTGCTGCAAGTGGATACCGTCCGAAAGAGCGGAGGCGGTCGATTGAGGTCGCCGGCGCCGTCTCCGATTCCGAGCCCGGTTGCGAGCCCTTCGCCGACCCGGACGAGATTTCAGGTTTCCAAAGTGTGCGAAGATTCACCTCCTGATAACAACGTCTTCTTCGGAAATGCACCGGTGACATCAATCCGAAGCCGATTCAGAGTGACGACTGTAAGCGATGATGATGATTCTCCGCCGCCCGCATCACCGGCGCCGCAAGTCGTCGTCATCAAGCCGAACCAAACTGTCCAAAACGATACCAATTCGTTCCCACCGGCGCCATCGCCAACGCCACCTGCGCCATCTGTGATAGACGACAAAAAACCAGAAACACCACCCCGTACGCGAAAACTCTCTTCCTGGATGAATCCCATTTTCGCAGAAACCAGAGCTGCTACTGGAATTGAAAAACTTCTCGGAATATTCCAAAATCCTTTCGGCACAGGTAAATTCAACATTTTATTCACTTTGATCATAACCCTATTAATATCTTTTGTGCTAAATATTGGCCACACAAGTGATCAGGTATCAGATCACCAGCTTTTCAATTTCAAAATATTCTAGAAATTATCACCATAGGCTTAAGAATGAAGCCACCAACAAAATATTTTAATTTAATGCAAGACCAATGATGAATCTCCGAAGGTTAGTATGTTAATCAAGGTTTTTGGCTAAGAACAGCCATCAATACATCTGAACTTCAAAATTCTCTTCATCTTTTGGACTCCGAAAAAGTGAAGTTTCTTCGAATAGGTCGTGTAGGCGACATCTTGCACTTGATGTAAATATCCCCAGATAGAAACGGGTCATTGAAATTTTCTATTGAAAACAATTCGATTTTTAATCTGACAATATAAACTAGGTTGCGAAGGGACAGAAACAGCGAATTCAGAGAATAAGATCGCCTCTGAAAATTTAAATAGTACAGACGTGAGAGATGTTGGAGCGACTTGGCCTCAGGCCGTGGTCAGGTCGCTTGTCGCTACACCGATACATACATCACATTCGACTAGCGCCCCTTCCCTTTTAGCTGTCATTCCTCCCACAGGTCAGTTTTTTTGTTTTTATTTTATTTTTTTAAAGTAACTAACCGCACTTCGGCTTTCTCCCACTAATGGTGTCGTCCCGGTGTGCTTTCGGTCGCTTTTCAAGGTCTTAATAAAATTTCAGGCCGCTTTTTTATTTTAACTGACTAAAATTTGAAGCAATTAAGACCAGAAACAAGCAAGTAGAGGGACTGCTTTATATAATCCTTCCATAGGAAGGCTAAATTTTTCGAAATTTGTTTTGCAGGTTGATCACCTCGACTGAAAACCTATGGACCAAGGCGCAATTCGATCAAAGAATTAAAAAATTACTTAAAATTCGTTTTATAACCCAAAAAATTTGGAGAATGCCAATCTCCATCTTTGAGGTTGTACACGTAGTCTTCATATTTGAGCATTTTTCTGAACTGCCTTCATTTCAATCATGGCCAAAAAAGATTAAAAAACTTGTAAATGTCCAAGTATTATTTTTGTTGTACATAATTATTTGCGTGATTTTATATGTGATAATTATTTTTCTTTTCTTTTTTTTTACATCTTAAGGGTCGATTTTTTCCTTTTTAAATAGCAGCTTAAGAACTTAACCTGGCAGAATGAAACCTGCCAATAGTATAGTAGAGCATAGAATATAGAAAACTCATTGGCTGATGTGTTTTACTGATAAAAACCACTAGAGAGCTCTTTTTTCTCTGGTTAAAAAAAATATATATATATATAATATTGAGTAATATAAGAGACTACCATATTTTTATTAATCTATTATAACGTATTATTGATAGATTAGAAACTTCGAACACTATCAAGTTTTGATCCACTAAAATTATATTTTTTATAAAATTCGTTGCCTTAAAAACAATAACAAAAATAACATTCCTTTTGTTTTTATTTAAATTGGCCCGGTTTTAAATTGATACGTGTAGTACAAAATCCTGTTACCATGTAGGTTAGTTTTTAGATTTATTTAATTTTTGTTTATATATACAGGGTGTTTTGTAAGTTAATAATATTGAAGTTTATTGACGAGCTTAAAAATCTTTGCAGTTTTAATTGTTGTTGATTTTATTTTTTAAAGTTTATTTTTTGTCTGAACACCCTGTATAATGTACAGTTTATTTTTTTATGACTAAAAACCGTCAATTTCTTTGGATGTTGTATAATTGTTCACGTTTCCGCTCTGATGAGAAATAATACTTGGTGTGGGTGGAATTATATTTTTCATGTGCACTCCATAGCAAGAGAATATGGAAATTTTTCCCCTCCTTTTTTCTTTCTTTTTCTTTTTGGTGTGTGCTAAAAAATGCAGTATTTTCCCCCATTTGGAGGTTGGTTGCCATTTTAGCGGATTTTATTTTTATTATTAAAATATTCCATCCATAGTTATTTTGAAGTATTAAAGAACACCTTTAGTTCATAAGGGTATTTTCAAACTATTATTCAATCTTTACCAATTTTTTGGTAATTAGACAATCAAAGTATTTTTTTTAAAAAGAAAAATATTGTATTTCTTGTATTTTAAAAATATTTGATGTCTAGAATATAGGAAGGTTAAACAATGAGGTCGTTGCGATCATCCAGTGGTGCCACGAACAAGAAAAGAAATAAGAAAGATATTTTTTGAAATGGCAACTACGTTAGCATCTACGTTATAAAGATGGCAGCACTGTAGTATGACGTCATTTTGAACGGCCATTACCTCCTGGATGTTTTATACATAACATCCTGTTTTAACATTCATTATATCGTACAAATTGTTTTTCTATATAGTTTATTGTTTGTTGTAAATAATTCAATCGCTGTTACTAAGTACATGAAAATTGTATTTTGTTACAAAATATGAGAAAAAATATACCTTTATAATTATAACAATTAATGTATAAATGTTTTTGTGTGTATATTTAACAAATAAATTAAAAAAAAAAGAGTTTATGGAAAACCTATTATATACCTAATAGGCTAATATTATTACGTTTTGTTTTTTGAGAGAGAAAAAAAAATTGGGGTACGATGTTGTGTATACTAAAGTGTTTATTTTACCTTTAATACTGTCATAATATTAGATTTTATTAAAATATATGATTCAAAGTAAGAAATGTTGTTTTATTCTGATATGTATCTAATATTTGACTGGAATCGGATAAAAAACCAGGCAGCAATAAAATCATTTTAAAATGAAAGACGGTCCTTAGTACGTGGTAACTGCTCAGTGGTGCTGGCCTCCAATTGGCCTGAGAGTTTCTGGCCTCCTATTGGCCTACGAGTTTCCGGCCACCTATTGGCCTACGAGTTTCCTGCTTCCTAATGGTCCAAGAGTTTATGGTCTCCTATTGGTCTAAGAGTCTGGTCTCCTATTGGTCTATTCTAAGAATTTCTGGCCTCCTATTGGTCCAGGAGTTTCTGGCCTACTATTGGCCTAAGAGTTTCTGGCCTCCTATTGGTCCAAAAGTTTCTGGCCTCCTATTGGCCTAAGAGTTTTCGTCCTCCTGAGTTAGAAGTTTTATCCAGTCCGTCCTCGCCTACTCCGTAAAACATCCAAAAAGTTACGCCATTCTTTACAATACCAAAGGTTAAATAAAAATGATAATTCGCTCAACTTTTATTTAAATCTATGTAAAAAAAACGTCAATAAGTTCAATATAAGTAGTATAGTAGGTATAAACTTTGGCATGCTTTTTAAATTTGTATAGTCTATCTTTGCTTTTTATTTTTTTTCCCAAGAATTTGCATCAAGTTTTTGGACATGAAGTAAGGCCTTTCGATAGAGCCGTCATTCCTTTCACAGTCTTCCACTGGAAAAAAAAAATCTTAATTACAGATTTGCTTTTGTTTCATGACTTACAGAAGCAGAGGAATAATGTATCAACAGCCATAGCGTAGACTCCGAAGAAAATGGAGGCGATTATATAGGCCCCAATGCAGATCAAAGTCAGGGGTACGGCCCCTTCGTAGTTTAAGTTGTGAGGGTTGTTTTGGAAAAATAGGAAGTAAGCTCCACCCGCCACGCATCCAGTTATGACTATTTTCCCGATAAAAAACAAGAAATCGGTCACCTAAAAAAGAATCTCTTTATGAGGATCAGCACTTTTTTCGGTTTTACTTTATCGAGAACGACGACCCGAATTATATTCCTCATGAGGAGATTGAAAGCATCTTTGGCTGAAAGGCAAAAGTTGCGTCCATGTATGGCGCACATAATATAAGCGTTTCGGTTAATAAAACGTAGGAACTTCTCTAGACACCAGAAAAAACATTTGAGGCAGCAAAAAATAGCTTTGACAACGACGTTTTCGTACGCTTTTGTCTTTTTTTCTATGTATTCGATTATCGCACGGAGAAACGAGCATATCGAAATAATGAGAGATCCGAATGCTACTGTTCCTAAGTGGTATCTGGAAATAATATTGTATTTGAATTTCTTGAGGATGAATGTACCTGACGGTTCTTAGTGCGGAGGCTGTAACAGCAAAGAAGGGGACGTCTTTTTTCTTAAACGTCCAATACCATTTGGCGAAAGTTCCGGCGAGGATCATATCGGAAAGGCCAGATAAGAACCAGATGCCCCAAAAGAAGCCGAAGACGTTGTATAAGTGGAAGTAGCTGACGTAGTTTGGCTGGTCCGTTTTGAAGAACTCGCAGGTCGCTGATGAACACGGCTCACCAGTAGTCAAGTTGTGGCACATTTTCTTGAAATCGGACGGCATACATAAATCGCCGTTTTTGATCGCCTGTAATTCTTTTAGCATGGAGCTAGAAATCGATTAATACTGACTTCGTAAGGGCCGTTGCATCTACATTGACTTCCATCGTATCCGCTCACATTGAATAATTGCTCGCCCAAAGACTGCAAATGGACCCATACGAAAAGGACCCAGACTCCAACGAAAATTTGAAAGCACCATGGTATTATAGGGAAGAACAAAGACGATATCACATTACTCACTGCCCTGAGAAAACGTTAAAATTTATTATGAAAGATGTATTGTTCAGGGCTGCGCGGGCAGGATGACCTCCAGGATGATGGCTGCGCAGCCCTGTACAATACACAAACAACAGCCACCACCTAATAGTTAAGAAAGAAAAACTTACTTGCTGCCCTCTTTTATAAGGGTGATCGCCACCTGGATTCGTTTTCTCAAAAATACAATGACTAAAAGAGTAACTAAAGTAGTTATGCCGATTATTATGGCTAGTGTTAAAAATAGTTCTTTGCTGTTTCCAATCTCTTCGAATTGACCTTCTAGCATTTTGCCTTTGACTCGAATCGGACCGTTGTCTCGTAAAAAGGCGTAGCGTTTCCAACTAAACACTCCGGCTGAAAAGCTGATTAAATTTTGAACTTGATCGTTTAAGGTCACCTGTAGCCATAAGGGCGATAATAGCGATCAAGGAGAGCCAAGTCATGATACCGGCCATCCAACGAAGCAAAGCGATATAGAAGAGGCTTATTATGACTGCAATAATCAAAGCCAAAATGATCGCTCTCCAAGACTTCATGAGATCGTCCAGCACTTTGCCTCCAACCTGGAAAAGACGTTAAACTCCAGATGCTGTTGCTAAAAGCGGTGATTAGTGCTCAGTGCAGTACCTCATTCACAGACAGTGAAGTTATTTGTTGTGTTGAATTGATTAACTGCTCGATGGCATCGTCGTGTTTCAACCCGGCCGTTTTGACAAAACCTTGGTATTTGCCCAAATCGTCGTGGGCTGGAAGGCAACGGCCAAATACTGCAACATTACACATGCTTCAACTTCATGCAAACCTTATTTTAATTTCTCATGCTATTGGTGTGTGTATTCTACAGGATTTGATTTGACTTTGTGTCAATCTTCACGATTAGTTTGAGAATCATTATTAAAATGCTTTTCACTCCTTGAAGGACTGAGGACAGTAAGTTAGTCATATAGACATAGTACGTAATACGTAGAGATAACCCTTGCAAGTTGCACACTCTAACTGACCACGTATTCTTCTGTACTCGTATGTTTCAGCACAGAAGTGATTGATTCGTGTGCTCAGACTTGTTGCTAGATCCCCAGTATAAGGGAGTGCGTCTTTTCGACGATTACCCTGAGGCCGTTACGATTCGCCAACTTGATAGGAGATGTACATACGAATCCCCTATGCTATGGGCTTTGCTGGACAGGCAGCAGCCTCCTTTTCATTTTGGTGAATGGGAGTTAATTTTGTGTATAATTAGTGTAGCATTCGTTTCTGTACAGTGAATAAGAGTGGATTGTCATGCCGGAAGGCTTTTTAGTATTTGCATGCCTATAGATACATGTGCCTTTGGCGTACCTCATGGACTTTTTGACCCTGTTCAAAGGATTTGAGCCAATTTTCAAGAGAAGGGGTCAACTCGGTCACTACAGTTTTTAAAGAGCTCACGCTAAAATCTGTACTGGACCCTAAACCGATGCATCTTCCCAATACTGTTGAGAATAAAGTTTTTTTTTTTAAAAAAAGAACAATTTAGGTTTGTATTTACCTGGCTTGCTCGAGACGTACCACTCTGCACATTTTTCCGACTCGATTAGCTGCCAAAGTTGGGCGGCGTTTTCGATGGCGTACTTGTCGATGCTTTCTTGGCATATGATGTCTCTTTGGACGTTTGAAGGGTGGAATGTCATCACACCTGTTCTGTAGGGCAATGATGCCCAATTCTGAGTCGGACATTGTGACACGCATATCTAAAAATTTTTGCAATTTTTAAAATATGAAAGTGAAGAGGTTCGGGATGCTATACATTCCAGAGGGACCAACACAGACATATGGGGGTGGAGTAACTCCCAAGCCGGTCCCAACTTTTGGGGAAGGCCTCGGTATAGAAGCTGTGGATAGGATAGGAATCCCCCCATGTGTCTGTGTTGGCCCTATGGGATATTGATGAAGAAGAAACCTGTGGAGTGTCACATCCGCTGAGCAAAACTTTCGGCGTCGCGCATTTTGAGAGGTCGAAGAAGAACAAATAAGGTTTATCGAGAACCTCCGAGTCTTTGCCACATCTCCTTCCCTGGGAGTCAACCGGGGTGAAGAGCGTCTGCGGCTTACCATGAGTGTACGCTAAAATCAGACTGAATAAAAGAAACTACATGGTTGCCAGCTAGAGTGGACCAGCCGATTTTCTGCCTGGTGATCTGACGAAAAAAAGGTATCAAAGTAGATTTTAGCGAAATCGACAACTTTTGGATCTGAAGTGCAGGGTGCTCCAGAACGACCCTAACTTCATTATTATTTTTTTTATATTTTAAATACGAATCCTAAGTTTTGATGATGGAAATTGATTCACGCTTGATTTCCAGTAACTTTTACCAAAGCTTTTACTTAAAACACTTTTTCAATAGGACCAAAGGGTATGGAATACGAATTGCTGGTCCATTTAAGTGGCATTTGAACCCTGAACGTTTGGTCCTGTCAAAAAAAGGTTTTAAGTAAAAGTGACTAGAAATCAAGCGTAGAACATAGAGTTCGTATTTAAAATAACGGAATCCGGGCAGTTTCGGAGCACCGTGGACGTCGGATCCATAAGTTATTGACGCCAATGGAATCCTCGATAAAATCCAAGAAGGGTTTACGTGGATCCTTTTTTTCGTCAGGTCAAAATTCTTGCTGGTCCACTCTAGCTGGCACACCCATTACAAACTTACCGAAAAACCCGATGAACCCCCACGCCGTCAAAAAGGCTATGAAGAGAAGCAGGAAAACAACATCGGTGCAGGATCTACTTTTACAGGGTCCTTTAAACTGAGGGTCGTGAGTCAAAGCACTGCCTGAAACAGATCATCGAAATATAATCCACGTGCTTTTTACGACCTTGACGTGTACACGTGGGTTGACCCGACCCAATTGCTAATGAATCAATAGATTTACTGCGCGATTTTTATTGAAAACTTGACATTGAAAAGAACTTCGTTTTTACCAAATGCCTTCGATGCTGTTCCGCTTTTAAGTTTCATTTTCGGATCCAGACTAATTTTTGAGCCCTCAAAGTCTTCATTAATTAGTTTACATTAATGATCGTTTGAACAATTGTTCAAACAAAATGTTCAAAAATTGACTTTTTGACATAAAAGAGATTAAATCAGTAGTTGAATTTTTTGAAAATTTTCACGTTTTCGTGTTAGGCCATTGCTTACTCCGCAGTCATCAAAAACCAGTCAAAGTTTGGTTAAGTTATCACTTTTTGGCTTGTTGTTCATTCCTGCAGAGTGTAGAAGTTAGAAAGTCATAATCTACTGGTATAAAATTTTAGCAGCTACAGGAAACTGAAAATGGTTCCAAAATTCACTGGACACTGGAAGGATATTATTTGCAGAAATTAGGATTCATTCAGCCTCAACCACAAAAACTACCTCACTGTTCATAGGACATACTTTAAGGCCTTTGAAAATTATAGGACGTACTTACATTTTTCAGGCCTCATTCCTACGAACTGTTAAAAATTTCTTTTTTCCTTATCTTAAAAGACCAAAGACAATATTTGGTACGTCATAAAACAAAGGAGTATAATTCCATGTAAAGGATTTTCTTTTGTTTATAATGTGTGTAATTAAAAATGACTCATTTTAATTAGATTATGTATAAAAGAAAGATATCAAACTATGAAAATAATAAATCATTGTAATAATAAATACAGTTCAATATTAGAGACTATTCATTGTCGTCTATAGGCTTCATTATGTAAGGGATGACAAAAGGAATCGATAAGTTCGTTTTTCAGTCTTTTCGGATTGTCTTGGACTTTCAAAAATTGATTGGGTGAAGTATACAGAATGTGCCAGCTAGAGTGGACCAGCAGATTATCTGCCAGACTTTTGACCTGACGAAAAAAAGTATCCACGTAAACCCCCCTTAATTTTGAGTAAAGAATCGATTGGCATCGATAACTTTTGGATTCGAAGTACAGGGTGATCCAGAAACGACCCTAACTTCCTTATTTTAAATAGGAATCCTAAGTTTTGACGATGGAAATTGATTCTAAGCTTGATTTCCAGTCACTTTTACTTAAGACACTTTTTGATAGGACCAAAAGGAGTTAAGGATTGCTGATCCACGTTAAGATGGAAATGTTCATAACTCCAGAACTTTTGATTCTATCAAAAAAGTGTTTTAAGTAAAAGTTCTGTAGATCAAGAGTAGAATTGAATTCCATCGTCAAACCATTCTTATTTAAAATATCGAAATTAGGGCAGTTCTGGAGCACCCTGTATGTTTGATCCAAAAGTTTTTGATCCCAATTGATTCGTCGCTAAAAATCAAGAGGACTTGGACACTTTTTTTGGTCAGGTAAAAAGTCTGGCAGAAAATCGTCTGGTCCACTCGAGCTGGCCCTGTATTCATTACGTTGTAGAAAAGATATAAATTTTATCTTACCATATTTTTCGGGCGGGACGTCATCGTCGTCGTGTACCATCCTTAGTCGCTGCTCCCATCAAGTGGACAATCCACGCTCATCCACATTATCAGCTACAGTCAACAAAACTGACTCCCCCACCTCTATAAAAAAACAAATACGAAGAAAAATTTGAAATCACAGAAAATATCAAAAAAATTCGGACAGGCAGATAAGGAATTTTTTGGGCAAAGGAAATCCTGCTATTCGTCGAAACGCGAACTTGATACATGTCCAATGACATGAAGGTTGATGTCTCTATTTTCATCTTTTCTATTTGTATCGAATCGAACGAATGATTTATCGTTTTAAAAAAGAAAATTAGTTTTAGCTTTTAAAAACGTTTGCTTTTTGATAAAGGAGATTATTTTGATGTTCATATCCCCTATATTTAGAATTAACTTCATCGTTTGTTTTTCGATTCTGTGGCCAACTTGCAGACTGCCAGTATTTTGATGGCTTCAATGGTAATCATTCAACGGAGTTTGCATTCTTCTGTGAAATTGTGATAAAAATAATTAATTGATATCAGCTTTTTTCCCCTCAAGGCTAATCGATTCGTTTGCATTTTTACTATGTTCTTTGAAAATTGTTAAAATTGCTGATTTCATGGTCGTCCATTACCTTTTAAAATGTGTCCGAAAAATTGAACTTGCAAGTCCAAGTTGAAGGAGGTTTTTGTTATTGAAGAGGCCATAAGAACGAAATTAAACATGAAATGGAATATTTTATGACGGGTTGAGAAAAAAATCGATGGACTCCCTTTGATCGAAAAATAAAGGAAATTTATGATCGAAGACAAAAATAAAAATGCATTTCCTTTATTTGAAGCCAAGAATTTACAAGGTGAAAAATATATTTTGTTTTTCCGGTCCAGGGAATGGTAGTTATGAGGTTGGTCATGTTTTGATCTTTTCGACCCATTTTTGTAATTTACTCAATTATACATACTCGTTTCTAACTCATAAAAGGCCATTAACTAGATTAAGCAGACTTCCGCATTTTATCCCTCGATCTTATCTGAAAGTGTCCCGTGACAACTCATCCGTCGAAAAACCTTTTTTTTATCTTGAAAAACAAAAATAGAATTTGTCTTAATTGGTGGACATTTAGCTAAATGAAACCGTGCCTGAGTCATTTCGTGGAAAGTTTGTTTGTTAGCGATGAATTTTTGTACTGTCTCGTTTTGGCAACTTCACGAGTTGTCTCGAAACGGACACTCATTTAGAAAAAATTTCTTTTAAAATATGCATCCCATGTATGAAATAAAGTGGTAGCCTCCTGAGATGAAAGTTCTGGGCACCAGTCCAATGTGATATGACTGATATATACTGAAATCAAAATTTTATCTACCTCCTGGATGCTGGTGACTACCCATCATGCATTTCGATATATCTTATCATTTATCATGCATTTCGATGTTTCCCATCATGCATTTCGAATTGCCCACCATGCCATTAACCAAGATGGATCAAATTTGCCTTGGCTGGACTTGTTATTTTCACGAAAAATGAATATTTTGCAACTTTAAACGTTTTAAATGGCTCCTCTCCTTGAAACCTTTTTCCATTGTCGGTGACCTTGCATGTCCTTGCACTCAGGAAACGTCTACGCCCTCTCTTATTATTTTTTTGTTTCCAGTTTAAAGCCCATTCCTTTCTCTATTTTTTACTAGACTTATATCTGAACGACAAACATAAAAAAGTTCAACGAACTCTCGTTGGTGGCATTAGAAAAGGCGGCTTAAAGCGTAACTTTTTTTTGTTTGCTTTGATTTATATTATTTATTTACTTCTGTTTGCATTGGCAAAATGACAAAAATCGCATGCAGTAGTTTAAAAATGAGGGCATTTTACGAGGAAAGGAGGAACTTAAGCCAATGTCAGCAGTTGCATAAGTTTTGTGTTGAAACCTCAAACAATTGAGTCAGAAATAAAAGGGAAAAAAATTACTTTCGATCCAACGGAAAAAGGTGGTTGTCGACTTTCTCCTGAGTTAACGGAGATGGTTTCTTATAGCGACAGCGATTCTAGTTTTTGACCTAAAAAAAGACTTGCAATCTGAAGATGTCGGTGAAAAATACGAGTTCGTCGAACTACGACGTGTTCCTTAATAAATAAAAATTCATGAATATTCCTGATAAACGATGTATCTTTTTTTGAAAGAATAAATTAAGAATGAACAGAAAAGATGAACAAAGAGTCTAAAGTCATCGTTCCGTTAATGACGTCCACTAATGGCCAAACATCCCGTAAAATTTGTTTGAAAAACAAATTGTTGGCCCTTTTTTGTTTAATTTTCTTGGACTATGCCTTGAAAATGCATTAAAAAGATATGTATCAGGTTTGCCAACATTGCCTAAGTTAAATCATAGACAGTTAAATCCTGGATTCACCCAAATTTAAGTTTCCAAAAAACGACCTATCAGTCCTACCAACTTAACCTGATCAAAAGCGTGGATTAAGCTAGGGTTCAGTGTTGCCCTAAAAATGCGGCTAAAAGTTTATACCAATCACGTTTGCCAACTTTACCATGGTACTACCCAGCAATTTTTGCCATCATGATCCGAATTTTCGATCTTTGGCCTACATTCTACGATTTTTGTCCCGATTATAATGTCTTTGATGTCCTTGAACCTTCCGACTTCTCATAATAAACGAAAACCGACTAGATTTATATTTTTCTTTTCAAATTTAATCCCCCAAAAAATAAAAACAATGGAAATCAAAACAGTTAATAGTCAATAATGCGAACATTATCCAGCGTGAGCACAGATTCACTCGAGAAGTCATTTAGTGGCGATTCGTCTTTTGTGATAAATAGCGATTCACTCGAAATTCCACCAAAAAACAACGATTCACTTGGACGCTTCAGTTTGGATTCTCTCGAATTAAGAAACTCTCTGAGCAAAGACTCTTTGGACATCTCGATCGGACGTTTTTCGTTAAGTTTAGATTCTTTGATGACCTATCCAAGCTACGATTCCTTCGATACTCTTTACGGAATCAACGACCTAAGTTTGGACTCATCATTCTCCTTTAGTTTGGACTCGCTCGATGTAAATCACTAATAAAAAAAAGTTAAAATAAAAATTCTTTTGAATTTCCTTTAATGTAATACTTTTGTGCACAAAAAGAAAGAAGAGTTTTGAAGATTCACGCGTTGGCAATTACATCTCCTTGGTATAAATTGAGGCGATTATTATCTCGTTGAGAAGCATTGTTCTTGCTCTTTTGGAAAAATGACGTAATGAAGCTTCTTTATAAGGAAAGTTCGCACAATTTATGTATTTATTAAAAGTCGCATCGCATCCACTTCAACATGTAATCAAGTGCTTCGACACAGATCAGTGAATAGAATCCTTTCGACCAACGAGTGGCTTCAAATTCAATAGGGGGGAGGGTCCATGACGGTTGGAGAAGTGATGGGTGAGTGGAGGGAGGTCCAAGATGGTAGGGGAGTAGATAGGAGGTGGTGGTATATTAAGGGAGGTTGGTGGAGAGACCAGAAGGGCGGGGAGGTGATGAAGATAATGAGGTGATGAAGGCCTATACAAAATTTAACCACAAACAGGCCATTCCTTTTGACTAATAAGGGGCTTTAACCACTCTACAATACATTTCGTTGAATTAACCTCAGGGTACCAAGAGTTTAACGAAAAAGGCAACATCTGGTTTCTCTAGTAGCTGCGTAAATGCGTCGATCAGTGTTAAGTGAGATAATCTGCGAATCTCCTTTGTCCGAACGTTTCCCGTTGACCTTCACGAGGCCTTTTTTCCCCTCTTTTTTGAAATCGCAATTGAAAACTACAATTTGCTTCCACGATCTAATAGACAATGAAGAATTTGACTTGATTTCAAAGATTCAGAACGCAAAGTGGCCTTCACAAAACCGACGTAAAAAGCAATTTTCCTCTTCGGTAGAGAGAGGTACGAGGGACCAAGTATTCGACGAATTTACTATCTAAGCTGGGATATTTTTATGATAAGATTACAGTTTTTTTTAAATCTATAGATAATAAAAAATTCTGTGCACGCTATGATGTGTCACCTTTTAAAATTGATGAATGCCTGTTTGCAAGGCTGTTAGCTGTGTAAATTTCCTTAGTTTTTCAGAGCGAAAAGTGTTGCGGAAGCTGAGTTTGTCACCTTTAACCCGCTCTCGTTATCACTGGCCGTTCCGGGCTCACGGTTTTCTAGGCAAAACGACTTGCAAAGCGTGAACGTAATGTCAACAAAACAAAAGGTTTTCTCCCTTTTTTTAAAAATAAATAGTCTTCGAGTAGGTCAGACACGTGCTCAGAGCCATCTGGATTGCTTCGTGTACTTAAAAAAAATTAGGGAGGCTGTCGAGATGCAGTATTTAAAGAAAAATAAATCTCACATTTTCTACGTTCTGCTTATAGGGTTTTGTACCCCACCCATCATTTGTAATCTCCGTAGTCCGATCTTCACCTGCACCATATACAGGATAGGGCATTAGAAGTTTAGTACTAAGAACGCGGCAGGGTTCCGCCTCCCCAAAAATTGTAATTTCGGTAAAGCACCACTGATCTTCACCCAATTTTTATTTATTTATTTTTTAATCTTTAAGTACCTATGTATTATATTTTTTATCTTCTTATTTTTATTTTTATTTTTTATTATTATTTGTATTATTTTATTATGAAAACAGTAAAAAACTATAAAATAATAAATAAAAAAAATACGAACCTGGATTTAAAAGAGAGATCTCGTAGATTTTTTTATGCGGAGGCGAAGGTGAACCCTACGCTGGGAGAGTTGGTGTTTGACTGGCCAGCCGAGGCGAGCCAAGTGCCTCCTTTCAACATATCCCCACCTTGTTTAGGCAGTTCTTTGCCTCAAAATCTTCTTCGAAAACGGATTTCTATGAAAAGAACATGAAATACATATTTGTAGATTTGATAACTATCGTCCTACCTACCATCCTATCCATCTCAATAAACTTGTACGTAATGAAATTTTCACCGCAATCTAGCTGAGTTCTTGTTTGGAGCTCCCACACGACGAAAACTTCCTCAAAAATTTTCCCCTCCCAAATTTCCCAACCCCCCACGACTAACCCCAAATTGCTCCCTCAACTGTCCCTCATCTCCCCCCCCCCTCTTATCCTCAATGTAAATTTTCTTTTTAATTTTCCTTAATGGTGGAATTTTCTTTTTTTTTCTATCGTGGTTACGTATCTACTGAATTAAAAATAAACATTTCGGATTTAGCAAGGTCTAAGACAAGGATGTTCGATTTTTTTCTCGTCAAGGGCTTAACCTTAAATTAATTCAAACTTTGTTTAATATTGCTCTCTTTTTAGCTTAAATAATTCTTAGAATAATTTATTCATAAAACAACAGAGAGCAACTGTGCAAACAGTCTTTTTTTTTGCGAAACAAAATTTTTTGATAAGTTTAGAATACTTGGGAAAAGACCGGAAGTTAAAAAATGGTTTTTAAAAGCCCCATTTTGTTAGGACAATGAGTCATTGTGATTCACTCTTTTGTTTATTATTCTATAAGACTTCGAGTGCAAGGCTTCAGTGAGGTTTTGACCGAGTTAAGGCCCCATTCAGGAGACGTGATTCGAAGAGAAAATGCCTTGACCTTCGTCCGACGAGCGGGATTTCCCAAAGGACTCGACCAAAACTTTAAAAAGTCCGTTTGTAATTCTTATCAGAATCGGGTTCCATGATGTGCTGCAGAAACCATGGACCCCTCACTTATGGGGGCTCCCAATAGTAATGGGGGGGGGAATAGGAAAATTATACTGTGGATAGTGGGAAGGGAAGATTGGGAGGAAGTGGTGGGAGATAAATGGGGGAAGATTCTTAATTATTGAATTTTAACAAATTCACAGGTTAAGACGTGATTTCGCACACTAACTTTACTGTGAACTCTCAACTTTGGAGTAAATTCATACGTTAACTGGACTGTGAATTCACACCTAAGGTGACATAAGGTGTGAATTCACGTAAATAAAAATAAATTCCTACTCGTAATTGTAAATAAATTTTTTCCCAACAATCTGTTTATGGGGGGGGGTAGCTGAGGGTAACGTAAAGGGGCAATGGAATGAGTTGGGGTGGGGATGAATGGGAGAATCATTAAGAGAGCCATTGGGGTTTGGCATGTAAGGGGGCTAGTTAGGTGAGACTGTTAGAGGGTATGGGGAGTTGGAACGATAATTGGGGTTTTTAATAACTTGGGACCAGTGCCACTGCACCAGTGCTTTAGCCATGCCACTGGAATCACCACAGAATTTTCATTTCTTTATTCAATACTTTCACTTCAAGAGTTTTTACTTTGTTTTAATGAACCATTAGTCGATATCAATGACTGCAAAGTGCATAATAAGGAACTTACCGTTTGAAGAGATACCTCCTCGATTTTTTTTTTTACATTCACGCTTTGTTGTTATATTCATGAGGAGTTGTGGATCGGAGGGTTGTCGTGCAACGTCCGCCCCTCTCTGCCCCTTTGGCTCCTTTTAGGCCTACTCACGCACAGTTTTAATGAATGCAGCCAGATTACGATACAAGATTGCCTATTATTTCCGTATATAAGTCTTATTATTTATTCAACCATGCTATTTTTGACCTCTTACATTATTTTTAAGTCTAAAATACAAAAATAAACTTTTTCTTTACTCGTAGTACCGTTGGAATATCGAAGGTTTGATATGAAATTTTTTTAAAGATTTCGTTTTTTTTTATTATGGATTCATTCTGGTGAATTTTGCTCTTTTCGTGATTTGTCGGAGGCGGCGGAAAGTCGGGAGTCGCGACGGAAAAAGAAGCAAAAACACCAGCGTTCGTCTGGCACCGAAGGGATCTTCGTATCGATTTTAACATCCACCACTGACCTACCTTTTACTAGAAAACATTCAAAATTTCTGTTGCATAAAATCAATAAATGAAATTGGAAAACTAAACGGCGTCCTGCATAGGCTAAACACGCACGACCATAGGGCGACGAGGGATTGCATACTCTGTACTTCCTGGAAGGCGGGAACTCGAACTTTCTCAAACGTTCGGGGTTCTACGGACCTCTCCGCAACCCAATACATCTCCCCACATCCCCCACCACTTCCTCAACCACCCCCAAACATCCTCCCACACCCATAACTCCTCGTCACCCCAAACCTTCCAACCCCTACTTAGTACCCTTTCAACAACCTCAAATTTCCTCCCCTTCCCTATTCGACCTTCCCCTCCCCCATCCTTTCACCACATCCCACATCACCTCCCCTGCCCTTCTCTACCTTCCCCAACCTTCATCATCATAAAATCACGAACTTTTCTCGTTTTGCGGAGCCATCGTCCGATAAATGGTCATCACGACATCTTCACCAGAAATCATTACAAACTTTTCTAATTTATTGGGTGGGAATCAAGGGGTGGGGGAGAGTTTAAGGTCCTCACCTATTTGACCTTGAAAGCAGCCATTGATAAGATAAGTGTTCAACAAAGAAACGTTCTGTGATAAAGCTTTATTTTTACTTTATCTAACACTAAGTCATTTGGTACACCATAAAACGTGGAAAGTCTGCATCATAATATAATAAAATTAAATTAAAAGCTTTTCTTTCGTAAAGCCTTCCTGGTCCAAGACTCAGGAGGGCAAGCGTTAAAAATGAGAATTTGAACAGCTGGGTACAATAAATTTTTGATCATATCCTGGGGTGACTGGACGAAATCTAACTAGCCGAGTCATGAATTGATTGCTTATCTTAAATCAATAAATAATAAAAATGAGAATTAACTTTTGAGTATTTGTAAAATTATATAATTGACTCCAGCGTTGCCATTTTTTCAGAATTTCCTTTTTCGAGAAGTGCATGTGAGGTGACCTCGTCCACCTGTTGGAAGGAATCAATTGTTTTCAGAGACGATGTTTTCTGAATTTACTTTATTTTTACGCTCGGTTGAGGGGTGGTGGACTTTAAACGAGCAGCCCGGCCTTGATCGACTCCCCCGCCGGGACCTCGACCGTCAAAAAGCGTCGAACGTCGTCTTTTAGTTGCCGGCCGGACTCTGAACGAATATCTTCGCACGTTCTCGCTAATTCGACATTATGAAAGCGAAAAAGTTCATTTTCAAGCAACATTTCGACGGAATACCGAAAAGGTCCGATTTCGATTTGGTCGAAGAAGAACTCCCGCCTTTGAAGGATGGAGGTAAGTGGTACACATTTATAAACACTGCTGATATTAATTTGATTTTCAGAGGTTCTTTTTGAAGCGTTGTTCTTAAGCGTGGACCCTTACATGAGGTAATTTAAACATGAAATCATAAATTTTCATTTCTTTTAGGGCGATATCACCTAAAATGCCAACGGGTATTACTATGTGGGGTACTCAAGTCGCAAGGTATGTCTCTAACTTTGGTTTTCGTATAATTCCAATATTAACAGAGTTGCGGAGAGTAAGCATCCTGCATTCAAAGTTGGCGATCTAGTGGTAGGATCGTTCGGTTGGGTTTCGCATTCGATCCACAATCCCGACCACGTAAAGTCTCCTTTCGGTGAAGAAGCGAAGCCTTACGTCCTTCCCGAATTGGGCGACATTTCGCCTTCGACAGCCCTAGGGGTGCTCGGCATGCCCGGCAACACCGCCTGGTTCGGCCTCACCAAACTCTGCACTCCGAAAAAAGGGGAGACGCTTGTCGTGAGCGGGGCCGCCGGCGCGGTCGGTTCCCTCGTCGGACAGATCGGAAAAATCTTAGGTACCTTCATAATTTTTGTCCAAAATTCCATCCTTAGTTTCAGGTCTGACCGTCATCGGATTCGCCGGATCCGACGATAAATGTAAAATGCTCGTCGAAGAGCTCGGATTCGACTACGCCTTCAACTATAAGACCAAAGACGTGACTGAAGCTTTAAAAGAATCCGCACCAAACGGCGTAGACTGCTATTTCGATAATGCAAGTTAAATATAATGCTCCATATAAATAAAATAAAGTTTTAGGTTGGTGGAAGACTAAGCAGCGATGTGATGAACGCGATGAACATGTTTGGACGAGTTGCCAACTGCGGGGCTATCTCCTCCTACAACAACGACCCCAAAAACCCCGCTTTAGGTAAACCTTTTTCTTTCTCTGCTCACTGGGAACTGATGGGAGCTTAAAAAACGCCATCGAATGAGGTCCTTAATCTCGAAATTTTCAGCACCCGTCGTCCAGGGGGCCATTGTAATGAAACAGCTCACGCTACAAGGGTTCCTCTCAAGCCGATGGAAGGAATGTTGGTTCGAAGGAATCCAGCAAAACCTTCAATTTTTGAAAGAAGTATGACTCCCTTCATAGTTTGACGCTATAACCTCCTTTTTTTCTTTTTTCTTTTTTAGGGAAAGTTAAAATTCAAAGAAACAATCGTTGAAGGGTTCGAAAACATGGTCGACGCATTCATCATGCTTTTCACTGGAGACAATACTGGAAAAGCAGTTGTCAAAGCATAGATGATTTTGTATTTTTCATTAAAATTCTTTATGGAGTTGTCATTCCTGTTTATTACATACTTTCAAAGGAAGTAAATCACCTTCGTATCTTCCTTTAATGTACTTTCTTTTTAAATGCAACATGTCATTCCAACTACTTTCTCTAGTTTGATTTAATTTTTAAAATGTACATGAAAAACTTAAAATAATCACATAATTTGAGATCTAAGGGTAATGTTTGTGTTCGTGTTCGGGATGAGTGGCGTGTCCGGTCCGGTGGACGTGGGCGTTGAAGCCGGAATGGTGATCGGCGGTGTAGTCGACTATTCGGGTTGTCCCGTCGGCTTCGACGAGGCTGTACTGCCCTTTCACTTTGTCGCCATCCCTTTCTTCGAACTGATGCTTTATGTCGCCGGTGTGGGTATCTTTGACGCCGTAGCTGAACTTATATTTCGGATGGTGCTGGATAAAAATCAAATAGATTAAATTATTGCGATACGGCGTTCATCTATGGGGTCCAGGGTTCAAAGCGTGCGTTCCCCAAATTGACAACTGAACTCGTATAATAAAAAAAAAAGTTTCCAATTTTGGTCTAAATTCGATTACTCCAAAAATTGGTCCCTTTATCTTACGTCATGGTATTCCGGTTCGTGGTGATGGACCGGTGCGGCTGCTGCGGCGTATTCTAAATCTCCGAATTCGTATTTCACTGGATAAGCGGTGCAAATAGCGAAAAGCGCGAAACCCACTGCTAACTAAATCAAAAGTAAATGAAACGTTTCAAAATTCAAATTTCCTACTTACTTTTGTGCAAGACATTTTAGTATGTTTCTTTTGTGACTAATCTTGACTTCTATGGACAATGGTCTCTATATATATAGATCTCTGAGTACCTACTTCCCCACTTCTTCAAGTTTCCCTTTCTTACCATTAACTTGACTGTTTGGATTTAACGACCACTTTATCTTTAAGTCGTTTTCTTCACGATTTTTTTTCCCCTTCGAAATTTCGTCTTTGAATCGTAATTTGGGACCCAACAAAAGTAGTAAAATACCAAATTTCAATAACTGTTTTATAGTTCCCAATAATATTTTACCTATTGAAATCATACCTAATAGGCATGTAATGTATAATTTGAATTAATTTTGTATTAATTAAAAAAACTGTCGTTTCTTTTTATTATGGTAATCATTGTGATAAGCAAGTCTTTTACTTTCTCAACTTTCATTCTTGGAAGAATTCGATTTTGTCCAAAAATATCGACCTAAAATAAATAAATCAACTTAAGGTTGATGGATGATTGAAAGTATTTTTGGTGAACTTTGGCCGATTTGCCATGACGCAGTAGTGTTACCAGCATCCGGTCAGCTTGGCACTGAAAAATCGGTGGAAGTACTGAAAAAACACCAAACTTTGCCAAAACACCATATTCGGGTGCTACCGGCCCGGAGGTGGAGAATGTCCAAAGAAGGTTTTGGGGGTTGGGAAGTGATGGTAGGGTGGGGGAGGTGATATTTGGTGTTTGTGGAGAGGCTTTAGATTTAGGCGGAATAACAGATAAACTTCATATCATGGAGTTTGGAGCAAAAAAAAACTATCAATTTTAATATGTAGTTCCAATCAAAAATACAGCAACAAATTTGATGAATCCATCCCACGTCAGCAAAACCTTGAGCACCAAATAATTTCTTTGAATAAGTAGAGCTTCTTGGTTCGTTTGTTTTATAGAAAAAATTATATAATTTTATAATTAGATTAATGCCTTAGAGATTACGTCGAGGGTGAAATGCAGGTCAAATCATGAATCGACTTCCTTTCTGTCCTTCTTCAGATGGCATCACTTCCCTCATGAACGACATTTCATGACCAGTCCGACCGGTGCAGCGTACTTGGTGGCTTACTCCTCGAATACGTCAATAAGGAAAATTCTCGAGCAAATTAATAACGCCCCATGGATAGGCCGAATAATTGTTCCTTGTGAAAGTCCCTTGAATGTGTAACTAGTTACATCTTTTACGTCTTCTTATTCCTTCTGTATTGTGTAAATAACTTCCAAGTAACCATGGCTACACAATAACAATCGATTTGAGCCTGCGACTTTCCAAAACAGCACTATCGAGAGCAATCCCTACCGTAACTTCCTTTTGAGGAAGTTAAAATGCTTCACATAATTGGCCTATTTATCTTCAATTTTCAAATCATTCAATCAGAAGATGATACAACCATCAGTTACATGTTAAACTTTTATTTGGTTGATTAATTTTCTCGAATCCTTCGACTCGCTCATGCTCGAATTAACATCGCGTTATGCTAGAGAGCCTCTCATTTTGAACCAAATTGCCTAATTTCCAGTCGTCTATAAAAAGACTTGGAAAAACGTTTGACCGCTTCATTACAACGAGGTGAAGACGCGATGAACAATAAAATCGCTCTTATTTTACAGGTAAGGAACTATCATTGGAACACATTTTGATATTCTTTGTGTTTATTAGCTTCTTCCATTTATTGGCTGTTGGGATGAGGATAGTTATCATTATAGCCAATTTTCAGGGCCTGTTTCCGGCCCAGTTCATGAAATCGAGGTTCCTTCTCTTCAATATTCCGACTACGGCCGCAATAAAATGTCATTCGATTACGTGGTAAGTATTTCAGATTTCAATTCTCTTAAAATTGGCTCTTTTTTAGGCCAAACCCAATTATGCTTTCGTCTATGGTGTGAATGATCCAGAGACAGGAAACAGCCAAAAGCATGAAGAGACGAGGGATGGGGATGTCGTCCGTGGCGAATACAGCGTCCTCGAGCCTGATGGAAGCGTACGTCGGGTCGTCTACACCGCTGATCCAGAACGAGGATTTCAGGCGACCGTACATCGCATTCCTCCACCAAATCAGCCAACCATCAGCACATATTCCGACGACTATTACTACTATTGATTTAATTTGTTCAGTACCTTTCTTTTTACCAAAAACTTACATATCTTCACTCTAAATAGGTCTAGTAAGTTGTAAAAAATATCAAATACCCATCGCGTTATTTTTCAGAGAAAATTTTTTTTATAAAAATGCGCTCATACCACTGATTTTATGCTTCTCCACCAGTGCCATTACAATATTACTTCACTGTCTCTCTAGTCCAATTTTTATATATAAAAATAAACAGAATAAAATGCGTTTTTTTATTTCTATTAATGTTTCTATAATCCTCGTTTTTCTTTTGGCGGGAAAAGTTAAGTTGGTGTCTGAAAGGTGGCACTACTGTTGAAGCGTTTAACCGAGAGGTTTCAACATTGTTACCTTCTGGCTTCTTATCAATCATGCTTAACGATTTTTCAAGATTAGTTTAATAAATTTACCGATTAAAATGTTTAATCTTTATAAACCAATGCGTTCATTGTATAGCCTTGGAAGGAGCAATGTGGCTATCAAATCTTCGAAATCTCTGGTGAGTGTAATGAAGTTTTATGGTTAAAATTTAACGGGTTGATTAGATGTCTTTCTTTCTCATGTTTATTTATATTTTTTAGTCATTGGTGAAGTTTTGGTCGTCCAAAGACCAGCCAAAAGCTGAAGACCGCATAAAGTCGATTCTTTCAGGGACTTTTCCGAAAGCGAACTCCATCGATGTGGTCGACGTTTCTGGTTTGTGCCGAAAATCAAATTTTCTTTAATTTTTCTCGATTTTTTCAGGCGGATGTGGAGCGATGTTTGAAATCGCAGTCGAGTCTCCGGAGTTCAAAGGTTTGTCGATCGTCAAACAGCACAGACTAGTGACCGAGGCAAGATCATAAATCATTCACATTTAATTTTTTTTTATTTATTTAATATTGTTGCAGGCTCTTAAGGAAGAAATTAAGGATATGCACGGATTCCGAATTCACACATCATCTTCTTAAATTTAATTAGTGAAAAATATGTAATGTTTTTATTTAAATAATATTAAAATTTGTTCTTGTTAAAATTCTTTCCTCATGTTATATCTAAAAAATCAGCTAAAACTCTGCCAATTGTGGTGGTCAGGATAGCTTCCTCACTCATTTTGTGTGGGTTTCAAGTGAAATCGCAAAACAATAATTAGAGTTAACTTTTGGTCCAAGAGTTTCTGGCCTCCAAGTTTCCTGCCTCATATTGGCCTACAAGACACAAGTTTCTTGTCTCCTATTGGTCCAAGAGTTTCTGGCTCCCTATTGGTCCACCGTCCATGAGTTCCAGGCTCCCTATTCACCTGAGAGTTCCTTGAATCCTATCGACCCTGAAAATCCTGGCCTCTATTGTCCCATTAAATTATAACGTGGCCCCGTACTAACCCGAGGGTTTCCATGCCTTCTGTTGGTCCAATAGGTCCCGGCTTCATCTCCTACTGGTCCAAAAGTTATTCGCCTATGAGTTTCTGTTCTCCTATTGGCCCATGAGTTTCTTGCCTCTGCCTCCTATTGGTCCAAAATTTTCCCTCTTCTTCCATAGGTCCAACAGTTTCCCCGTCCTCCTATTGGCCCAGCATTCGGGATCACATTGGTAAAAGAAACCGAGAGTTCGTGGCCTTCCTATTAATAATAATAATTAACTCATTTAATTTGTTCACAACTAAAATGTAAAAAAGTATTACAATAAAGTTTTCATATTTAAAGAAAGAAAGAGTTCTCAGACTGGTGTCCGATCCCTCCTATTGGCCCAAGTATTTCTTCATCCTATTGCTTCAAGAGTTTACTTATTTATTTTCCAATTTGTTGTGCATTGTAACTACATATTAATTACTATAATAAACTGTACATAGAACCGTTATAGCACAGAGTAATATAGTAAATTTACTATATAGCCCATGTTTTTGAACATAATTTAAGGTATGTAATAGGTTTGCTAGTGGATGGAATGTACTTATAGCTAGGGATAGTTGTATCAATTTTTGGATTTTCACAAATTAATTCGTGTCAAAAAATCAGTTTTTAATGTTCACGTTGGATTTTGTTCATGGAAAGGTAGATTTTTTTTTAATTCTAACTAAAAAGTGGGGGAAGTCGGTTAAAAAACGGACTTTAACCGAAAAATTCCTACGCTCCAGGCTTAATTCTGAGGTGAAAATTGAAAATAATCCAAAAAGGACGATTTCGGTACAAAAGCGCCTATACAAATAAGGATAAAAATAGAAATTTTAAAATAAAAAGAGGATTTTGCGCAACAAGTTTCGATATATCCGTATTCCGTGACAACTTGTCAACAACATCCCTCCTCCTCTACTCTTTTATCACGACTCCTGCAATCACACAAAAGAAATATGGCCACACATAGCACGGGTAAGTTTTATTTTTTTCGTTTTAAAATATATTTTAATTGGTTTAATAATTTATATTTTTATAAAACAGGTTTAAAGGTGCCCACGAGACCCGCACCCGGACTTCCGGGGAATAAGTCAAGAGGAAAAAATTACGGGACGTACGAAGTAGAACAAAGGTATTTTTTCAAATGTTGTCCCTAATTTGCGTATTTAAAATTCACATGTTGAAAATTCCTAACCTTCGTTTTGATGAGTGTGTGATTCATTAATCAGTGGAAGTTTTGTTCGCTATTTTTGTACAAACAACACATTTTGGCGTGATTACTTTGACTGTATTTGTTATGAGCAAACCTGTAAGCATCATAATAAGAAAGATACAGCAAAAGTAGAACTGATATGCTCAGGGATGTTAGAGTGTGCGATGTATAGCAATAGTTCAGACGATTTTTTGCCAAATTGGCCTACCTTAAGGCAGGTTCATTTTACACATAGTTTTGTCTGCACAGTCTTAAGACAGAATGAAAACGTTGCCAATGTACACTTACTTTGTACCCAAGACATGGCTGTATAGAGCAAGGCCTTGGTATAGAGGGTTGATATAATAAGGCTGTATAGAGGGCGGATAAGGCTGTACAGGGGGCCTTTATAAGGATGTATATATGGCGGATATATGGCTCTGCATACACTAGCAGACAAAACACTGTGCAAAGCAGAGTGTCTGTACCGGCCGTTCTCTATAAAGTTGCCAGGTTTGCAGTTTATCTAAATTGAGCTACGGAATGAAAGGTGACCATGTTCTTCTACTTACACAATCTAGCAACCTTGGTGTATTCTCTGCTTCTGCTATTCTTTTCCTTTGCCAAACTGCAATGGTTTCACTTGTTTATTTAGTGGCTGCACTGTTGGGCCTGGTGCTCAGTTGATGTCAGCACAGCTTCTTAGAACTGGCAGCTATAGAGTGACAACTTGCTGACAATAACCAGACATTCATTTTGACTTCTTTTTCAGCGTTGACCCGTTTAGTCCAGTGAAGTCATTGATGGGATTAAAAAATGCGAAAAACGACAAGCGGATTCCACCTCCACGTCCGCCACCGCCGGTCACTCAACAGATTCATGTATGACATCATCAAAGTAGCCTCATTCATTACTTTTCTTTGTAGATAAGTCGAAGTATTTTTGGTAAGAAAAAAGTGAAAGCTGCGGCTACAGCGATAGTCAAACCAATGCCGCAACCGCCACCTACAATTCCTACAGGGACATTGATCGACCTACAATCGCCTCCTAGTAGTCCAATTTTTGAGTCAAAACTTAAAAACAGCCTTTCTTTTAGCAAATCTAAAAAGTAAGTTATTTATCCGAATAAAATGACTAATTTAGGAATCAGTTCACAGGTTGAAAGTGGTTTTGAGGACGATTTTAATTCGTTAGTTTCTTCTGCGGCCACGACTCCTGGAATAGATCCGTGGTCGAATTCTCCGTCGCCGACCAACTTTCAAAATACTCAACAGTTAAAACCCAAAAATAAGCCGATAGTATCAAAGCCGACTATCATTTGTGTACCGAATGATAGTAAAAGTAAACCGACGAGACCTCCTCCTCCTAAAGCGAATCCTGTTGGTTTTGCAAAAGAAGGTTCGCCTCCGATGCCATCTTGCCCGCCTCCGCCACCACCTCCTGAAGTCTTTGCTGTGTTGAACAATGGCCCTCCTGTTCCACCTAGACCCAAGAACCTTCCTACTGTGAGTTCATTGCTTCTTTTAATCATAATCACATCTTTTTCTAGTCCGATGAGGCATATTGCATAGCAATGTATGATTACACTTCAAGTCATCCTGAGGACTTATCGTTTATCGCTGGTGACAAAATTGTTTTAACAGAGCAAGTAAGCGATGAATGGCTCAAAGGAAAGCTTGGCGACAAAGAAGGCATCTTTCCAGAAAGCTACGTCGAAATCGCAGTTCCTCTCGAAACCCCTTTAAACATGAAAGTGATCGCCATCTTCCCCTTCAAAGCAGAAACATGGGATGACTTAGAACTTTCCGTAATTATTCTTTCAAATTCAAATTCTGTAACCTATTTCATTTCAGGAAGGTGATGAAATCAGAGTAGTACGCCGGATCAATGATGATTGGCTTTACGGTGAATCTGACGGTAAACGCGGTCAATTTCCAGAATGTTTCGTCCAAGACATCACCGATTTCGACGATTGAATTTCCTCAATCTGATACCAGATCTGTCCAACGAATGTGCTTTATTTTTTATAACACAAAAGAACCACAAAATGTACTTATAAAGGACCAATTTGTGTAACGCAAAAAGCTTTAAATTGACTAAAATAAATTAATTTTGTTTTTATATGTGATATTGTTCTTGTGCTATAATCAAAAAAACTGATAATCTTTAAATTAATATTTTATTGTTATATTTTTGAATAATATTATTAATATCAAGACTTTTCTTTTTCTACCTTGACTTGAGAAACTAGAAAGGGTGCCCCTCCGTAATTTCTGTGTTCAGTCATCAGTGTTGTTAAGTTGGTAACAGTGGTTGAGTGTAAGACACGTTTCGATAATCGAAATTTCTTCCTTTCACGAGTCGGAGTGAATTTTGAACCTCGCCGGGTTGGATTTTTATCCATTAATTTTCTATTAATCTTAAGCATTTTTAAAATAAAATAATCAAAAATGCCACCAAAATTCGATCCTAGTGAAGTCAAAACAGGTAAATATCTGTTATTTCTTATGCTTGCCGTCCTACTTTAGTTGAAGCTCACCTAAGGTTATGATGTAGTCACGTTTTATTATTAATTATTATTGTAACTTTAATTATTTTAATTTCTCGTGTTTTTTTTTAGTCTTTCTGAGGTGTGTGGGTGGTGAAGTTGGTGCTACTTCATCCTTGGCCCCCAAGATCGGTCCGCTTGGTTTGGTAAGTTGTGAACTCCACGATGTATTTCAGCTAAAGATCTATTTTAGTCGCCCAAAAAAGTTGGTGACGATATCGCCAAAGCGACCGCTGACTGGAAAGGTCTTAAGATCACCGTGTGCCTCACGATCCAGAATCGTCAAGCTGCGATCACTGTTGTCCCCTCTGCTGCTTCTTTGATCATTAAAGCCTTGAAGGAACCACCAAGGGACAGGAAGAAAGTCAAAAATGGTAAAGACACATCATGAATTTGGTCAATGTAATCATTAATTTTTAGTCAAACACAACGGAAATCTTTCTTTTGATGACATTTTGGGGATCGCGAAAGCAATGAGGCCAAGATCAATGTCCCGAAAAATGGAAGGAACCGTGAGGGAAGTGCTCGGCACTTGCCAATCTGTCGGATGCACCATCGATGGTAAAACGCCGCAGGATCTCTTGGGACAGATCGCCAACGGAGAAGTCGAAGTTCCAGAAGAATAAAAATATTTTATGTGAGTATTACTGTTGCGTCACGGTTCGCTCGCTTAAATTAACAATAATGAAGTATCAGTATTCAAAATCAAGAATCTTTTCATTTGGTACTCGTCATAAAAATTTAAGCGATCTTCAAACCTTGCCACAACAGTTGGTAGGGGTTGGCATCCCATCCAACTTAAGATGATGTAAATCCTCTTAAGAACTTACAGCCACTGAGGAGTAAACCTCAATAAAAAAACATCAAGTATCCATTTGTTATCTTCAATCATGTTTTTAGCATATTTTAATTTAGAAATTGTATTTTTTTTTCCAGATCTGCTGCGTTTTAATATAAAATTTAAAAAATATATCGTTTTGTTTCTATATCCTTTGTTGTACTTGACCAGTTTTGATGTGCACAAATGTGCTATCTTGTTCTGAGGTCTGAAAATACTCTCAGAGCGTCCTGATTACGAATATATAGGCTAGGAGCCTCTGTGATGACCATCCTGATAGCTTGACCATCTGCTAGGAATAAACCTCTAGGTTTGGTTTAGCTTGAGTTCAGCCAACAACCACTTTTTGGGGGGGTTCTTTTTGGCTCCCCAACACAACCAGAACACCCCTTATCACCTCTCCTATAAACAACCCAAAAAAAAAACACTAATCTCTACCTTAACACTTCTGTACCCCTAAGAATCTTCCTCCTACGTTACCTATCCATGTGGACCTGTAGTTAATTGCTAAGGGTTGATATGTAATAAGGAAATGGAAACCTCCTGGTTTGAAGGGACTGGGAATAAATATTGACCAAAAATGTGTTGCTTAGGGTCCAACAAAATAAAAACATAATATTCAAATTCCAAATTTTTTCTTTATTCTGAATTCTGCCTTCTACAGAAAATAAGCTATTCCCATCATTTTCAACTATCATACACGTTTTCTTCACAATTATTCCAAATAATAAAAATAAAAATTCTAACAAGTGACAAAATTTTAACTTCTCTATACACTAACAAAATTTATAGAACAGCAGGGGTGTCACTTTTTGTATAAAAATCTTATAAGCTGGTAGAACATAGTTATAAAAAAAATTTTATAAAGCGAGTTGTCAAAAAAAATTAAAATTGTTTGGACTTATGTAAAAATATACCCATTTATTTACAAATTGAAAAATGTTAAATTACATTTAATAAATTACACGAGGACAAAATAAATACATCTAGTGTATGTACAAAGAGGAATCGAATGGATCGATATTTACAACTTTTATATACAAAAAATTATAAAGAGAGGGTTTCTTTAATAAGCTTTTTGACGGTTGAGCCGACTGAGGAAGTGGTCGGGCCAGATGTTGTGAACGAGAGTTTGAAAAGGTACGGCTGAATGTCCGGATAGGTCGTGTCAAAAATGAGGTCAAGTTCGGACTGGCTTGGCATTTTCGGCACATAATCGTGTCTGTTCATGACTTCAGCGACGTAAAGAATCTTCTCGGTAAGGAGCTCGCCAACTTTCTCGCGAAAAAGCTGACGTTCGTGTTCGGTATTGAGTTTGATGAGCTCAAGCCTTAAGTTCCAGACTTCCCAAGGTATACACTCTGACTGGAAAGGCCATCGAGTTTTCTTCTTCTGGAAAAACTCGAGCGAAATCTGACCCGAGCCTGGACAGTCGTTACCACGAAGGGCTTCGGAAAAGAAAGAAATCTCTTTTTTCAACGTCCTATCTAAATTGTACGATGAACAGCAAACGTAAGTGAAGTCTATAAAATCACAGTCGACATCGTCGTATCCTACCGTCCCGACAGAATAGCTCCCTTCTTGCTTATACGTAAATTTACCTAGCGAACGATGGAACAAAACAGTATGGAAAATACTAGCGACCGCCTCATCCACCTGGTGCCCTTCAACTTCAAGCTCAAAAGTCTGCGATCGCGTATTCATGATTTCGCTCGTCCATGGGTCTGGACTGACTAACGTGCATACAATTTTTTCAAAATCCTGCCCATTCTTCCATCTTCTGAAAAAAATAAAAAATAAAAATTTCCACTTGACCTCAAATAAAAACATTCAAGACATTGTAGATTTCTAAAAAGTTAAAATAATCGTATAAGTTATCAGAGTTAAAAATTAAAACTTGAAGGACATTCATGCGTCTAGAACGTGGACAATTTGGAACGAAATGACTACCTTTAAATACATATATTAATTTAGGACCTTCATTTTTAAAACCGAATGACCTTCAAAATACATCAAAAATAGGATCAAAAAATGAGGAAAAATGTAAAATTTGACGTGGAGGATGAGTAGGAAAAAGTACTTACGAGAATTTATAAATAACAAGTTACAGCTGAGTTGAGCCTAAAATGTCTTTCTCCCTTCTCAGGCGACGAGATAAATAAACACGAGAGCTCCTTGATATTTGACATTAATTTAATTTGACCTATTTTTGAATTGAAGAAAACAAAATTTTGAATCTTGAAGAAAATTGTATTTCAAAGGATTAATGCGTCATAAAAAGATTGACAGAGTACAGTACAATGTATAACGTTGGCAACACTGGTTTTTGGTGAGTCAAAAGTTTGGCAGATTGGCCAACGTAAACCAAATTTCGCTCTTCAGATTTCGCTAGAATCCAAGACTAAAATTGTTGTATTTCAAATTTTTCAATGTTTTCTGTTAGTGATTTTGTTCATGGTGTTTTATTTTTTTGTGATTTTAGGTAGATTTTTAAGTTGGCACTGTGAGATTTTGACAGAGCACTCCAGTAGAGAAAGTGAAAACTAAAAAGATATCAACTTATCAGCTGTTTTCTTGAGAATGTCAAATACAATTAAATTTTTTGCTTTATTTTATTGTTGATAATTCAGGGGATTTTGAATAACTTGATGAAAACAATAATGCAGGTCGATTTGGATAATGGTCTATTCGCGTCGAGGAAGGCTGATTCGTACAACCTGAACGATGGATGTCCTTAAAATATCAAAAAATGACGATTATTTTGGTCTTTGGATAAGTTCTTTTTGATACAGGAGGACCAGAGGTAAATTTTGTTTTGATTTTAAATTTGCATCGAATAGAATGCAGTTTTGGAGTCTGATTATGTTGATTTGATGTGAATGAAGAAAATGGATGTTTTAGGATGGTCGCTGTTTATTGAGGATGGGAGGGAGTGTGAGTCACTTCTTTCAATCTGGAAGTGCTCTTCTCTCGGCAGGTAATCACAGAGGATGCTCAGAAAGGACCCGAGATAAGATTTTGTCTGTTTTTGGAGCGTTAAGGGCGAATCCGAAAGTTACAGCGCATCGTCTTGATTGCTTCTTGTCGGAAATCAGCAAAGTAAGTGATAACTGTCACTGGTTGCCAGTCACCCTTTTGAGGACATGCTCTGTGTCCTATAAATTTGTCACGCACAATTCATAGTGCACTGTGCACTCGTCATACATAATTTGTTGTTCCTTAAACCATTAAATTCGTCACTCCCTGAACTAGTGGTACGCAATTTGTTGCTCTCTGAACTAGTCCCACACATGCACATAGTTTGTCGATTTTCATAATTTCCCTGCTTGTTACCCTCCTTGCCTTTTTCAGGAAAGGTCCTGCATGTCATGGCTAACCCTCTAAAGCTATCCAGCTTGTCCTCTCCCTTCCAGCCCTTTTCTTTTGATAGCTACCTGGCTTGTCTCAGTTCCTTCGCAGCAAACATTTCCGCTGTGAGGAGTTGAGCATGGCTTCAGGTTTTGGTTTTCTTATGGAGAGGCCGGCACCTAATCTTGTGCTGATGAATTTTCTTTTTCTAGAGTGAAAATATACTTCTTGTACAAAATGAAGAAGGATATAATCTTCTTCAACAGTGTGTTGGGATCAACAATGTTGATATGGTGCGGTGGATCCTATCGCGCAATACAGACCTCAATCGTGGCCCGTGTTCATTTCCGCTACACATCGCATGCCTGAAAGGATACGAGGAATGCGTGGAGCTTCTCCTGAAGCATGGAGCGAGGATCGACGTGGAGGCTCGAATGTGCTGGCCAGGCCCTCACAACCCCGCATGCGAAGAGAGAGCCAAATATTGTGTACCTATCGACCGAGCGAATCGTTCGAGCGAAAAACTTCAAAGTGCCATTTGCTACGCTATAGACGGCGATCAAGTCGACATATTGGAACTTCTTATGCAGCAAGGGGAAGATCATTGGTTACCGTGGCAACAGAAGCGACCCCTTCTCTATATGGCGTGCGAACGCGGCGCATGGAACTGCGTCAAATATCTAGTGTCGGAGCGCTCCGACGAAATCAACCAGTGCTGTGATGAATATTATCCTATCCACCAAGCTGCCCTTCGGCCTATTAAATTCTTAGAATTACTCATTGGGTAACATTCGTCCACCCTCATTCTGAATACTAATTATTGTTTAGATGTGGTGCTAGTACAAGTGTATGTACGTCTACTACGCAGATGACTGTGTTGCATTTGGTATTCCTTATAGGGAAAAAAAGTGCTGAAGAAACTCTCCAGACATGTAAACTTCTTTTAGACCACGGCCTCAGGGAGAAGATCAATGAACCTGATTCTCTTGGAAATACACCGTTGCATGGCCTCATCGTTCGCTACGCTTTAGAAGAGGCAAGATACAGCTATGACTCAGACAACCAACCCTGGAACAAATGGGACGTCCTTCATTTGGTAACATCGTTTAAAAGTTCTTCATTTTTGAACAAATTTTTAGGTGAGGTATCTCTTGCAAAATGGAGCGAGGCCATCAATCAATCAGCCGGGAAATAGCGCCCTTGCTTGTGTTCTGCGACATGTCCGAGACTGGGAATTCCGATATGAGCTTTTGACTATGTTGCTTCAAGAAGGAGGTGATCCTAACGTCGTCGGAAGAGACGGAAGTGTCCCCTTAATGGTCTGTTTGGTCCCTTTGATCAACAAAGATCCTTTACATCATTTCACCCATACTATGAAGGTATTATTGCATAATTGTGAACAATTTTTGACATTTTTTAGGTTTGTTATTTAAATTGCGTCCGAACTTTGCTGAAACATGGAGCGAATCCGAATTGTGCGTCTCGGAGCAATCTGACTCCACTTCATGTCCTCATGTTTTCGGCAAGCGAGAATATGAAATTAGGTCGAGATGTTGAAGAAAACATGGACTTTATTAGAAGCCTCCTTGTCCTTTTGCTGCAAAATGGACTACAGACCAATATACAGATATCGACGAGAACACGACACATATTGCAGGCTTTGCTCGATATGGTTTCTTCATCTCGGAATTCTACGGATATCACACACATATACAATTTTACGTTGACATTCCTTCAGTATGGAGCGGATCCAGATATTTATATGCCTTCAACATCCGCTCCGATTGAAACTTCAGTCGCATCATCGATTTATCTTCGCTCTGCGGGGTCGCATCCTGTTCTTTATCACTACGTCATCATCGTATCGCGAAAGGACGAACTCATATTAGACCCACAGCAAAGATTCGCTTCCGTTATTTGGCTCTATGTCTTATCTATGGGACACAAAGAACTCTATTCGACATTAGGAGCTTTGCTTCGCGCACAAGAAGCCGGTGTAATCCCCGTACGAGCCATGGCCTTGACCACACTCCTCAAAGAAATGAACTCTCGCCCTAGGACCCTCAAACAAATCGTACGTACTGTCATTTACAAAGCGATGGATCGATCTCCCGGCCTGTGGGTCAATAAACTCCCCCTTCCCAACACCTTAAAAGATTATCTTTTAAATTTCGACCCTTAAAATCTCTACATTCAAGACTGCATCAATTTTTTTTTACACACTTAGATCTCCCACAGACATTCACAAGCTTCATCTTTCTATGCAATCCTTAAAATGTTTAAATTTAAAGAAAGTCAAAACGCTTAATTATAAAATTAATGTTAAGATTAATATTTATATTGATGTTTATAAATGTTTATTATACTAAAAAAAGAATTAAATTTAAAAAAAAAAATTAAAAAAGTATATTTATGAAAAACTAAAAAGTTTTATCTATGGGAACACCTAAAAACGCATTAAAATAGTAATGCCAAAATAAAATGTGCCAGAAAATTTTTCCCTTGATTGCCATGGAAACCATCCAGTGTTGCAGAAATGCCTTGCCAAGCTTTTGTCCTGGAGATCAATCAGGGTCGGATAGGTGACTCTCCATATCTTGGGAATATTAAATAAAGTCTACAAATGGTTTAAAAGATGTTGCAAAAGGATTAAAAATCAACCAAAAAAGGGCCCATTGTCATAACAATTCAAATTGTTATCTAGTTAAAAGGGCCCCTAGTGTCCAATGGATCTAAAATCAAGCTAACTAGATACTATTAGGATTAGGTTATGACGAATAGGGCCCTTTTAGCTTGATTTTTGATCCTTTTTGGATACCGGTCTCCTGATAGGCCTATCCGGCCCTGAGATCAATTCTCAAAAAAGGTGAAAGTTTGAGTATTCAACTCAAAAAGCAGTTTTTCACCTCCCTATGGATCGGCTGATTTGTAATTTTTCGATCTTTTTCTTTTCATCATATTTAAGAAGAGCTGTGCCACATTTCAAATCGATTGGTCCACTAGAAGCTGAGAAATCGCATTTTCCTTTTGAGATGAGTAACCACTCATAAAAGAACTGCTCTTAGGTTACCTACAATATTTAGGCCCTTCGTTTATCCCCGTCACCAAAATAATATGGTGGAAGTCTCCACATTTAGCCCTAAAATGTTTCTTTTTAAATTTTGTATGTCGCAACACTGATTCCTCCATCTTAATTCTTGCATTGTTGCCAACTTCATGTTTTTGCCTCCTAGTCATCCTTTTATTTTAAAATATTTCCAACATATTGGCACATTTAAAAGCTACTATTTTAACCATTACCAACTTAAAATTGTTTTATAAAATAAAACATTCGGTGTTTTATCAAAAACCAAAATATTTTCTCCATTTTATGGACTGAACATAAATGCATTTAATTTTTCCCTTTTTATGTCTTGGCCAGCCTGAATATTTAAATTTCCTTTAAGGAATATTTTAAACTATAATTATTAAGAAGAAAAAAAACACCTTTATAGAAAAATATTTAAAAAAAAATGTATTAAAAAGGCACTGATATAAAGTACTTATAAGCTATTCCCGATTTAAAAGAAAAAAATTATTTATATTTTGAGTAGTTTCGGATCTGACATCATAGAGAATTAAAGGAATGTGGCCTTTGAATGCAAACGTTAGCCTATTTTGGCCTAAATTTTGTTCTATTTGTTTTCTAAAGGCCTAACCAGGATGAGCTTACTTTTTCTTTACACCCATAGCACAAAAATAAACGAAAAAAAAGCTAATTTGAGATTATTCTGTATAAAATATTAATTAAAGAGTGCTGTGATAACAAAAGAAAAAAAATTGTTAAGTATGATATTGTTAAAAGTCTTTTGTGTATTTATTTAAGTATTATAAACTTTTTTTCTTTTTTTCTTTTTTTTAAATATAATAATAGTTTTTTTTAAAAGTGTTAGCTTATGATTTGTCAGAGTAAAATAAATGTATTATTATGTTATTTGTTAAATTACCAATAAAACTATAGGTACTGTTGGATAAAGTGACCTATTTATTATTAATTTGGAGGCTGAGGGGTACCATTCCCGTCTCTGGTGCCGAAGGTCCCGGGTTTGGGGTCAGAAATGTCTATGTATGCAGCTGACTGTATTATTTATTAATTTTTATTAATTAATTATCCCCAAATAATCTTAATTACCCATCATCTCCAGTTCCCCCACCCCAATTAATCTCTCCAAACACCCAATCTCTCCCTCTATGAGCCTCCCCCCCCCCTCCGTTTATCCTCTCAATTCTCTAACAGTCCTACCCCTAATACGCCCATATGGCCATACTCACTTCCCCATTTAGGTACTCCCAAATACTCCCTTACTGATTCATCCATTTATCTCCCCTAATTACCCCCATTTCATTCTCCAACCGCCCTACACCGATTCTTCTTCTAGTAAGGGCCAGGGAGCTAGCTAGTAAGGGTAACAGGGGAGTTAGAGTTAAAGGGACAAGTGGAGGGAATCGTGAGAGGACTATTATGGGTGGTAAGGGCTAATGGGATGAGTTGGGGGATAAATTTAGGAATTGATGAGTAAATAATGGAGTACATACTTGGAGTTTGTGGGGCATTAGGGTCAGTTGGGCAGTCAATGGGGGCATTGCTGAGGAATGAGGATATGATTGAGGAATAGGATTCAGGATGTGATTGGGGAATTGAGAAATAGGGGAAACGATGGGAGAGATTATTGAGGGTAATAGGAGAGGGCTGAAATTGGGGGCTCAATGATATAGACACCGGGTTTTGAGGAGTAGAGACACTGGGTGTCAAAGAAGTAGGGGGTGGGGTGTTAGCTCGAGGAATTAAGGGAGTAATTTGCTGAGAATTTGATTTTGGAGGCTAGCTCGGGGAAATTGGGGGTGGGATTTAGTACATATATTACTCTGTGGGTTTAGGCTCAGGTTTAGGGGGAGTCGGAAGAACAAATGTCGGGGGGCGGGGGGGGGAGTAAATTCGGTTCAATCGTTCTCGAGATTGAAGTTGTTTGTTTTGAACAAACCCTATGAACCCTCTTCGATCTTGTAAAAAATCGTATGATTCTAGGATAAAACAAATTTTTAGGAAGTTAAAAACAAAAATTTTTACTGTGAAAAATTTATTTTTTGGCAACACTGATTGACGTTTTTACGATCAAGTCAGCACTGAAAATCACAACACGCTCTGGCGTGAGTCGCCCCAAACGGACGAATGTGGAAAGAAAGCTGTTTGATCGTGGTGTGGCCATATTGATTCGGGCTCCTTTTGGTCCTCGCGATTTCGGTCATACTCCTCTCGGGTCAAACACCAATCTATCCATCATTCTTGAAAATTCTTCCTCAACAATCATACGTTCGGATAATTCTCAGTTCTTTTCGACCATTTGTTCCAATATCGGTTAGATAAAAGTGATTTGTCACTCGGCCTTTGTGAAAGAAAAGAGGAGAAAAAAAAAAGTGTGATTTTTCAGTTATACAATTTTTCGGTAATTTCGTCATATTTAGTGTTTTGTTTTTTTATTTTCGAATTTTTCAGTGAGAGATCTCGTTTGTTTTCCGGTCTTTCGGGATTGATTTGCGAGTCGCTCGTTTTTCGATTCGTGTGGAAGGGCGTTTAAAATGGCGTGTGCTACGTTAAAAAGGAGTCTGGATTTCGATCCGGTCCACAGCCACGGGAGGCCCTCGAAACGTCAAAGATGCGTTCCGATGAGTATTTCGCCTTCGAGTTCTCCTCCGGCGACTTCCTCCAGGAACGACCTGGGCCCTTCAGCATTTGCAGACACTTGCCCCAAAATGACACCAGGTAATAACTTCATTACTTCACCCCCTTCATTAAAACTTCATTTTCCACCCCACCTTCAATCCCATTTCCCTTTTTTATTTTATCCTTTACCATCAACTACCTTTTTTCAACTTTTTTAAATATTCCTTACTCCAAACACTTCAAACATCCTCCCCCCACTCCCTTAATCTGTATCTCATTAATCACCTATTTACGATTTTAATCAATTATGCAATTTCAATCGTCATGGATCATAATTACGTTTTATTGTTTTTATTAAGTGCGGTAATTAAAAAGTAAATTTTATTGCTATAACACTATTGCAACCTTCTTGTTTTTACCGTTTCTTTTAACCGTTCTTTTTAGCACTGAAGGTCATAAAAGCTTGATTTGTGTCATTGCTTGATATAATGGCGTATTTTTCTTGTTGAAATTGCCTGACGCATGGTTAGACCAAATTCTAAGTATAATAAAATTATCTAGCACTGGATATTGGCCTATTTCTAGACTATTTTGGGGGTGGGGGTTGGCTGGATGGATCAGTGTGGTGGGGGAGTAAATGGGGGTTCCTGGCATGTAAAATATGTGGTTTTTATAGGACTAATGTTTGGCATTGGTATGCTGTAAAGTATATGGTACATTATGCGTGGTAAGGGCTAATGTTTGAAGGAGGCAATGCTGGAGACTTTTTTTTAGGAAGTTCCTTTCAGGTACCAGTGATTCATTAAGTTCATTATACTCTTAGCTTGATTGTGAATAATTTCTATTTAGACCATTGCTTTGTTTTACCTGAGTTAGTGTTGCTGGGGGGTAATTGGGGATTGGGGGAAGATAAATGGGGGGCATTATTAAGCAGAGTTAGGCAAAATGTAATTGAATTAAAAATTACTTTGAAGTAATCGAATTACTTTGTAATTTCAATTACAATGTAATTTGAAAAAAAAGTAATAGGATTACAAATTACAAGTATTCAATTACATTCAAGTAATTCGATTACAAAAAATGTAATTTGATTGCAATAAAATTTAATCCGATTACAAAAAAAATAAATAAATAATAAAAAATAAAAAAAATAAAGGAATAAAATAATAAAATAAATAGATAAAGGACTCTAGACTCTCTATTCTGTGATGATGACGTCTAGAGTGTAGTTTTTCGATGATAAAGGATTCTAGAGGATCATTTATTGTTCATAAATAAACCTAGAGTGTCATTTTAGGATTATAATGGCACGTAGTATGCCTTTTACTTTGAAAATGAATTCTAGAGGGTCTTTTTTCAATGATGAAGGATTCTAGAGTGTCTTTTTAGGATTATTATGCCATCTAGAATGTCTTTTACTTTGAAAATAAATTCTAAAGGGTCGTTTTTCATTATTCTTGAAAATTTAGTGAAAATAGATATTTTTTGATTTGTTGTACAGTACAAGCCGGATATGATAATGTCGGTTTAAGTAATATTTCGGCTATAGTAATAATTTGACAAGGTCCCGATTCAAATGTAATAGCTTCTTTATAAATTTATCCGGTTTTAATAATAACGGATATAGTAATAATTCGGTTAAAATAATATTTTTTGGGTGAAAAATTGTCTTTTTTCTTCGGATAATGTAATAAAAAAATTAAAATGCATGATTTCTTGGTTTTTTCCATTTCAATTAGAGGAGTTCTTGGCCGTTACGGATTAAGAGCGTCCTTTTTGCAGGTACGAACCAGCTAAGAAGATTATTTCCTAATATTTAATGAATTTTCAAAAGATTTCATTACAACTTAAATGCATTTTCAACCGTTTTTCCTTTCTCCAAACAGAAAATAATTAGTGAAAGAGGTGGGAGAATTAATATAAAATAAAAAAAAATTTCTTTTTACTTAGAATTTATAACTTTTAAGAGTTTAGTTTTGACAATTGAAATAAGAAGAAAGAAAGAAAAAAGATGATGATAATAATAACAATAATAAAACAAAAATATATAAATAATTAATTTAAAAATAATAAATTAGGGACTAACTACCAATTTTTTTGTTAGCGGGTACTATAGGAAAGTAGGCTATTGAGGTGGTCGTCACCACTATTGAGGAAGCTCTGAAGATTTTTGCATTTAAAAAAGCCGAAAGCCTCCGTGAGGCCGACCTCAATAGCCTGCTTTCCTTCGGAAATCCTCTAAAATGGAGCTTCGTTTATAATAATATTTCAGTTGTAGTAATAATTTTACTTGGCAAAGAGGGCATTACTATATCCGGCTTGTACTGTAATTTGTAATTGAAAATGTAATCTAATTACAAATTACAATGTAATCGAATTACAATGTAATTCAATTACTTACTATAAAAAGTAATTCGAATACAATGTAATTCAATTACTTACTATAAAGTAATTCAATTACAATGTAATTCAATTACGCCCTACTCTGTTATTGAGGGTTTTGGGGGATTGAAGTTAGTCTAGTGGGTTAATTGGGAAGGAGAGTTAAAAAATCTAAGTGAAAATCATGGTGGTAGTAACCTTGTAAGGGGTTAAGGGATAATAAAATAGGGAAATGGGGGGGACTAATTTATGGAAATGGGAAATAGTGTAGGAGGGGGGGGGGAGTAAATGGGGGAATTATTGAGTTAACTTGTTAGAGGGTAATAAAAAGACAAAAGTGTTGAAATTATCATTTTTACTGGGGGAATCTTGAATCTTGAGGGAGCAATTATGTAGTGGGATTTGTGTTTAAGGAGGGGGGGGGGTCGTAGTTTGGGGCCTTGAAAGGCGAAATGGGGTGAGTTGAGGTCTAGTAGGGGGGAGGGGTCACTTGTGGTTTGGGATTAATAAAAAAAAAGGTAATTTGGGTGAGTAAGGAGGATAATTTGGGGGAATCCTACAGATAGTAATTAGGGGATAATTGGGAGACTTGTTTTGTTTTAATGGAAAGAGGCAAGTTGGGGGAGGGCTAAGAATTATCCTGGGTTCAGGGGATTTGTGAAGGGTTAATATTAGTTAAGGTTAAAGGCAAAATTAGATGGTTGGGGCAGAGTAGGGCAAAATCTAATTGAATTACAAATTACTTTGAAGTAATTGAATTACTTTGTAATTTCAATTACAATGTAATTGGAAAAAAGTAATTGAATTACAAATTACAAGTAATTCAATTACAAATTACAAGTAATTCAATTACAAATTACAAGTAATTCAATTACAAATTACAAGTAATTCAATTACAAATTACGAGTAATTCAATTACAAATTACGAGTAATTCAATTACATTCAAGTAATTCGATTACAAAAAATGTAATTTGATTGCAAAAAAATTTAATCCGATTACAAAAAAAAAAAATTAATTTGATAACAAAATTTTTTTTTTTTTTTTTTTTAAATATATGATAAAGGACTCTAGAGTATCTTTTTCTGTGATGATGAAGTCTAGAGTGTCGTTTTTCGATGATGAAGGATTCTAGAGGGTCATTTATCGTTCATAAATAAACCTATAGTGTCATTTTAGGATTATAATGGCACCTAGTATGCCTTTTACTTTAAAAATGAATTCTAGAGGGTCTTTTTTCAATGATGAAGGATTCTAGAGTGTCTTTTTAGGATTATTATGCCATCTAGGATGTCTTTTACTTTGAAAATGAATTCTAAAGGATCGTTTTTCATTTTCTTAAAAATTTAGTGAAAATAGATATTTTTCGATTTGTTGTAATTTGTAATTGAAAATGTAATCTAATTACAAATTACATGTAATCTAATTACATTGTAATTGAATTACAATGTAATTCAATTACTGACTATAAAAGTAATTCAATTACAATGTAATTCAATTACGCCCTACTCTGGTTGGGGGGAATGGTTAAATGAGTAATTCTGTTGGAGGGGGAGGGGGGGGTTGTTGATAAGAGTAATGGGGGCCTTAATTCCATGTTTATATGGTTCCATGCTTTACGTCACTTATTTTTTTAATCCTAGAAATGATGGCTGCTGGGATTAGGGAGGAAATCCGTCGTTTGCATCGTCGCCGTCAGCTTCATTTCAATCCGAACCAAGAAGTCCAAAGCGACTCCTCTGACTCTGCCGGCTCGCCGTCGTCGTACACTTTCGGAACGATCTACTCTCCGAGCACCCGTGACAAACCTCTTTTCACTTTCAGACAAGTAAAGCGTGAAATATAAATGAAAAGAACGATATATCAAATAATTATTTTTAAGGTCGGAATGATCTGCGAGCGAATGTTGTACGAAAGGGAATCGCAACTCCGAGAGGAATACGATCGCATCCTCAACTTGAAGCTCTCAGAACAATACGATGCCTTCGTCAAGTTTTCCAACGATCAGTTGCACAGACGATTCGAATTGTCTGCGACTCCTAGCTGTAAGTTACTCATTTTTCAAACTTCCATTAATCTCTAAAAAAATCTCTTATTTTTCAGACCTCTCTTAAATGAGTTATTTGTTTCAAGCGTTTCTCAGGTTAGAGTAATCCAAAAATAAAAAAAATAAATAAAAAGAAGATTAAAATGAATTTCGTATACATTAAAGGATGCTCTTCATTAAAGTCATCAGAAACGTGTGCCTAAACTCACCATTCAATATTACATGGTAATAATAAACTAGAGTATAATTTTGTATCTGAAAGTTTGTTTTATTCATTATAAAAAAAAAATTGAAAAAAATCGAAAAAATTTCTAATTAAAATCGGATGAGGTATTCTGACTAATGTCAGTTTGTGTGTTCTCTGTAAATATGCTTAGTTTTTTTTTAGCCATTATTTTCCATAACCTTAACCCCATGCAGTTATATCGTATACCATCTTGCGCCTTAAAATGACAGTCATACTTTTTTTAAGCATACTCGTAGGATTTATCGTAGTGGATACCTTATTTTGTTATAATTATGTTTAAGACAAAAAAAAAAAGTTTAATTTTAAATTTTGGTCGTTATATTTTTTCTTTAATTATTATAATTTATTGTGATTATTCTTTTTCTTCGTAATCTAAGGAAATTTTCTTTTTTTTTCCCCAATATATGCTCAAGATCATTTCTCTGTTAACGTGGTAGGTAGTGTTAAAATTTATTTTGTATTTTGGCTTAGTGGAAAAAAATTTTTTGTTTGTTTTTTTATATATATGCGACAAATAAAACAAGGTTTACAAGAAAAAAGTTATCAGGTAATGAACTTTTGTTGTATAATTTCCTTTTTAACTCATTAATCATTATTTAAGTAAGACTCCTTTGTAATTTGATTTATATGAAATTAAAATATATCAATCTCAGCGACTTTTTTTCCAAGTCTTTTGAGTTTTTCTCAAGGAAACCCCTACAACCGCCTATTTCGAAAATGATTCAAGGATAGTCCAGTCTAAAGAGCAGTTTGAAGGGCCCTTTACTGCAAAAGGTGGTGTAAAAGATTTTATCATTGTAAATGGTCCATTTGGATCTCAATAACATGTTTTTGTGGAGTGCCAATGAATGCCGTCCTGGCACAACTTGTGGCACCTGAAAAACCGCGAATTTGTTAAGTTTTCTGCGTATAAATCGGAAACGGGATCTATTTTATGAAAAAACTTTATTAGTAATTTAAAGATGATAAAATAATGCGTCGATTTAAAAGTTTGCTAAAATCGATATAATAAAGGTACATACAAGTTTTTACAGGCGATCTAAAATCTTCACTTTTTCAAAAAAAAAAATTCGTTGTGGGATCCCAATAAAATCCACAACCCCCACGATCTTAAAAGTTGTAGAGCTTCAATCAAAAAGTTCAAAAACCATATAAAATTAAAGAGGGGGGGGGGTTGTCAATTTTTAGGATCTACCTATAAATCTTTTTAAAAAATATATATTTTTTTTTAAATTGAAGTTTTTTGATCTGTAAAATCCGATTTTAGCAAACTTTATTTTAATCGACGCCAAAAAATAAGTCCCATTTTCGAGTAATATGCAGAAAACTGAAAAAAGTCGAGGTTTTTTGGCTGCCAAAAGTTGTGCTGGGAAAGAATTTGTTGGTACTCTTCAAAAACATATTGGGTTTTTTTTCGAGTTTTTGTAATAAAACTTGAGCCTTCAACATTTTTCCATTAGGAGTTTGGTTCAACAAAAAATTTAAATGATACGTAAAAAATTTTAATTAAATAATAAAACACAAAAATAATCCTTTTACAGTCATAACTTCGATTTGACTAGTGTAAAGACTATGGCAGTAAAACAAAACAAAATAAACTTTAAAAAATAAAATTTCCCTGTTATTTTGTAATTGATAATAATTTTTAAAAAAATTGCCTTATTTTTCACCTTTCCATCCTTAATAAGGGAAAAGCAAGGTATCGATGATTTTAATTGGGACTAGTTTAGTTTCATTGAGACTAGTATATCATGGATACTTTGCTTGGTAACTGAAACAAGAATCTTCTTGAATAGTAATAAATAAAAATAAAAAAAGAAGAGAAATTAAGAGTTATTCTGAAAATTGAGTATGAAAGGGTAATAATTGATGTTCGTGAAGGCACATGGTCATGAAGTTTGGCGGGGTTTATGGTTTGATGACTTCGGAAGGAGCGGCGGTTTCTTCGGGGGGTGCTTTGCTTGCTGATTCTTCGTCTTCGGTTTCATCGTGGACTTCTTCCCCTTTGAGAATCGCGATTTCACGTTCGAGCTCTTTTATACGCTGACGCGATTCTTGGAGTTCAAGTTGGATAGCATCAATTTCGGCAGCGTTGGGTCTTTTGTCTCCGAGGCTCGTTCGGATAAACCTGGAAATGAGTTGACATTTTGGAGGGGAAAAGAAGGAAAAGTTACTCTAAAGCGTCTTCTGGTTTGTCTGGCTCTTCGTAAAGGAGGACGAGAGCCTTCGTGAGCGCATCCATCACTCCTGCTCTTTCCAAATATTTTCTGAACTCTTCTCTTTTTGAATCAATCGGCTAAAAACATTCAACTATTAGGGGGTATTCAGAGACAAAATTTGGGCGGAGACTCAACTCAAAAAGGACAACGATTTGTCCGTTCAATTTTGGCTGATTGACTTGAAATTTGTCACAGAGCTAGTTTAATAAGATACGAAAACGCCCTGAAAATTTCAAGTCGATTGGTCGACAGGGAGCTGAGAAATAGTGATTTTTCTTTTTAACTTTCTCAAAGAGAAGTTATTGTAATACCGTCGGATTCGGGTTTTTGGGGAAGGGTCTTCCAGTTTAAGATGGAGTGTCTACTCTTTCTCAAATTCAATCTCTGAATCCAAAATATAAAATTTTGGGAAAACATAAATCAAGAGAGAATCCCCCCCCCCACCACATAACGAACTACGCCCAAAAACCAGCACCAACCCCCCCCCCACCCCATAATAAACTAATACACCTAAATAAATAATATACACGTAAATAAACCAAAAAACTCACCCCCCCCTCCCAAACCATCCATTTTAACGACCATATTTTACTTACACGAAATGTAGTCATTTTGATTTTGAAATATAACTTCAAGATCCCGGACAATAAATTGACTAGAGTAGTTTTTTTTTATAAAAAAAAAGTAATTATTGTCTACTTAACAACGATTTGTGTAATTTGCTTTAAAAAAATTATTGAAACAACTGATTTATAAAATAGTACGGCTGAGAGGAAAGAATTGACTAATTTACAAGATAAAAGACCACTTGGGACGCTCTTTTATTGATAATTGTGATAAAAAATGATAAGAGATTAGCGGCGATGCCAACAGGGCGTAAACGTTGATTAAAAAAAGGGAATTTTTATGTCGCAATGTTGGTATCACTCGGTGAACCAAAAAACTGGAAAGCTTGCATGAATCACAGCTGGTGAGATGATTGAATGTTAATAGGGATGGGCCGTTCCACCGTTTTCGTGGAACGGAACGGATCGTTTCGTTCCAGGGCGGGATCGGGTATTTTTTCCGTTCCGTTCCGTTTCGTTCCAGCGCACGCGCAGTAGCCCGCGGGATCGACTCTCGTAACTCGTTCCGTTCTCGAATCGTTTCCACGTATTTTTCAAACCCGGAACTGAACAAATATGGAAAAAGGAAATTATAGATTCTCAAAACATTCGTTAAAATATTTAATTTTTTTATTCACGATTTAAAAAAAAAAGAAAAAAATTCATCTTTAATCTAATAATTAACGAGTGACGAACGAGAATATGAGGTATAAAAAAAATATTTAACGTCATTTAATCATTTAGTAAGAATTTTAAATTTGAATTAAGAAAAATTAGCATTTTAGCATTATTTTTAGATGACTGACAAGATTCAACAGGTCCGCCGCGGCGCGAGCCGGCCGCACGATCCCCATTCCCCAATCTTACGAAAAAGTAAAAACCAGTAATACCGATGTCGGAACGAAACGAGGTCCCCTCTCCCATTGTGGACCTAAACTCGTAGTTTCGTTCCGTTCCATTTCGTTTTGTTTCATTAGTCATTACTTTTCATTCCATTCCGTTTTCGTTCCAAGATCTCAGTCCGTTTTCGTTCCAAGGTTTCGTTCCGATCTGAGTGGAACGGTAGACGTCTGGAACGGGTTCCGTTCCGTAACGATCCCACTGCGGATCCGTTCCCGGTACCGTTCCACCCGGAACGGTCCATCCCTAAATGTTAATATTTGAAGTTTTCGCTTCCGGGGTTGGGCCACCCTTCGTCACAAGTGAGTCTATTATCGTTTCTCGACTATGATAAAGCGATTCAAGTTTTATTGAGGTCAAACTTCAAATTCTTATCGAATTACGTCTATGATAAGCTGATCAAAATGTTGGTGATGTTTTAGAATGAGGATGGCATCGAATTCTCAGGAGAATAAAACGTCCTCTCTGTTGTCGCAGGAGGAAAACGAAATTGTTTTTTCACTCTTAGGGCCTAAATGTATCGTAAGTATCATTCTTTGGGCGAAAGGGCTGAGTTGCTAGTCAATCATTTTTTTGAAATTAAAAAATCAAGTGGGTTTTCTGTTGTTACTAAAATACCGTAAAATTTTGCTTTTTTCAAGCAGAAAGAACATATTAAGCAGATTTTGGACATTTTTTTGTGTGCTGATGACTGCCTATCAGCTTTGTATCTTACTACTTATCTTACTTACTGGGGCATACCCATCATGCATTTCATGCCTATCTGGCAACTCGGCTCTCTTTATTGTATCTACTCAAAAGATACATGTTTTCTCAGCTACCTGTGAATCGATTTGCTTATCCAAATGATAAGAAAAGCCCTTAAAATTTCAAGTCAATCGGTCCAAAGGGAGCTGACTCTTCTTGTCTTCATGAGTTGAATCTCCACTTTTTCAGACTTTGGCGACGACGGTCGCCGAATTGTATTTCTCGCGTGGGAGATATGGCGACCATTGGCAATTCAAGGATTTGGGCGTTTTATGCCTTGTCAAAGATAACTACAAGCGTTCTTACTTTTTCCGACTTTACTGCCCCGTACAAAGAAAACTAATATGGGAACATGAAGTGTACAATAACTTAGATTATTTGGTTTTGGAGTCGTATTTACATGTTTTTGAAGCAGAGGTAAGAGATGTTACAACTTAAATGTTAATCTTTGTATTTTAGGATTGCATTACGGGTTTTAATTTTGCTGATGAAGAAGAAGGAGGTTTCCTAAAGCAAGTTTTGTTGCATAAATTGGAGTGCAAAAGGCAGAAAAGAGAGAGAAAAAGGGTTGCGAATAATGCAGTTGGGAGTACGAGGAAAGTCGAAAACGGCTACTTGCCGACTCAAACGTCGGTGACAGTTCCGCTGAAAGATATTTATAAGAAAGATGCGAAAAAGAAGCTGACGAAAGCCGATATCGGGAGTCCGCTGAATTTCCGACATGTCTCGCATGTCGGATGGGATCCTCAACGAGGGTTTGAAGTCGATAAAGTCGAGGATCCGGAATTGATCGAGTTTTTTAATAAAGCCGGCGTTTCCGAGAATCATTTGAAAGATAGGGAGACGAGGGAGTTTATTTACGATTTCATTTTGAAAAATGGCGGTATGGATGCTGTCAAAGAAGATATTGAGGTTCGCAAAACTCCGCCGACACGTGGAAGAGCGCCGCCGCCTCCTCCTTCACGTGCTCCGCCTGCGACTCCTCCACCTCCGCCTCCGCCGCCGCCTATTCGAACATTACCACCGAGGATCAACCCTCGTAAGTTAAAACATATGGTTTTTGTTTTCAAAAACTAACAATGCACAAAATTCTAAAAAATAAAAAACAGCACTAACTTTGATTATCTATAACCAAAACTACAGCAAGACCTATAGCTGCAGTTGCGCCATTAGCGACTTCAGCAGCACCCCCTCCGCCGCCGCCTCCGCCAGGTCCTCCACCTCCACCAGAGCCGCCATCGTCAAGCGACGATCCTAGATCAGCTCTAATGCAAGCCATACGATCCGGAACAACATTAAAAGTAATAATTCGTCACTTTTTTTGTTCACTAAACATCCTTTTTAGCCTGTAAGTGGTTTATCAAATGAGACGAAAAAGCAGTCGGACTCAAGAGGAGAATTGATGGATCAGATTCGACAAGGAATCGAACTCAAGTCCGTCAGCAGCGTAAGTCCCATTGGAATCAAAAAAAATTTCTTAAAATTTCTTTTTAGTCTCATTCGCAGCCTCCGCCGCAAGCAGCTCAAGAGAACAGCCTCGCCGGTGCTTTGGCGAGAGCGTTGGCTGAAAGGTCGAAGGCGATTTACAGCGACAGTAGCGACACAAGCGACGGGGAAGGCGAAGATGAATGGGAAGAACCTTAATCATGTAATAAAAGCAATTTTAATGTGATTATTAATCCGTGGTCATTTTAACACAATTATTCGCCTTTTCTTGCTCCATGACTGTAATCATTATGTATCAATCCTTAAAGTAAATATTAATAAAATGTAGATAAATTTAAACAAATAAAATTTATTTTCTGTACTCAATCAATCTTGTTTTCTGGAGAAATTCCCAAATTGAGACATGCTTAGGACACAGAATTTTATTGTTTTTTGATGAAAAAAGTGTGGTAAATTGAACTTCATCTGACATTTAGGGCTCTAGAGACCTCTCTAAAAAAAAAAACCCTTCCTAAACCTCAAACATCCCATCACTTCTCCCGCACCTCGGAATACCCCTCATCACTTCCCTCCAACCTCTTTATCACTTCACCAGCCTCAACCTGCCATCACTTTCCTAACCCCCATCTCACTATCCCAACACCCCAAACTTCCTATCATATTTTATAAGAAAGTTAAAAATGCAATTCTAAAAGAATATGAACAAATTTCAAGGGCATAAACAATTGGCTGTGAAAAATATTTTTATTAGTTAAAGCTTAATTATAGAAAACAAAGACAATAATTTACAGTGTTAGGTGAATTTAAGATTGAGCTGCAGAAGCCGCCGCAGCAGCCGCTCTTGCTCCCGAACGCTTTTTGACATTCCAATTGAAGACACGTGCCATGTTCACTTCAGTCGTAGTAAACTGATCCCTAAAAACAAGTAATTCGTAAACTATTTTAATGGCCGATTACCAAGATACCTTAAAAAGTCTAAATCTTTTTCGACAAGATCCAAGTGTTTTTTTGCCCCAGCGATGTTTTTGTCTAAAAGAGCGATCGCCTCATCTAATGGATACTCCAACATAACATTCGCCTGAAATGGAAATATTAGGAACTTTTTTTCTACTTAACTTAACTAACTTACGCCAAGCCATAAGCAAACTTTGTCAGTTGGAGGAATCGATGCCTTCATAAAACATTGCTCAGACAATAAAAAGCTCAAATCGAAGTTCTCTGTATCTTCTTTCTTTTTCGTCAATATTTTTATCATTTCAACCGACTTTTCTAGATCAGGAATTTGAGCATTTAATCTGCAGAAAGAAAAAAAACAATTAATTACAGTGCTACAATGATAAGGGCTTCCCTTGTTCAAAGCGCAGGGAAATTTATTTATGGAAAAATATTACAGATGCAATGAAGGATCTGTTTAGCATGAGGCCAGCCAATTAGTATGTCACTTGGGTACCCACCATTCTCACCTAATCATTGCTTCATTCTTAGCAAACATGTCATATTTAGCACTCGGCTGGCCCCATGCAGAAATAGCTTCATATGCGCCCTTGCCGCATAAACTACATTTCAGCACTAATAAGATCATTATAATCACCTTCGTTTTCTAGCAAGAAGGTTGTGCTCCATGAACTTATATTTGCTGTGCTGCTCTTCAAGTTTGAGTAGGACACTTTCAGCATTTCCGTTGATCGAAGGTTGATCCATGTACTTGTCGACGTCCTCCTGCACACAAAATCCATAAATTAATCCCACCACATGTTCGCAAAAGCTAAAAATACATAATATCTCCTTCACCTAATCAAAAATTTTCAACGTATAACATCCATAAAACTAAGAAAAAACTTAAATAAAAGAGTAAAACGTACCAGAAACTCCATTTCGGGGATTCCGGCAGATTTCGGTTCGTCATCTTTCGGCACGTCCTTTTCCACTTCTTTTTTCTCACCTTCCATTTTTTTACACTAGAAAATGCCTATATTAGAGCCTTTAGTTATTTAAATACAGCTTAAATGGCGAATGTGCAATTTAAAAAATTTTTACACAGCACAGAAAAAGTATGCACAATTCTAATGGTTAACCTTCTGTAGCGATAACCACATGTATTTGTTAAAAAATGCTTTTTTAAAACATTTTTGTGTTATACACTATTATTTTATTTTTTATTTGTATTGAAATACTAAATTGCTGATGGTATTTGGGTTCTAAATAAACTTTTTTTAATGTAATTTTATTAGGGATATTTTAGTTACGATTGTAGTTTTGTTGGTAGGATTGAAGAAGATTCATTCATTTGCGGTTCTCTTTTTGATCCCGGTCGAGGAACCTTGTGGAGTGGGGGTTATTTTAAAGATTCCATCCACGAGTCGTGTTTTGTACTTTTTTTTCCATACTGCCGGACGACCCGTTATCTGAAAAGTTGGTAAAAATTAAACTTTTCGTTTAAGTCCTATGATTTGACATGGGCGGTCAGAAGTTCCAATACGACGAAAGCGGCGGGACTTTCTTTTACTTTTTATTGTCGTTTTTAGCCCTCGTACTCATACCGAGTACCTATTACTGGTGGCCACGTAAACAAGTCGAAGGTAGGCTGACGTCGAAGCTTTTTATTCATTTCATTCATTTTATTTTTTTCAGATCCTACCAAAGATGAAAAAGATTGTCATTGTGATAACTGTAAAAAGAAGAAATTAGTTCTCAAAGCGACTGAACCATGGAAAGGAACCAAACAGACCATAGCGTAAGCGATTTTATGAGTTTGCAAAAACTTATGATTGTAAACAATATTCGAAACATCTAGCTGTAAAAATCCTCCTTTTAAGTGTAAAACATGCACTGTTCTTGGAAAAATGCTTTAGGACTACAGCAACTGAAAGTTAGCTTGTCGTAGCTGCTCAATATGGTTAAAGTCAGCCATGCAGAATGTTCAATATGAAAGTAAAGATTACTTTTTCCAATTTGTTTATGTTGTTTTATAATCTGACGAGGCTGCTAGACTAAGCTAAATGAGGACAATCCAGGATCCGAAATGGCATCATGTTGGTAATCGAGGCTGTGGTGTCTGGTTGGTAATTGAGAGGTTACCGTTCAAGGTTTTATTTGGCCTACGCTGTACACATCCACAGAATGAAGTAGTGATGCTTGACCTCGGAAACTTGAGAAATGCATTGTTTGAGTATCAACCTGTGCATAATGTACACGGTGTACTTGACTCGGTGCTACATCAATTAAGAGCTTTAAGGCGTTCCTAATTTGCTTGTTTTGGGCTTATTTGGGGCTATAGCTCTTGACAAAACACTAGCAAAACGTTTGCTGCGATCTTGTGATATAAATGTTCTTTTGACCCTATTTGTATTGGGGTTTTTGGCATAAATGCTAGAAGTTCCTGCATTGTTTGAGTATCAACCTGTGCCTAATGTACAAGGTGTACTTGACTCGGTGCTACATCAATTAAGAGCTTAAAGGCGTTCCTAATTGGCTTGTTTTTGGTCTTATTTGGGGCAATAGCTCTTGACAAAACACTAGAAAACGTTTGCTGCGATCTTGTGGTATAAATGTTCTTTTGACGTTTTTGGCATAAATGCTAGAAGTTCCTGCATTGTTTGAGTATCAACCTGTGCATAGTGTACAAGGTGTACTTGATTCGGTGCTACATCAATTAAGAGCTTAAAGGCGTTCCTAATCTGCTTGTTTTGGGCTTATTTGGGGCAATAGCTCTTGACAAAACTTTAGAAAACGTTTGCTGCGATCTTGTGATATAAATGTTCTTTTGACATTCCTATTTGTATTGGGGTTTTTGGCAGAAATGCTAGAAGTTCCTGCATTGTTTGAGTATCAACCTGTGCATAATGTACAAGGTGTACTTGATTCGGTGCTACATCAATTAAGAGCTTTAAGGCGTTCCTAATTGGCTTGTTTTGGGCTTATTTGGGGCAATAGCTCTTGACAAATCATTCATAAGTTTTACATCATAATCATAAGTCATTTCATAATTTTATACAGATATACAATATTGTATTTTCCAGGAAACTAGTCATCATTGCTGGATGGCTTGCTTTAGCTTTTCTCACATACAAAGTTTCTCAGTTCGACTACGAATATGCAAACTTTGATCCATACGAAATTCTGGGCGTACCTCCGGTAATTTATAACTTTTGTAAACGTAATCATTTTATTCTTGACCATTTTTCAGGGTGCTTCTACAAATGAGATCAAAAAGATGTACAAAAAACTCTCGCTTATATATCATCCAGATAAGAAGACTGGAGATGAAAAAACTTTTATGAAACTCACCAAAGGTACAGATTGTCAATTTTTAAAAAATTGATCTAGGAAATTTTTTTTAGCTTATCAAGCTTTGACGGATGATGAAGCGAGGAAAAATTGGGAGAAGTATGGAAACCCGGATGGTCCCGGTGCGATGAGTTTTGGAATCGCTTTGCCTTCTTGGATAGTTGAGAAAGAAAACTCGGTTTGGGTTTTGGGCCTCTATGCTCTTGTCTTCATGCTTGCCTTGCCCACAGTCGTCGGTGTCTGGTGGTATCGCTCCATCCGATACACTGGTGACCAAGTACTACTCGACACTTCTCAAATGTACTTCTTTTTTATCCACAAGACTCCTTCCATGGCCTTAAAACGTGCTCTCATGATTCTCGCAGCGTCTTTAGAATTCGAAAAGAAATACAACAGCGACATCGTTGAAAGACCAACCGATAACATCGAAATACCACAGCTTATCAAACAGATTCCAAACTTGGGTGAAAAGAATCGTGAGAATCCTTTGTGTTATCCGTATTCTATCAAAGCCAGGGCGCTACTTCATGCCCATTTAAATCGAATTTCTCTAAACCCTCTCACTCTTGACAAAGACAGAATGTATATCGTTAAAAAGTGTCCGTATTTAATCCAAGAAATGGTCGGATGCGTGTCTCAGTTGATTATGTTAGCCTACGCTAGGCGAGTAATGCGTCTTCCGACAATCGAGACGATTGAAAATTGCATGAAAATGTGTCCCATGATTGTACAAGGGTTGTGGGACTATAAAAGCCCTCTTTTGCAACTTCCTCATGTTGGGGAGGAGCATATTAAATATTTCATGTCAAAGAAAAGGCATGTTAAAAGCATACAGCAGTTCGCTCGTTTAAATGGTGATGATAGACGTAGCATATTGCGATTTTTGAATGATTCACAGTATGAAGATGTCATGAAAGTTGTGGGAAAGATGCCTTTGATTGACCTTCAATTCCGCTCCGAAGTTTTAGATGATGAAGCATCTACTGAATTTACTGCTGGTGCCATCGTAACTGTGACGGTCACATTAGTCAGGAAAGATATGAAAGTCCTTTTTGGCGATGAAACCATCAAAGAGAAGAATGATGATGAAGAAGATGAAAAAGAAGAGGAAGAGAAAGAACAAGTGAAAAAGCAGCCTGTTTGGCAAAAGCAGAAGAAAGCAGGGAAGAAAGCGACCAAGAAGCAGCAGCCTAAAAAGCAACAAAAAGAGAAGCCTCAGGAGAAGAGAAAAGAGGAAGATAAAAAGAAAGAAGATGATAAACCAAAAGAAAAGAAAGAGAAAGAAGAAGATTCATCCGCTGACGAAAGCGACATCTCCGACGATGAAGTCGACCGGTCAGACGATGAAAGCGACAAAAAAGGTTCGGGCGTAGAAGACGACGACGACTGGGAAAAATTCCAGGCCAACTTCAAACGCCGCGATCGAGCCTTAGAAGGTAAAAGTAAAGTTTCGCATACAGTCCATTGTCCGTTTTTCCCTGAAGAGAAACAAGAATACTGGTGGATATACATCAGCGATAGGAAATCGAAAACGTTGCTGACTCCTCCAGTACATATCACAAGTTTAGTCGACAGAGAAGAGGTTCAGCTCAAATTTACGGCTCCGAGATGGCCTAACGTTTACATATTTACCATTTGCCTTCGGTCGGACTCTTACCTCGGCTTCGACCAAACTGCCGAGCTTAGGATGGACGTGAAAAAGGCGCCCGAAATTCCATTAGACCACCCACAGTGGGACCTCTCTGGCGAAGAGGAAGAAAACAAACCCGAAGAACCGAGTGACATTTCTGAATTCGCAACCGATGACGACGTCGACGATGATGACGACGATAAAAAATGAACCGACTTTTCATAAATTTATTTATTGTACAGTTCTAAAAGATTTAATTTATTCAGTTTTTGTTTCCAAATGTAGCCTCATCTAGTTTTTCAGTCATTTAAGGAATAGAGTGTGTAAAAGTGCAGGCCATTGACCTCAACCATCACTTTCTCTGGAAAAAATTCAAAAGCTTGCCCACTTTTGCACCCTCAATGACCTTGGTTTTTCATAAAATCTGTACTTATTTTTGTTTTTAACACTGTAAATCTTCAAAATTTCGTCTTTTTTATGAATTACCAAGGTGTCATCATTTTTTACCTTTTGTTTTACAAATTCAGTACAAGATACATTCCTTTCTACTCCCTTTTTTTTTGGTGCTTCCATTTTGTTATTTTCTGCTCAAATAAAAGAAAAAAAAATTAAATGATATAGACTGAATTTTATTTTGAAAATATAAAAATTATATTTTCAGTTATTTCAACGGGATATTTCATAGATTTTTGGATGAAATGAGGGTTTACTCGCACTCTGTACCCTGTTGTGATAATTTTTAAATATTTTTTCCTTTCAAAATTTTTTTTTGTTTAGTTCATTTAATTATAAAGAACGTCTTGTTAACCAGTAATTTGTGATGGTTTATTATAGTAAAAAGTGCATTATTTTAAATGTTTGTATCACGTAAAATAAAAATATAAATTATTTACGTAGCATTACTTTTTTTTCAACCTAAAATGAAGAAAGTTGGACTAATAGGTGAAGGACGAATTTTTTGGGATCCCCAGAGAATCAAAGTCTGGTCTGGTAGTTATGGAAGTGGGGCTCCCACAAAGGAACTTTCTCAAAAAGAGTCCTCCTGATGCCCTACCCTGTATATCGTGCAAATTTGGTGAAGATCGGACGGATTATGTATTGCACTTTCACCAACAGACATACAAACATCAATCAATCGATCTAATAAGAAATTCGAAATTTCCCTGTGACATTTTCAAGATATGTTAAACTTTACTTGTGTAACTTTTTATACAGATCGGACCAGAATTTTGGCAAAAAAGTTCCTCACAAAATCTTTTTATTCACCCCTTCTCAAAATCCTGGGTTCGAGGGTAATACCTTTGAGTTTACAATTTCTTTCTTTTTGAGAAAGTTAATTATTTATAGTCTCCTCCAACTTATGTACATACTTGGAGGTTGTTATTTAGCTTTCCAGAGATTCTTAAAAACTCTGCTAGATGGCATTGGATACTCGATTCTGAAGTTGATCTTTTCTCGACCCCCTTTATGCTGAGTGCAAAAGATGCACCCGGGGCCGGGAGGATCTACTCGAAAGTGTCATCACAAACATGGCAGAAAATTGAAATTTCGGAGTGGCACCGATCAAAATTACCTCCTCTATCGGTATTTTTTGGCCGAGTACCTACCAGTGAATGTCTAATATCTAGGATTTCCAGGGGCGGATCGGCCGTTTTCGGCCCACCGGGCGCATCCACTAGACCGGCCTTTTTTTCCCCCAAATATCCCCCAAAAATTTAGTTTTTCTTCTCTTTCTCAACATATTTTAACGCTATTTTTCATCAAAAACCTTAAAATCGACATTATAAGATCCAATTTTTCTTTAAAAACCCTCAAAATCAAAGTTTTAAGAGCCTTTTTTCGTCAAAAACCTTAAGACTTGACATTTTAAGAGCCAATTTTTCTTCAAAAACCTCAAAATCAACATTTGTAAAGCATGATTTTCGTCCAAAAACCACAAAATCAAAGGTTTAAGAGCCAACTTTTCGTTAAAAACCTCAAAGTCAACATTTCTAAAGCCAAATTTTCGTTTAAAACCTCAAATCAACTTCAAAGATTTTTTTGAAATTTTTGTTCAAAAAACCTCAGAATCAGCGTTCAAAGTGCAATTTCCGTGTTTTTTACTTATTGAATAGCCCAGCTACACTAGATTTCGACGTTTTTCGTCTTAAAACCTCGATTTCGAAGTTTTCCGACGAAAAATCAACTCTTAAAACCTCGATTTCGAAGTTTTTCGACGAAAAATTAACTCTTAAAACCTCGATTTCGAAGTTTTTCGACGAAAAATTAACTCTTAAAATCCTCGATTTCGAAGTTTTTCGACGAAAAATTAACTCTTAAAACCTCGATTTCCCCTCGAATAGCCCAGGCCCGAGTGAAATGTTTCAGTACCTCGAATTTTTTGCTCTTTCAGCTTTTTTTTACTCCTATTTAAGTTTAAAAAAAAAAAGAAAAAAATTAGCCCTCACCGGCCCTCGAGGGCTCCGGCCCACCGAGCGATCGCTCGGTAGCCCGGCGCGGCGGCTCGATCCGCCCCTGGATTTCACCTTAAAATTTCTATTAAACGTTTTAAAATTATACCACTTTAAAAGTGCTTTAACTGTACTAGAACTGTAAGACGAATGGTATACACCCCGATCATATTGCTCTTGGCAATCAAGCTAGAACTTTTTAGGTTGTGAAGGACGAATTTTTTGGGATCCCCAGAGAATCAAAGAGGTTGTATGCCAGATTGCCATGTATTTATTATTCTTCATTTTAATGATCGTCTTCTTAACAATTTTTTTGTTGACGTGCGATATTTTTCTCGTACGCTAGCAAAACGATGCATCACTAATTTCCACCTGCCACTCCCCCTTCTCCAGCAATGCTAATGTGGCGTGATTAATTTCGAAGTTGTCAATATGAAGCGGGAAGCAATAAAGGGAAAGATCCCTATGATCTATAACAATGGAGAGGGTTGAAGGTTATTAATAGTGCTCGGCCTGATTTCATCAGCGTCCCTCAAGTACTCAAGGCTCGTGCACATCCTTTTGTCTCCACTTTTCCCCACTTTTTTACGACACGAGTTCAGAAATTAGATCGTGAGTTTGCAATCGAAATCCGATTTGGTTATTTGCTTTTAAACCATGTAATAACATGAAACTGGTGGTTTAGGAGCTACTCCGAAACTTGAAATTTTTCAAACATCCGGAGCTCTACAGACCTCTCCACTAACACCAAATTCTTCCTCCCCTCATCCTCCAACTTCCCCTTCCAAACCTTTCTCCCTTCATCACCTCCTCGACCCTCCCCCAACCCATCCACGTAGAGGGTGGAGGAGGGAAAGGTTGGGATGGCGGGAGAGGGTCATGGAGGATAAGAGGAGGAGGCTTTTTTGATTTTACAGCATGGAAACTTATTTAAAAATTCTTTTTGCTATGTCATAGAACAAAATTGCGGGAATTCTGAAGGGTGGTGAATGTGGGGGAGTTTGGTGTGGAGAGGTCTGTAGGGCCCCGAATTTTTGAGATAGTTTGAGTTATGGGGTTCCTCCTCCATACCAGTTTTCCACAGATTTTGCGTTCTTTTTTCTCAAAATTTTCCATCTGCAGATTACTTGCTTTAGTTTCATCTTTGATTATCTACCGTCATTTCATTATCTACTTCCGATACCCAGATACATCAAAATTCAATAGATTCAAAAGCAGGTGCCTTTCGACCTTATTTCCTTACAAAAGAGCCTAGACATTTGTTTTACACCTGCGATAAAAATTCCAAACTTTACGGCTGTTATTTTATCGTAGGGTTCGAATCTAGGAATGTATTGTAACGAGGACTTAATAGGGCTTGTTACGAGGGACGAAATGGTCCCGAAAAAAAAGGGTCTATTTTTCAATCTAAAATTCCGTTTTCAAGACGGAATTAATATATGATTTCAAGCGAATGTAATCAAGATTAACTCCTCTGGGTTTAAACTTAAGTTCGTCCCCATCTTCATTAAGGAGACCACTACTTATTAAATTAACACAAGAGGTTCCTTCGCTTTCTAATGAAATTGTAGACAAAGAGGGTTTCCTTTTAACTTCTGTCTCCCTCAACAACCCCCCCTTTTCCTTAAAAGACAACCCTCCGATCTAATTATCTTCACTTGAGTTCTTTCAAACTCACTAAATTTCGCCTACGAATTAACTCTTCGGAAAACAACCATTCAAGTTCATTGGAGGTATGTATGGGGAACACGATCTATGTCAAAATAAAGAGTCTTTCCATGATTATTAATCATTACGCAACGATTGATTAAACCTTTTGGATTCCACCTTTTATCGTGGAAAACGCAATACCATTTTCGAATTGAGTGTTGAATTGAGTTTGTCATAGATCACACCGAACTACACTATCCTTTTAGGTATTTCATAGTAGGTGGGAATTTTTTTAGTGGGTGGGTACTAGATACTAGTAGGTAGTAGATACTGTACAAAAGGTACTTCATAGGAGTAAAAAGTATTTGTTTAGGAAGGTTATTGTATAAAGTTGGTGTAAAAGGAGGGAAAAAGGTTTGCCGATGTGGATACGCTGTACGCTGTGACGACAGTCTTATCCAAAAGCAACGAGCAAAATGTAACTAGAAAATTATCATTTTCTCTAAGCCGTGTTATTTTTCTCAGCTTCCTGCTGACCGATTGTCTTGAAATTTTCTACAAATGTTATTTAAAAATGATATGAAAGATCACTGAAAATCAAGTTGTTTGCTCTAAAGGGAACTGAGAAAAGGAGTGTTCACTCATTCTGAAACGTCTCTGATCACCGAGTTTATAATTTTTTTTTTAATTTTTCGACGTACCAATGTATTCTTTGTGGCCATCGATTTTTTCCTCAAGAGTGTCCCTCGAATTGGAAACGGTTCTTGAGTCTGATGATGGTGATTTGGTCAACACTATGACTCTTTTTCGACGAATACACACTTATCAATAAATTTTGACCTTTTGTTTGGTTCTAAGCTCCACATTGAAAACGAACTAAACGACGACTTTCATTTAGCGACAAAGTTCGATTTGGATCCTGATGACGTCCAAATCTGAGGAAAATAGAAAAATCATTTTTTGGGCGAATGCCCAAGTTTGGACCAGGCCTTTTAATTCGAAAAGAGTCAAAAAATAGTCAAAAAGTTGACACCACATTCAAGAATGTCAAAACCGGATATGGAAAATTTTTTAGGTAACTGATCGTGAAAAACGATGGGATTCCAATGCGGTATTTGTCCTCTTTTTTTGGTCGAACATTAATCAAAACGCTAATAAACATGGAGATTCACACGAACCCCTACCACGCTTTTCAGAGCTCGTCGTATGATTGATCAGCGAAGCGTGAAATATTCATTTCATTTTACTCGCTTACAAGTCAGTTAATTAACTTGCGAATCTTCTGCAATTATCATAACATTCATTAGTCTTAGATACATTTTATAGAGGAATAAGTATAATAAAATACTCCGCCAGTTTCGAATAGATCAAATAGAACATACATAAAGTCATTGAAGGTATCATTCCATTCACAGTAACCTAAGTTTTGATGAAGTTTATATTATGGATAGCAACGAGATCGTTCTTAAAAAGACAGATAGTGCAAAATCTTGAAGGCCAAAATTGCCCTAAAATAGAATGAAGGTTAATTTTTATAAACTTTGAGTCAAAACGTGGGAAAGAGAAGGTTTGCTCTTTAATTTTTTGGGCGTTACAATACAAGTAATCTTTATGGTCCTAATAAAGAGCGGTAATAAGAGCGGACATAAGAGACGTCCCTGTAAGATACCTCCCGTGTTTTGTGTGGCATCTCTATAAATAACGAACAATCTAGAGCTCCTCTCTCTAAATCGGCCTTTATCCTTTATCCAACTTCGAAGTGCGCGGTCGTGGATGTAGGTAAAGAAGGAGAGAATCCCTCTCCTGTGGGAATCGGTGTAATTAAACCAGAGCGAGAGGCCGGTTAGATCAAAAGGAATCGTTTCCGCCACTCCTCCCTTTCGAACCCACGAATCCCGGAATCCGTTTCTGATTCACGGAAGAAAAAAAAACCGGGAGGGATGTTACGCCTTTTTTTTCCCCGACGTTAATTGTTGTCTTTTTTTTAGTCCGATGGACTTTTGGCATTTAAAGGTTAAAAACGGGTAAAAATACATAATGAAGACCTAAAAACCATTCGTTTCCCTCTTAATTACCTTCTCCCTGAAACGAATACCTAAGCGAATCTTGAAGGGTTTGGAGAGATGTCGAGAGACCCTTTATTAAATTTTCCAAATGACTCCCGCTCTAGATATACCGTTAAAATATTAATAAACGGAGAAGACGATGGAATTTCTGGAAGGGGGGGGTAATATTTTCCCCTTTATTTTATCGCCCTTCATAAAAAATGCAATCTAGGAAAGAAAATAATAAGGCTCACATTCTCACCGAATACGAGTTAATTTACGGAATCGCACTGAATTTTTGTAACTCCCACAAAAGGAAGTTACTATTTCTCGAATCCCGTTTTGATAGTGGGATGGGGTCAAAATTGTTGTTCTATCTTGGAAAGTTTGGCTGTGCTGCACATTTCAAACTTTTCAAAAAATTTGAATGGAGAAAGAATACAAAAATTCCAACTTTCTCGAAAATTTTGGACTCTACAGACCTCTCCACTAACAACGAGTACTGCCCCCACACTCCATTCACCTCCCCCTTTTATCCCCGATCTCTCAGACTCTCTCATCACCTCCATTACCCTCCTCGACCATCCCACAAGTTTTCTCCACCTCCCCCAGACCAATATCTCCCCCCCCCAATGCTGGCTTGTGCCCCGATGCTCTGGACAACATTCGGCTTAGTCTGGCCTGGGCCCCTTTGTTCCAGAAAACTGCAGCATTCATGATTGTTTGAAAAACGGATTTTCACAAATGAGAATGTTTTTTGTCAATTTCACACCCCAAAAGTCCTTTTGTGCCCAGTCTACTCGAAAATTAATTATCCGACGAATCGTACTTTGATTAATGTCCTTCAAGCTGCGAATGGATATTAGGAGTTCAAATATAAAAGCAGCTGTTCAGTGGGGGGTAGTTTACACGCTAATAAAAACTTATTGAGTGAACTTGAAGAGGAACGGGGGGTGTAATATAAGAGGGAAATTGAGTATCTCTACTAAGGGTGGGTGGAAGTGGTCAAACCAATATCATCTTGTCAAATAAATAGTCGAACGCTATTGTCGCTCCCCTTTATTGAAGTTCAAATATTGAATGTTGGCTTTTGTAGTGGGGTCCTCGGGCGAGGGGATGTTTGCAGGTGCCCCCCTTTTCAAGCCCTCCCCTTTTCGGGGGTGAAGCCTCCTTTCAGCCTTTTGTCACGATCGCAACTAATCGAATCGACTTGTTGGCCTCCCCCTTAGGGCTAATCTATGCACTAATCGCTTATACAAAACGCTTCCGTTTCGCTTAAGCTTCTTTTCAATCGGATTTAAAATTGACCGGATTATCATTGACCTAAAATTTGTTCAACTTTTCACTTAAAAACGAGGACGTCTTTGCTGTGATCTCTTGGCTTTTACAAGTCTAGTAAAAACTTAATTTTTTCTATTTGAAACAAGTCCAAGGAAATGGTCCGTTTTCGGAAGGGAGAGGGTTCCAGATGACGACCTATGGGACGGTTTGAATTATAGAAACAATGTGTGGCATTTTAAGTAGAAACGAGGCTTTGAGTTGATTGTTAGAAGGGGGGACCACCTTTCCAATTATACTAGGACCTAGATTACTACCAAGATATCCTCTTTTGAGTAAATCGTTAAAAAAAAAGGAAAGAAAAACCAGATGCCAATTTTACAATTTGAACTAATTTGTTAATAAGTTCTATCTGTTTTGACTATCTTTATGTTCCGAACATCGTTTTAGCGAATTTCTGAAGCAAAGGAAGCTCTCAGCCGACTTTCGTCGTCATGGGTTCATCTATTTGGTGGTCTTAGGAGAAAAAAAGTGAGTATGTGTACTTAAATTTCGTTACCTCGAAACTATTGATTCTCAACGAATTCAGTGGTGGATTAAGGGGGGGGGGCGATTTTGGGACCCCCCGGATGGGCGAATCAAATAGGTCCTCCAGGAGAGAGATAAAAAAAGTTTTTTTCTTTTCTTTAAATATTCAATTTTCAGTTTGAAACTTTGAAACATTTCTAAATATTTTCTGCCCCCCCCCCAAATTTTGCAATAAAATGCTAATTTTGTTTCCTGTCCCCAACCCACCAAACTTTTTTTAAAACCTGTTTTCTGTCCAAAACCCCTCAAACTGAGCGATAAAAAGCAAATTTGCTGTTCAAAACTCCCAAACCATCTCTCTTTAAACCTATTTTCTGTCCATACCCCTTCCTCCCCAAATTGTGTGATAAAAATCCCGTTTTCTTTAAAACCCCAAACTGGGGTTAAACCTATTTTCCTTCCAAAATTCCGAATTGGGACGTTAAAAGACAATTTCGCGCCTGAAACCCCCTAACGTTCCTTTAAACTATTTTCCCCCCTCCACATTTTGCTACAAAAAGCTAAGTCTAAAAACCCCAAACTTTTCTTGAAAACTATTTTCTGTCCAATTCCCCAAATTTTTCGATAAAAAGCCAATTTTCAGCCCCCAAACTTTTCATCAAACATTTTCCGTAGAAAAAACCCCCAAATTGTGCCATAAAAAGCAAATAGCCAATTTTCCGTCAAAAAACCACCTATCTTCCGTCCAAAAACATCCAAATTGTGCCATAAGAAGCCAATTTTCCATCGAAAACCCCCTAAATTTTCTTTAAACTTTTCCGTTATAACCCTCTAAATGGAGCAATAAAAAGCCAATTTTTGTTGATTGCCCCAGAATGCCTAATGTTTCTTAATGTATTTAAAGATCTTTTTGAAACAACGTAATTTTATTCATTGTAAACAACAAAGAATGAAAGCTATTCGTAAGTGTAGAGAGTCCATGGACAGAATTTAGAAACAATGACAAACGAAATAGATCAGATGATTAGTGAGAGAATAAAATATGGAGGGTATAACCACACATATTAGTAGGTATTTTACATGTATTTACTACTCTTTGGTCATAGTAATATGGGCGACCCGGTCCCCCCTAAATCCACCCATCGAGAAGCGAGAGTTGAAATATTTATTTTCCTGTTTGATTTAAGTTAGAAGGGCTCTCGTGTTGTGTTATTGATCTTAGCGGGTGATCGGTCTCGGGGGCGGCGGCGGAAAGCGGGAGGGCCGAATGAGCTCTTCGCCACCCCCGTCATGCGCTCTCTCCAACTCACTTAATTAACAAAACTCGGGAGATTTTTTCCCATAAAAAAACAATTCTTATTCACAACTCTTACCTTGTAACGTCGAACATTTTATTTAAATCTTCCTTTTTGTATTGATTTCATGCATCAATCATTTTTTCCTTAAAAGGATCGAATTCGTCATTGAAAATTTCTTCCCGTGTTCCTTGATTTTTTCGAATCTTGATAACAGCTTATAAGGACTTGTAATAGACTTAAAATGTAAATCGACTTGTTTTGATATTTTTGTTTAAACCTATTTTTTCCGTTTGAATAATTAGAGGAGACAAAAATATTCGAATTTGCAAAATTATTTAAAAATATTGTAAAAAATGTTTGTAAACAGTTTGTTTCGAATTCGCGCTTTTGAAACAATTTTTTGGGACGGTTTTCATAATTAAGAGGGAATGGATGGACCGCAAAATTAAAATAATTATGCACGTGAGCGCTCTGAAATTACAATTTCTCTGCTCCTTTTCAATCCAATTTAGCGTCAGCTCTTTGGCTTGATTTGTAACTCTATCTGCAGGTTTCAATTCAGCTTGAATCCTGGAAATAGTTTTTAAGGCCTTTCAAGAGGATAATGTCATTTTTTCTGCAGGATTTTAATTTCGGTTCTTTCTTCTTTTGAATCTCCGTTGCTTTCTATGCTCCCTCTTGACCGATATACTTTAAATTATGAGTTGTTCTTATTAAATTATTATAAATGTAGCTGTGCCTGATTTCAAATCGACAGGTCTATAGCCCTATAGGGAGCTGAGAACAAGTTGAGTTTAGACTCATAATCTGATGTTTTCTTTGACACTTAACCTAAAACAACATGGATAACCTAAAAAGCTACAAAATCAAGCTGAAATTTCCCATGAGGTCGGAAATCAAGCAAAAATAGAAGACCTGCAGATGGGGTATGAATCAAGTAAACATGACATCGTACTGCAGAAACGGACTTGGAATCGTAATGCCACTGTCTTGCAGGAAAATAGTAGAAACCGAGCTAAAATGAGTCAGTCGGTCCTTGCAGAAAGGGGTTTGAAATCAATGAGAGAAGTATAAAAGGGACAGAAATCAAGCTAAAATGTCAGACTTGTAGATGAGCTATGAATTAAGTTAAAATGACCCGTTCTGCAGGACGATGACGATGTTATTTCATTTGATTCATCTCCTTATCTGAAGGAATGACATTTCAGCTTAATGTCTGCATCTTTTCAACAGGGCAAATGACATTGATTTCAAAACCTTCCAGTCTGTTGAAATCGAGATAGGTAAATGCCTGTCTAGCATGGAAATACTAGAAATCCAGCTAAAATGACATTCTCGACTTAAATCCTAAAAATCAAGCTAAAAGGAGAATTTGTGAATGAATGCACCTCAATTCAAAATGGACATAGGAATTTCTCAGCTCCCTGTGGACAAATGAATTTGAAATTCGGCACAGCCTTTCTTTATTATGATTTCAAAAATCCCTTAAAATTTCAATTCGATTGGTCAACAGGGAGCTGAGAAATTCCAATGCTCTTTTGAGATGATCACAGCCCTGCAGAAAAGGGGTATAAATTATAAAATGACTATCCTGTAGAAGAATGTTGAAAATTCGCTGCGAATACATAGTCCAGCAGGAAATTGCTGTCCACTCATAGTATCCACAAAGACAACACTTGAATGAGTTAACCTGATCAGTGTGACCATTTGTTCTGAAGTTTATTTATTCTTCCGCTCAAGATTCCTGAAGTGGAAGCTACAAAAAAGAGGATATTTGAAGAAAACTAACATGAAAAATCAATAACAGAAGACTTTTATTTATATCTTAAACTAAAAACTTTATACATTGCACTTGACCTAATCTAAAGCTAGAACGTTAACATAATTTACAACATATCTATTTTCCCCCTTTTATTTTTTCCATGGTTAAAACCACATACAAATTTACAACTTGGTCCCTCCCTAATTACAATCAGCGTGAAGCATTTAAAATAGACGTACTTTCGAAGCGAAAATAATTTTGTTTTTGTTTGTTTTTGTTTGAAAATGTTTTAAAAACTGGTATATTGGTAAAGGGCTCGGGCGAGCGTATACGAGGGAGGGTAAAAGAGTTCACTTTTTAGTCTTTTTATCACGTAAACATATTTTCTATGTTCGCCTTTTTTATGTAGGAGACTTCAGAACCAGTACAGATCCTTGGAACTTTCTTGAACTTGTGAATCGAGCCCTGTAAACAAAAAGAGAAAAAAATTAATTTATTTCGAAATAGCGCAATAAAATTTAGGCAGCCTAGAATGGATGTAGAATTAGCTACCCGTTTTCGGTCTACTCGGTTGCGGGTCCTTTTACTCGTTCTCCGCACTTGTAGATGGAGAAAGAGAAGGAGAGAGACACAGGGAAAGGTTTTCCCGCTTTTTTGGTTTTAAGGTAACCTGTAGGTTAAGCGCAAGTAGATGTCAAGACGGGTAGGCTTTCCCGTCAAGAGTAGCTGAAACTATTGATTTCAGCGACGAAAACTACCCGGTTCACTTTGGAGAATATTTGGCATTTTCAATCTTGAGATTATAGACTCAAATTAGGCGATTTAACCAGATTTCTGTGTTTTTCGATGCAAGCTATTTTCACACAAAGGGTGTACTAGCTAGAGATTATCTGCCAGACTTTTGACCTGACTAAAAAAAGTATCGAAGTAAACCCCCCCTAGATTTTAGATAGGAATCGATTGGCATTAATAACTTTTGGATCCGACATACAGGGTGCTCCAGAACGACCCTAACTTTTTTATTTTAAATACAAACTCTATGTTTTGACGATGGGAATCCAGTAACTTTTACTTCAACAACTTTTTTGATAGGACCAAATGTTAGGTGGCACTTAACTCCTGAACTTTTGGTCCTATCAAAAATGTCTTTTAAGTAAAATTTACTAGATATTAAGCGCAGAATTGATATTTTCCATCGTCAAAACATGGGGTTCGTATTTAAAATAAAGACGCTGAGGTCGTTCTGGAGCAACCAGTAGATCGGATCCAAGATTTATTGATCCCAAACGATTCCTCGCCAAAATCTAAGCGGGGTTTACTTGGATACTTTTTTTCGTCAGGTCAAAAATCTGGCAGATAATCGGCTGGTCCACACTAGCTGGCACACCCTGAGTATAAAGGAAAGACGCCATGGTTGCTCCTGCAAACTAGCTTGATTTAAAAGTTAATTTTGAAAAATTACCTTAATAACAGAAAGAAGAGAATGATTTTTCAGGGGAAATAAAAAGAAAAGGGGCAAGTAAAGAGGGTCGAAAATGATAAAACTTATTAAGAGGGAGGATACCTTTCAATTTCCGAGTCAAGAGGAAGGGTCGGTTGAAGAATTTCAGCGATTCCGTTCCCTTATTACTTTGAACGAAGGGGAGAGAAGTCTCCCCCGACCGAATTACGTCCTCCCAAATCCCTCCCAACACCCCCGACCGCCTCGGACCGCCCCATGTGTGGAAAATTACGACGCAGCAGCCATCCATTTACAAAAGGGACAACCGTTATTAATATTTTAAAACTCATCGACTAATTGCAGACTATAAATCCTCAGGGAGAACTAATGTGCTCACATTATAACTAATTTCAAGCCTCTTTAAAAGATTATGGCCGTTTTAAATATAATAAGTTTTATTTCTGGAAATATGCTTTTGGAAATGATCCGGAACAAGAGTTTCAGTCGTCCACAAAATTTCTCCCGCACAAAAGAATCTAGTTTTTACACAAAAATGCTCATAAAGTTGGCAACAATGCTCCTGGAATTCGCCTTCTGACTACAAAATACTGTTCTTAATACTACTAATACTAATTCAGAACATTGTTGCCAATTAGTACGCGGGTTGATAAACATTGATAAGGTTGAAACCTACCACCTGGATCTAAACAAAAGTGGTTTTATGTAAATAGGAAATTTCACAGTTTTGGTTATTCTATTAAAATTTAATGTCTAATTCTGCTTCATGTGTCACTAAAACACAATTAAGGATTTAAAAAAATGAAAGGTTAGTTCCCCTCAGCTAACATGCAGATTTCTTTGAGAAAGTATTTAAAAAGAAATAAATTGGATTAATCAGTGCGAAAATTTGCGATTTTAAATAACGTCTTCATGCAGAAAATTTAATTTTATCCGGAAACTGGAACCATCACCGCCCCGAAATTAGTGCAATGAAAAAGGTGATTATAAAAGATTTCAAATTAGTGATGTTAATATGGTGAAAGGAAATAAAATAAATAAACCGTATAAAATTCATGTTTTTCTAACCTTTTTCGTTAGTCTCGCCTCGGATTTTGATATCAGCTTCATCAATATAAAGACATATGAGAGCGGAGGCTTCCACGGTACTCATTTTCTGAAATCAAACGTCCCCGGTTAATATAATTTTCACGTGAGTTTAAATTTGAGGTTTTGAGAGATTTATGGGTTTATAAACCGGAACATTTGATTGCAGAATTTGAGCGTGGGGGTTGAAAAATAAAAAGCGATTTCTGGGGACCGAAATACTGTGAAGTTTCTTAAAAATTTTAAATACTTCCTGATGGCCTACGTCTTCACCTTCGTAGAGTTGTCGATCTTGGCCGGCTGTAGGGAAAAAAAAGGCGCTTTTGTCTTCCTTGATTTTTTTTTTAAACATGCAATTAGGAGGGAGAAAAAGAAAGAATTTTTCGTCACTTTTTAATGGGGGTAGAAAATTGCGAATCGGAATTCGTTTAAAAAAAGAACAAAAAATGGACGCCTCTGCAAAAGGGAGGCTAAAATAAAACATTTCCGAGAATTAATAAAAAGTCACGGGAAGAGAGGGAAAAAGAGGAAATTATTGTTGGAGAAAATGAGGAGAGAAGAGGATTCGGAAAAGAGGGGGAGGAGTGGTACGATTCTGGGATCGATGTGGTCAAGGTTTACACCATTGGCTCACAAGGGCCACTCCTACTCGAAAGGGGATCCCTACTCGTCAAGAGAACCTTCCTTCCAATGAAAGAAATTCCCTCCCAACCCCGCTACTCAATAACTAAATATTTAGTACGTACCTAAATTAGGTATATTAGGTAAGTAGGTATTTGTAGTAGGTAACTTCTATTGTATTTTATTGAAATTTTCTTGTTTATCAGCGCTAGCACTTGGAGGGAAATTTCCCTCCTCATTGAAAATTAAAGGGAAAAATTCAAAAAGGGAAATAACAGGGAATTTAAATAAAACACAAAATAAGGTCCCTACTACATAATAAAATAGACAATAAAAAGTACCAAAATAGTAGGAAAGTATCTAATTTTGTATTTTATTTAAATTTCCTTGTTTCCCTCTTTGAATTTTTTCCCTCGATTTTCACTGAGGAGGGAAATTTCCCTCGAAGTGGTTACGCTGAAAAACAAGGAAATTTAAATAAAATACAAAAGTAGGTACCTACCTACTGTTTAGTTTAGTTCTTTCAAGGCTGAAATAGCAAAATAATGCTGATAGCCTTAATTTAAAAAAAAATTACCAACCAACAGTTTAAAAAGTACAAACCTACAAATACCTATCAACTAAAAAGGTACCAACCTAATATAAATACGTAAATCCGATAAAACGTAGGAACCTACTTACATTTTAGGTGATTTTTTGGTATTTTATTTAAATTTTCTTGTTTTTTTAGCTTTAATTGCACTTGGAGGGAAATTTCCCTCCTCAGTCAAAATTGGATGGAAAAAACGGAAAAACAATTCAAAAAGGGAAAAAACAGGGAGATAAAATATGTATAAAATACAAAATTAGGTACATAATACAGATTAAAAAGTACCGAAACAGGTACTACAGGTAGGTACCTACTTTTGCATTTTATTTAAATTTCCCTGTTTTCCCTTTTTTGATTTCTTCCTTCGATTTTCACAGAGGAGGGAAATTTCCCTCGAAGTGGAAACACTGTCGCTATTCACGCAAAGCATGACGCGTGCCAACTCAACCCATGAGGCATTACGCAATCCATGATGCTCGCTAACCCTAGTTTTCACATTTTCCCTTTTTTCCCTCCTTTTAAACAAAATTTCCCTTTTTCCCCTCCTCACGCTTTTTAAAATTTATAAGTTAACTGTTAAATTCCGCCCCTGCTATAGCTACCGTAGAAGTAGTTACCCCTCTTTGGGTACATTTTCAAAATGGGTTGGTATTTTACCAAAATTTAACCCCCCCTGTTTTGAATTTTTTCATTGAAAACAAGAAGGGGAATAACCCTTGCTGTCGCTAACGCAAGGCATGATGGGTAAAAATGAAATAAATTATGAGATTTTAACGCAATGGATGGCACTATGGAAATCACACCGAAAGCTTGCAAGTTTTGAATTGACACAACCTTATTTTACCGGAAAAAATCGTTTAAGTCATTAAAAATACTTTGTGAAGTCCAAAACTCACAAAATCTATCACTGAACAGATTTCTTAACTATTGTACTTTAAAAACCTTCGAGCACTTCAAACGATGAAATCTATTAAAAATAAAGCGATCCCGAAATGCTTAGATTTTGATCGAGAGCCAAAAAAAGCCAAAGCCTATGAGATACTAATTAAATCACAATGAACGTTGAGGCATGAAGACTTAAGTGAGGTCGAGATTTGAATTCTGTGCCAAAATAGCATGGAATGGCCTTTAGAGGATTTTTTCTCTCTCAAGAATCTGGCATACCCTCTGTAAACAAAGATGATTTCTCTGTTCAAGCATCTCAGTAAATCATGGTCACGATGATTTTATATCCGGGCCACCCTGTATAGTTTTTACGAGGGTCCCTTTGGAAATACCAAATGAAAGATCATTTCTCAGAAGACTTACCTAACAAAAAGGAAACGTTGAAATTTTTCAAGATCTTGATATCAGATCGAAGATACTGAAAAAAATCAGATCCTGTTTAAACAGAAAAAAAAGGGTCCACTTTTGATTTGTGTGGGAATAGATAAAGAGGAGTTAAATAGCGAAAGGGAAGGGGTCGAAGAAGGAGTTAAATATACAAACTGTTTGATGAAGAGGGAGATGAGAAGGACGCCGTGAGAACAAATAAGACCGGAGTAAAAACGTTGTATTTCTTTCGGTTTATGGTTTTAGATTTGATTCCTAGAAGGCATTCCGGGATCGCGCGGCGCGGCCTCTCCCGCCCCTTTGATCTTCAACCGCGCGGCAAAAGGACGCGACGCCGCCGAGGGGAGGATGAGAGCGGAGGACCGGCTTTCTTTCTCCCCCTCTCCACCCGGCCTCCGCAACGACAATTTTTCCCTAATTTGGCTCCGACGGGGGACAAAAAAATTTTATCGCCTCAATATTTATATCTTGAAATTATTTAGATGGAGTTTCGCTTTTTTTAACCTTGTATTTCTGGCAAAAAAGAAAGAAAAAATCCGCTAAAACAGAGCTAAAGGATTTCAAGTTGTGAGAACAAAGGTTCACTAGGCCAAAATGGGCTCAAATGACAAAAACCAAATTGGTTTAGACTTTAAGAAAATTCTATCCAATAAATAAACCAAAATGCTAATCAGAAAAACCAAATGGGATTGAACCAAATTGGTTGATTGGAATAGGTTTATTGGTTTATTAATTGACATTAACCCAGTGGTTCCCAAACTGTGGGGCGTAAGCTGTTCCCAGAGGAGGCGTGGGCAGGCTCAAGATTTTTTTTCTTCAAATATTCCTCAAAAATTTAGTTTTTCTTTTCTTTCTGTACACATTTAAGGCTATTTTTCATCAAAAACCTTAAAATCGACATTTTAAGAGCCAGCCACAAAATTTTCGTAAAGCCTAATTTTCGTCCAAAAATCTCAAAATCAACGTTTTAAGAGCCAAATTTTCGTCAAAAACCTCAATATCAACATTTTCAAAGCCCAATTTTCGTCCAAAAACTTCAAAATCAAAGTCTTAAGAGCCTTTTTTCGTCAAAAATCTCAAAATCAACATTTCTGCACAGGTTTTCATTTGTTTAAAAGGGAGGCGCAATGTTAAAAAGTTTGGGGGTTCTGCATTAACCAAATGAAGAGTAAAGGGGGAAAATCTGGTAACTTGGTTTAAAAAACTTTCCTACGGAAATCCGCTAAAAAAAGATTTATTCTAATGCTTGGCAAGGACCTCCACATAAAACATATGACTCAATAATAAAATACATCAATACACACTCAACTTTACTTTAAACAATTAAATTATGGCAAGAAACCGCCATAAACTGGTTAACCCCACCAGTTTTAAGTAAAGTTTGTTTACCCGTTTAAAGTAAAGAAAAGATTGCTGAGTGTGTATAGATGTATTTTATTATTGAGTAATATGTTTTATGTGGAGGGCCGCCACAGACCGAAATTGGTTTGTTTGAAATAAACCAAATTGTTATATTTAATTAATTTATTAGATATAAGCCAAAATGCTTCATTTTAATTGGTTTAGTGGTTTATTTGACAAAATTCTAAATTGGTTTACATATTTGAATTGGTTTATTTGACCTAAACCGATTTGGTTCATTTGAATTGGTTTATTCGAAATAAAATTCAAATTTTATTATTGACGGATGATACCGTATCGGTTCCCATGAGGTGATTATGAGTCCGTTTCGGTTCCCGACTTGCGAACTTCGCTACCTGGACACCGTCCGCATTGGTTCCCGATAGTTGTCGCTATGTATTTTAATACCTCTGAGTGAGAAAGGAAATTCTGCAGAACTTCAAATTTGTAATGTGAATTGTTTCGCTCCCATAGACCTATAGGTGGATGTGGAGGCCACCTATAGATGAATGTGTGGGCCACCTATAATGGCGGAGGCTACCAATAAACAAAAATTAATAAACAAACAGCTCTTGGAGCCATGGACCTGATATCACCTTGGTACTAGGTTTTTAGTATTCTAATGAGTACCTAATGACAGCCCTAACCTTCAAATTTTGAAGTGATCTCTCGACAGGAAGTCTTCTTAAATATGAGTATACGAACTCCACCATATTCAAGCCCCCAACCTGATATAACTCCTAGCCTGTAAAATGGGTAGGAAAATTTTGTTGAGCGGGAACCTCATTGACTGGGAACCTACACGGCCCTGGTAGCTGGGGATGTGGGAACCGATACGGATACTTCCTTATTGACATAAACCAAATCGGTTTATCGGTACTTGGCAGGATTATTCGAACTAAACCAAACTGGTTTCTTGGTTTATTTGACTAGATTCGTTTAACCAATATTTAATTGGTTTACTAGTTTATTTAGATATAAACCGATTTGGCTTATTTGAATTCGTTTATTACACATAAACCAAATGGGTGAATTTGAACTGGTTTTGCATAAACCAAATTGATTAATTTGAACATCATTTTGCATAAATCAAATTGGTTTGCATAAAATTTGAATCGGTTTAATTATCAGACAAAAGCCAAACTGATTTAAAGACATAAAACAAAAATACAGCCGATCATTAGAAAAAAAAGTTAAAAAATATTATGATTTATTCTCATATTTAACCAATTAAATCCACACAAATAAACCTAAAGGATCAAGTTAACAGCAATTTAGGTCTTCATTGATCGAGCACATTAACGCACGGTTTCCCTTTTTAAATGCTCGATAAATGAAGGATTTTCGGAATGTCATCGGAATTCGACGAGCTCCTTCAGGAGTCCATACCCTTCCTTTTATAAAAGACACCCACACGGACGTCTCACGTCTAAGTTCCATTAGCCGCGGATTTAGGATTATCATAGGCGGACACTTAAAAGAAACGAAACGTGTAAATAGTGCCGTTTCCAAGATCCGATTATTTTAATGGCCTCCATTTTGTTTCTCCCATGGGAAAATATTTCTACTCTACAGTAAACCCTTTTCTTAATTGCTCTCTTATCAACCCCCGAGTATAACATGTAATTTGAAAACTCCGGTCCAATCCTAATGAGCTAAACCGGTTCTTCTGTTTTTCCACATTTCCACCCTTTTTTCAGGATAACGATGTCTTAAGTTGGGAAATCGGAGGGCATAAAAGAAATTCCTGTCTCAATTTTTTCTCTCAAAAGTGGCATTTTTCTCGGTTTCTCAAGCCATAACTCGAAAAATAATGAGCCTAAATTTTTCCCCTGGATTCCAAGCTTAATTTTACATCGGTTTTTTAAAAAATTTTTTGACAAATTTTTCAATTTTTAATTCTTTTGAAAATGGCCTAAAATGTATGAAAATAGACTCGTGTAGAAGTACGGAATCCTTTTTTTCCTCTTCATTACTCTTCGATGTTATCTAGCATCTCTAAGAAGTGTTAAAAACACACACGTTATTCAATTTGTAAATATTTTATATTAATTCCTCGACAAAAATATGTTGATTTACCAGATTAGTCGGGTTCCTCCAGATTCATAGGAGGGGAAAAACAAGTTTTTTATATATTGATGTTAACACCATAAAATATGAGATCTTCATTTGTGTTCTAAAATGAAAAGACTGAAATGGGGATTTTGATTTTTGAAATGTAATTTTACGTCCCATCTCATCTGCAAGTCGAAAATGTTCGGTTAGATAAATACCTGATATTGAAGGATAGGCGGAATAAGCGGCGGCTGCTACTGCTGAGGCTGTGTCTAAATGATGGGCGGCGGCTGGGTCGTGAAGTCGGTGCTGCGGATGCCAGCTCGCCGCTTCTTTATACTGATGTGCGGGTAGGAGGAGTCCGCCGCCGTACTGCATGTTATGCTGATGGTATTCATGGACCGCTCTGAAAAAAGAAAGAAAACGAATCAGAAGTTGAAAGACAAAAATTGAAGCCACGATTTAGGATTCCGTGTAGGCAAACAAGTCCCAAACTTTTTTCGGGGGAACATTTTGTTAAAAATACAGAATTTCAGGTCCAAAAAGAGTCCGATTTGTAATGTTTTCTTTTAGAGGACCTAAACTGAGCAAATTACTGGAATTTCTAAGTCCGAACCAGAACCCAATAGGATGTTAATTTTGCGATTTATATATATTTTCAAGTCCAAAACGGTCTTCATTTCAACTAATTTGTTTTATTGTCATTTAGAGGACCAAAAGTGACCGATTCAAAGGAATTGTCGGAAAAAGGCCCAATATGCCTTTCAGGGGATCAAAATTTGTTGATTTACGTGAATTTTCAAGTCCAAAGTGGGGCCAATTTTTGTTGTCTTTTAGAGCACCTAAACTGAGAAATTTAAAGTAATCTTTAAGTCCAAATCCCAATATACCTTTTTATCTCTGAAGAGACCAAGATAGAACGATTTACATGTCCAAACACCGTCCAATATGCTATTATGTCTTACAAGGAAGTAAGATAGGACGTTTTCAAGTTCAAAAAGGGACCTAAAACGTTTTTGTCCTTAAAAACTTAAACTAAGAGAAGGGATCCGAGGACTTGTTTTAAATTCAACTAAAAACATTCATTTCATTAAATCGGCAGTAGTTTGGCGACAGCCGACGATCCCCTTAATAGGACTGGTCTTGTCATGTGGAAAATTATACAAAATGAACTCCTTTTTCAGAAAAGTAGTTTGATAGATACAAATCATAATTGGAAAGAACAACAACCATACCGTTTATAGAATAAAAAACCTCCGACTGATTAACCAAGACTAATTGTGACAAGATGGTAAGGAAACCTCATCTTAAAAATTTCTCAAGAAATTATAAGAAAACAAGAGCAATTTACTCTCTACAAGATTTTTAAAAGTTTTCAAATGGGTCGGTTCTGTTCCTTTTCGTCATGAGAGATTCCTACTTTCGAAGAATCGCTTTTATGGACTTAAATGTGATTTATGTAAGGGGAGAATGCGGAATGGACGTCTCTTCCTGTCAATCATAACATTTGAGAACCAGTTTGCAATTTTGTAAGCACATGGTTTAATTACTTTTATTTTAATCCACCGCAAGAGCTATATAGAACTTCATTTTTCACGAGGATCTTTTTAAATCACTAATTTTCGTAACTTCACTATAAAATCCGTTAAAATAGAGCTAGGAGACTTCCACAGGGCCCTAGTTGGTACACATCCAATTTTGTACTCGAGGCATTTTTATTAAAATTTCATGGAGCGTAAGAATTTTCATGGGAAACTTAATCAAGTTCGTTAAAAATACGCTTCGTCAGAATTCAAAACCCGATTCCACTTCAATACGTTCCGGTCTGGTAATTTAAGGGTATTTTGTGAAAAAATTTTTTTAAACAATCTTTTCTAGAACTTGAGTGAAAACGTTAATTTTTCGAATAGTTTCCCGTAAACGGTGTCCTCATCTGAAAAGAACCTTTAAAATAAAAAAAAAAAGGTCCACCTTCCATTGTCCCGTCAATTCGCGATAAAAAAAGAAGACAAAAAAGGGGCGGACAATCGGATGTTTGCACGTCATTTGTTTAGCGGTCAAAGGGGCCGAATAATTTGTTGCCGACTCCGTTTGTCAGGAAAGACGGCGCAAACTCGATCCCTGATCTCTTTATCCGAACGTTCTAAAACCGTAAAAAATGTTTTTCAAATTAATTATTTTGTCAAATTCCAAGAGGGGGATAAAGTGAAAGGATTCCCATGACGTTTTTTTTTATCGAAATCTGTAATCTGGCACTGTGGTGGCTACAAGAGTTTAGGGAACTTTTTTTTCTAACCTTTTATTTATGGCCGGTTTTCTGATTTCGAATGTACGGAAAAGGGTGAGAAAGGCAAGGACATCCGTGTACGGATTGTTTACGACCTTGAGGGATTTGTGATTGAAGCAAGATCGTTAGTCAAGTTGAGAACGGGATTTGATGGGGAGAGGTAGACCGTTTAAAATAAATCAGGGGGAAAAAACGGGAGAACAGAGAAAACATAAATTTCCTTCAAAAGGGGACAATCGGTGAACAAAGAGGAAAACTGTTACTTGATCGATGTTAAGTGCTACTCCTTACCTGTGGTGGTGGTATTGTTGGTAATGTGAGTGCCAAGGTTCGGAGGCTGTGGCACAATGGTACATACTAGGCTCTGCACTGTGATACCCTGCTTCCCCGCTACTCGAACTACTGCTCGAATTGCTGTTCCAGAAAGACGGCGGGAAGTTTCTCGACGTCATCGGTGACCAGTCTACCAACAAACAAAACATAAACATTTCAAAAACCATAAAATTAATTAAAATAATCCGAGATTTTCGATCGCCTTGGGGACTGCAATTATTTCGGAATGCGCCTTTTTTCTTCTCTTTTTTTTAATGCCTCGTTCTTTCTTCCCCCAGAGAGGTCCGCCATTGCTCTTCCGAAGCAATTTTCCCCCCTACTTTCAGACTTAAACAAGTTCCTATTCTAAGCATTCTTGTCCGATTTAAAACTCGTATTTTATCTTCTTTAAAAACATTCTCGTATTATAATATTCCGCCTTTATTTTCACGAGTGCGAACATATAGGAAGACTGATTGTTGTGTAAACGTTCGGTATCTGTCACAAAATGTGAACTTTTCGAAGAATTCGAACGACGACGCTTGGAATTCTTGTTTTCCGAATGCCACTGTTCACAAGCCCTATTCTCAATTCGATTCCTACCTTAGTTTTTTTTTCCAACACCTTCAAAATTGACAAGCGTTAACATTAGCATATAAATCGACCATAAAATGTGAGTTTTTGCTCGAGGCCACCCGAGCGTGAAATTCGTCAAGGGTAGTGTAGAATTGATTGTAATAGTTAATACATACTGCATTTGTAGTTTAAATTTCTTTTAAAATGAGACTAGTCTCGACTTCCCAGGACTTTCCGTTTTTCCGTAAAAGCCATAGACTTATGGTTAAAAAATAATTTTTTAAAAATTAGCTATTGTTTTTGAACGTTCAAAGCCTGACCATTTCTAAACCGTTCAAAATATTGAAATTTGACTCTTATTAATCCTCTTTTGCAATTAAATTAACTTGAGACTAGTCTAAGCTCCGTTGGACCAGTAGTTCTCCCGTACGGCACTGCAACATTTCTAGCGTTGCAGGTTTTTTGGAAAAATGTACCTTAATTTATCACCTATGAAATGAGACTAGTATCGACTTTCTAGGACTATCCGTACTTCCGTGAAATCCATAAATGTCTGGTAAAATGGGAAAATGACTGAAAATCACAGTTCTAGGATCATTTCCGCAATTTTGACTGACCCTATTTATTTTCAGGATAAAATATTCAGGAGAGAAATGACTCAACGTGAACGGAATTTGAAAAACGGGGAAACACGTTCGAAGGACTAAGGAGTCGAAGAAAAAAAAAAGAAATTTAGGGAGGAAAACATCTAATTTGAAATTCCACCTGCTACTTGTCACGACGTTAAAGGGGTAGGTTGTCGTCGCCTTTCCAGGTATGCGCATCCTAAGATCCTAATCTGACCTCGATCAATTACTGTTTTCTGAGTTCCCACGGGATTGCCTTTTATTGTTTTATCCCCCACCCTCTTAAGGATTCGATTTTAAACCCTTTTTCTCCTCTCTCGCTCTCGCAATCCGGTTTTCTTCGGATTTTATTTCGGAATCAGGAAGATACGGGACTTGACATCGAGATTTATTTCAATCACTTGTTCGCACTTCAGCTGTCAAGACGTCTTGAGTGATCTAAAAAATTCTCATCTTTACTTTGGTGTCAAATTTTCCGGCTATCGGGAGCTAAAAGCTTTTAATTCCGAACGAAAGTTGGCAAATCGGACAACCCTTGTTGGAACCATCAGAAGCCGGTTCACTCGTAAATTATTGTAATTACGATTTAGGAATCACGGATAGAAGCTTTGTGATGTCCAAGAGAGAGAGGGAAGAAGAAAAAAAAGGATCTTTGAAGAGGAGCGCGGGTTTCGGGGCTGTTTCGGCCGCGGCGACAAAGAAGTCGCATTCCAGTCCTGGAAACCGGAGCACGAATTAGAGACGGAGAAGAAAAATAAGACGAACCCGTAATAAGTATTTATATTTGTCAGCTCGCCGAGGACTAATTAGACCCTCCGCCGGTAACATGAACTCCCGAGAAGGGCTTTTCTTATCAATAAAACTGATAACGTTATATGTTCGCAATTACACCGGCTCGGTGGAAAGGAACGATTTGTAGGCCGTCGGAGTTACTCTTCTTTTTTTCTTCTCCCCTTCTTCTTTTTTTTCTCTCTCTCCCTCTTTTTCTCATTCCTTTGGCGGTCGCCGAATAAGGAATTCGGGATAGATTCATCCTTGGGACTCGAGTACGTTCTCCCTTCAAGCCGTTTTAAGTATTCATAAATGGGACCTTTATCAAGATATGAGAGCAATTCTCAAGATCCACTTTACCATCAATTTTATCTGTTATCAGGCTACACTCGTATATAAAATAATATATAAAAGAAAAAAAAAAAACTTGTAAAATTCTTTTTCAACATACTTTTTATCCATCAGTATCTTTTACTCGTGTAGATAATTACGCATACTTTAATACCGAGTTTCAAACGTTTTCATTTTTACAACCTGGGAAGGTCGGGTCCTGATCTTGGAAAGGGAAAATGGGGTAAGTTGGGGAGATGGGTGTATCAGGGTAAGATTATTGGGGCTTGTAAATTTGAGGATAATGGGAGTGATTGATTGTGGGATTTTGAGGATATATGGGGGGATTAAAGAGAAAATTATTGGGGGTGGTGAAGTATGGGGGTTTGATGGGGCAGGTGGGAGTAATGGGGGAAGAAGAGTTAGAAGGACTAATTGGCGGGCTCATGGAGGGAGTTGTTCGGAGGTTAGGGAAGAATAGTTGGGGTGGATTAGTTTGTGAGTAAAAGAAGGCGAATTTCAGTTGGGGATGAGTGGGGGAAACAGAGTAAGGTAATTGGGGCTAGGATTATGGGTGGGGTGGGGGTACTTTGGGTTGTTATGCACAGAGTAGGGCAAAATGTATTTGAATTACAAATTACCAATTACTTTGAAGTAATTGAATTACTTTGTAATTTCAATTACAATGCAATTTGAAAAAAGTAATTGGATTACAAATTACAAGTAATTCAATTACATTCAAGTAATTCGATTACAAGAAATGTAATTCGATTACAAAAAATGTAATTTGATTACAAAAAAAAATGTAATTTGATTACCTACAAAAAAATTTAATCCGATTACAAAATTAATTCGATTACAAAAATGTAATGGCCGGCAACAAAAATGTTTTAATGATAAAGGACTCTAGACTCTCTAGAGTATCTTTTTCTGTGATGATGAAGTCTAGAGTGTCGTTTTTCGATGATGAAGAGGGTCATTTATCGTTCATAAATAAACCTAGAGTGTCATTTTAGGATTATAATGGCACCTAGTATGCCTTTTACTTTGAAAATGAATTCTAGAGGGTCTTATTTTAATGATGAAGGATTCTAGAGTGTCTTTTTAGGATTATTATGCCATCTAGGATGTCTTTTACTTTGAAAATGAATTCTAAAGGATCGTTTTTCATTTTTCTTGAAAATTTAGTGAAAATAGATATTTTTCGATTAGTTGTAATTTGTAATGGAAAATGTAATCTAATTACAAATTACATTGTAATCGAATTACATTGTAATCGAATTACAATGTAATTCAATTACTTACTATAAAAAGGAATTCGAATTACAATGTAATTCAATTACTTACTATAAAAAGTAATTCGAATTACAATGTAATTCGATTACTTACTATAAAAAGTAATTCGATTACAATGTAATTCGATTACTTACTATAAAAAGTAATTCGATTACATTGTAATTCGATTACTTACTATAAAAGTAATTCAATTACATTGTAATTCAATTATTAATTCAATTACAATGTAATTCAATTAAGCCCTACTCTGGAACTTATGCATATGTACTAGGTTTGTAATTTTACTATTTCACACTCCCAGCTTTTTAGGGGGCCCATGATGACTGATAATTTACAAATACATACATATCAAGTAGCTCAACCACGATTTAAAATAACCTGTAATTTAGCAACCTCCTGTTTTATTACATGTTTCGAGATAGAAGGTTAGCTGCTAAATTTAAGCGAAGAACTGACAATTTTAGTCAAACAAAAATTGGAAACTCAACGGTTCTTGACTTGTTCTGGACACTTTCAAAAAAAAAAAATAAAAAAAAATAAAAAAAATAAATTAAATATAAGCTGAGAAAATCAATCTATTAGATTCTTAGCAATGCGATGGAGTCACTTTTTCACACTCGACATAAAGGACTTTAATTTGCCATATCTTTTTCAAGAAAAATGCACAGTTACAGAAAAATGTTTCTCGACTAAAGTTTAATTAACAATTAAATAATGTCTAAGGAACGTGTAATTGCTTTAAATGTCGCCGGTTTCTTTGTAAATGGTTTCCACATAAAATTCTCCAAGTAGGCCTTCTATAGTAAAGGAGAGGGAGGAAAAAAGTTGAAAAAAATTTAATAGTGAAAGTAATATTTGAGTTTTTTCCTTTGTTATTTATAAATGGAAATTGTCACCCAATTATATTCTTGTCGAGGACGAATAAAACGATAGGAAAAAATAGCCTGGGAGATAAACCTGTCGGAGGGAATGATATAGATCCCCTTTGGCTTTAGGTAAACTGAAGGCAGATGCGGAGACGATAAGCGTCAAGAATTATGAGATGGAGACCTTTAAACCGAGATATCAACAAAAACGACCCCCTTAATTAGTACCTTTTCTTGACCTCACACAACTTATTTCTCATCCCCAAAACAAAATAAGACAAGGGAAATATTTGGTGGGAAATTTCCTTCGAGATAATCCATTATTTTCATAAAAATATTCCTTTACAAGATCGTTGCTTGCAAGTTATAATAATCTATCGATTTTAATGTTAAACAATTCAGTACGGAAATTTTCCACAAGTGAAGAATTTATGAAAATTACTAAAAACAAGTCAAAATGAAAAAAAAATTTTTTTTCTAAAGGTCCAGCTAGATTAGCAAAAGTGCATGATGGTAAATTTCATAATAGTGAGCTATAAATCTGAGCCCAATGATTACTGATTAGGTATACTCCCGTTCCACTTTCGCATTTCAGGATTCCCCTTGCCTCACTCCCCAGGGAAAGGAGAGGATCTACAAGACCGCCACGCTAGACCTGTGTGAGATTTTTGTTTGGCCGGAAAAAAACACAAGAATTTTCTTTAAAAAATATTTTAGTTTGTTGGAAAACACAAAATCAAAAGTTTTATTTTGGAAGGGCCAAGTCCTAAGTGTACAAAATTCACATAAAATTTCGTGATTTTTGAAGCACAGAAGTTTACTTTTTCGCAAAATCTTAAAATTTTGAGACTTCACTTTAAGCTGATTTTGTGACAAAATTAAATTAGGAAAGTTGGTAAACATGGGGGAAAAAAATTTGAAAATGTGTTTAATTTATTGGAGGAGACAAAAAGACTATTTAAATTTTATTCGAAAACCATTCGAGATAAAACGTAGCGTTCAAATTTGGATAAAATGCATTTTATGGAGTCTTAAAATGCGAGCAGGTAAAGAAAAACGGTGGAATTCCGATGGCCGAAAGTTTACACGGTTTTAATTGTGATACGATGTGTTTTTAGGAGTTTTCTGAAGGTAGGATATCAGTTGGATCTAACTATAGACACGACTATGTTATGGGGGGACCCTCGCGTCCCTCGAAAACGATTTGTTTACATAAATCAGTAATGAAACCAGTTCGGGTTGTGGTTTTACGATGTGGATAAGGTCCCCCTCGTTTTCTCCTCTTTTATTTTTTCTCTCTTTTTTTATTTTTCTCTTCTCCGTTTTGTTTTCGAAGGGTCTCCGAGAGAAAAGAGTTAACAGCCCGCTTTAGTGCCTTAAGGTGTTCTCTAAACTCTAAAATGAGGATTTATATCCTGGACTCCCCAAGACTAATTTGCGTATGAGAATTCTAAACGGAAAATTAGTCTGACGTTTATCGACCCGGAATGACGTTTTATTAAATTTTATTTACCCGAATATCGTTAAAGTATCGGTTGACTTTTTCCCCCCTTCTAAATTAGAATCCAAGCAAATTAGGATAGAAAATGCCGTTTTAGGGAAAGCTTTATCCAAATTAGAATCTTCGATGTTGAAAGACTTCAAGATGTCATGTTCCTAGGGGTTTTGAATGAAGCCCAATTAAGGCTGAATTCTACGTGGGTACCATATTTTTATGGAAAAAAAAACCACCAAACAATCAATAAATTCATCATCAAAAAACACCTGAGTGCCCACTGAAAAAAGTAACCACTTAATAAAAATTACCTACTTACTAAAAAGCACCTACCTACCTAATCATAAAAAGTACCTACTTACTGTTTAGATTATTTTCAATAGTAGGTAGGTTAACCCTGTGTTAACATGATGATTATATTCTATAGTACGTAGATAGGTAAAAAAAAAAGTACCCACCTAATAAAAAAAAATTACCTTTCTGTTAAAAAACTACCTACCTACAATTTAGGGGCTTTTCAATAAGTACATCTATTTTTAACAGAAGGTACCTGGGTAAGCACGTATTTCATTCAAATTTCCCTCTAGAAAGTCATTTTTCACAAAAAAGGGAAATTTCCCTCGAAGGGGAAACGCTAGCCTACCGTCTAAAAAACCGGGCCATGGCAAATTGGGCGCAGTCTCTACCTGAAGGGGGATTATAATAATCAAAAAAAGGAGGAGTCATACATTAAAAATGTAAACTGGGCGCAAAAGATAAATAAAGGAAAATGTAAATTGGTCGCAAAAGATGGAAAAGCAAAACTGTAAATTGGGCGCAGTACAAAAAGTGGAACTTATACAAATTAAAAACAAACTATGTACATTCCAATTTCCAGTTAAAGAATTAAAAGTGAATATTGAGAATATTACCACCAAAATCACCCAAACCAACAAAATTACCCAAATCACCCAAACCGTCCCAAACCATCAAAACCATCCAAATTATCATAAAACAACCAAAATCACCCAAATCGCCCAAACCGCCAAAAATGCCAAAATCTCCCAAGCCGCCAAGGCCTTCAAAACTGCCTAAGCTTCCCAAACTGTAAAAACCTCCCAAAATCATTCCAATGTCCTTATCGTCCAAACTATCCAAACCGTCCAAACTGCCTAAAGTGTCTAAACTTCGCTTACCTCCCAAACCGCCCAAAATGTCGAAACCACCTAAACTGCTTGAACCACCCAAAATTTCATAACCACATAACTTCCATACTCTCCAAAACTGCCCATTCCACTCATTTCAGTTTTGCGCCCAGTTTACCATTCCACTTATTTTAGTTTTGCGCCCAATTTACATTTTTCTTACCTGATTTTGCTAAATCGTCATCAATCCTAAGCTACCTTTTCTTTGCGCCCAATTTACATGCGCCCAAAAAACCAAAAGAAGCCTACCGTCTACTAGAATTACCTACCTACCCAACTGTTAAAATAAAAAACCTATCTAATAATAAAAATTACCTACCTACTGTTAGGTGCTTTTAAGGTAGGTACATTTTCCTCGCAAGTAAGTGATATTACCTACCCAAGGTAACCTACCTACCCTATCGTTAAAAAATACCTACCTAATCTTGAAAAGTACCTACCTAATGTTTAGCTGCTTTTCAATAGTAGGTAGGTACATCCCTTTTTAACAGAGTACGTATTTTATTCTTTCGCTCTCTTTTCTATTTTTAAAATCTTCCCTCGAGAAAGTCATTTTGCACTGAAAAAGGAAATTTCCCTCGAAAGAGAAACCCTAGCCTACCCTCTAAAAAAACCAAAAGAAGCCCACCGTCTACTAGAATTACCTACTTATCCAACTGTTTTACCTCTTTTTTGATTTTTTCCCTTAAATTTTTCCTCAAGAGGGTCTTTTTCCCTGAAAGGGGAAATTTCCCTTATAGGGGAAACGCAAGCCAAAAGAAGACCAATCTAACAGTAATGCCAGTGGACATCTTGTATTGAATAGGAAATTGATTTTATTATGTTTATTTTGAAATTAGTCTTAAGTTTAAACTGAGCGTTATATAATAATTTTTTATTTTCTAAAAGAGGCGATGATAAATGGAAGAAAACAGGAGGGTGTCGTCGGGTGACAAATGCCATCGGGAAGAGGCCGAAGAAGGCCAATTAAATGCAACGCGCTTAATAAATAATGCCCCGGGCGGAGAAGAACCTGTGCGTTGAGGTAGCTCTCGTCGAGTCCTTGTTTTCAGTTTATCTTGAGCACTTAACGTGGACGGAGGTAGCCGCTGGAAAAACGTAAAGTGATAAATTTCTTAACACAAAGACTCTACATCCCCCCCACCCCTCACGGCCTATCCTTTTGCGAGGCGGGCGACCTCAACACATTCAACTTTGCCCTTTTAATGAAAAATCGCCGGGCTCTTCCTCGCCTTCCACAACGATCACATCCTCAACTAAATAAAAAAAATCTTGAACTGTCTTGAATCTTTAATTGTCAAATTATAAGAAAAAGTACTTGTCGAGAGCTGCCACAGAAGAAAACGTCCTAAAATATCCCCCACCAGTCAAGATAAATCCACAATACGGCAACCTTACCATTTGCTATGAAGACCCCCAATATGGACCGAATTAGGTCCCACGAAATAGGAATTTAAAAATGGTTTTGAACCTAATTTATAGTGTGTAATGGCTTTGTCTATATCGAGGGCCAATAAAACGTTAAGAAATGTGAGAAAGAAATATTTCAGTTCTAATCGTCTGTTTATTCAGATATTTGTGGAATTCGAGAATTTTATTTGACCGCTCGAGACTTCCGATTTTATTGCCTTTTAAAGGCTGTCAATCTTTTATTCGGTAACACTTAATTAGCGATATTATACGTTTCGAAATTTCGTAAAAAATTAGAACATAAACGTTAAATTAAAAGGTTTTGACAAGTTAACAACGTTCTCACGGCGATTTATATCGAGGATGAAAGGCAACTTTTATTTTATATTTGCGCTTTCGGATCGTTGAAACGGAATCCGGATTGAAAGCTTTTTAAAATTAAATAAAAAAAGAGGAGAGTAAAAAAGAGCGTTTTCACCCCAAAAGGTCAACGACGATATGTTTGCAAGAGCTAATTTTGATCAACTCTTTTCTAAACTCAAAAGCTTCCAATGACGCAATGTTGTTCTTGTAATTTCATTTCGATTAGGTGGGAGGGGGTAGCTTGGCGGGGCGGAACGCTGCCGCACTATGCATACAAACTCATTCTAGTTCTTGGAAACTCCTAAATTCATTCTGAAACTGAGAGGGAGGTAAGAAATTAGGGTACTAGATCTTGAAGTGACCCGCATGACCAGAGTGAAATGCCTGATTAAGCTATACCATACGCCTAACAACATAATTGTGGCTTAGAACATTTTTGGGCGATTGCAGTCTTTCGTTAATTTTTTATTTTTGGGCTTTTCTAACTCAAGAATTAACCCAGAAGAGCCCCATTTACAACAAAAATAACCCTTTGTGTTCCCAGAATAAACAAAAAATGAATATTTTATGGGTGCTTTTTTTTTTAGGGAAGCCATTTGTCTACACGTATGAGAGTAAAGTAAAGCATGGACTTTGATGAGGAGGAGAGGTGCAGAAAGGATTCGTGGAATGCCGGTGGGGGCACGGTTACAAACGGTGGCCCGTCAGAAGACAGATGTCGAGTCCCGGGGAGGATCCCGAACCAAGAATGTCTTTGTAGACTAACCGATGAAGGATGTAATTAGAGTGTTAAGCCTCAAAACGTTCCTTTTATTCATCGCGAAAAATGTGTTGGAAAAATGGTTTCATCCCAAGGATTATAAAACCTTCTGTAACAATAGGTATTTCACATAAATTATGGATCTTTCACTTCATTTAAAAGAGGGAAATTTCCCCCGTCATCCGCATTTCCACTCCGATTGAAATTTCCCTTTTCAGTGATAAATGAAGGGAAAAATTCAAAAGGGGGAAAAATAGGGATATTTGAAACCTACCTACTAGGTAGCAAGGGTCAAAAGTAACTGGTACCTTAAAGTATGTACATATTTTAGAAATTTTTTTTTCAAACTGTGTGCGGAAAAAAGAAAATTTTGTTCTGAGAGGAGGAAAAGGGATATTGCTAACGCAAGATATACCAAAAGCTGCATAAATATGAAAAAAAGGCCGCCATTTGCTTCCGGACATAATAGAGGAATGCTACTGCTGTATTTCATGCATAAATTTGGATATTTTTGCGAGCGGAAAAAGGCCTAATCCTCTGAATCGGGTACTATATGTTTAGGGACGGACAAATTTCCTGGATTCCATTCCTCATTTGGTCCTTCTGAATTATGAATCAGTGGTGGTGGGTGGGTGGGGGAGGGTATTCGGTAGGCGAGGAAGTGAAATATGTTCACCATACCTGCCATTCCCTCCCGGCCTCACGAATCAAACACGAGGGGGCCCTTCTCCCTTCAGCGATCCCGAAAATTCAAACGATTTCCCCCGGAAAACTCACAATATGGACGACCGACGAAAAAAAACGAATTTATCGAAGGGAACGATATTCCGAACTTGGAATTTCTTTGGCGGCCTCCTTCAGGGTGGGGAGTAGGGGGACCAGAGGCCTTTAATTAGCGCCTTTTAATGTCAACTGTCCCGTCGTAAATACCCGGCCATTTGTAGTCTCCTTTTTAAAAAAAAACCGAGCTTACTATAAATTTTTTAAAACAACAAAGCCGTATTTTCTAGATTTTTCCCGGAAATTAACCAATAAAAACAATAAAAATAAACACTTTCTTTAAAATAGACACCGAGAAGGATTTATTTCTATAAATAATTTATCGGAATAATAGAATTGCGAGGGGGAGAGCGCATTCGTTTTCTCATCACGATCGCCGAGGTGTAATGAGGAAATAGAAAATCACTTTGCCCTCAATTGAATTATTAATTAATAGTTCCTCAAAGGCAACAAACATCTTCTCGTCGTCCTTGTTCGAAATCGTATTCTGAATTTATATATTTAATATCGACTTTTTTTTTTGTTCTGTTTTTTAATTGGATTGTGTAAGACAAACCACGGTTATGACAGGAGAGAAAAAAAACACTCAATATTACGTTGGCAAGCCTTGATAGACTCATTTAGAACAGTAATAACTCTCAAAAATTTTAAAATGCCGGTGCTCCATTTAAAAATGTTTTTTTAAGTTGAAAACTTAATTTAAACGGTTACACGGTAATTTAGTCTGAAGTTAAATCAACCCCGCTCCCTACAGGGTTCGCAGTTTCAAGTTTCGAAAACCACCGCGCGCTCCTCTTTGTGACTTGATTAGTTAATAAAGTGAATTTCTTCGAGTGTAAAGTTTCTCCCTCAGAGGTTCTGGTGAATTAAAGTTAGAATCTTCCAACCTTTAAATAAAAACTCGATACACATTTCTATTAGAGGCTACTGGATCTAGGGCTTGTCAGTGGCGTCCCATAATACCGTGGGCGCTAGTTCCAAATTTTTGTAGCGGGATCCTCTTTTCAGTGTACAAGCTACACTGTGCTACAGTGTATAAGCTGGATGCTACTTAAAGTTGGTACCCATCCTCCTCTATTACCCATCCATGATTCTCCCATTTATCCTCCTCACAAAGTATCGGATACTCGCCAACTTGTCCCCGAACTCCCAATTACTCTGGCACATTTTTTACCACATTGCACTTTCCTAATACCAAAACCTAAGCCCAATCCCCCCAACTGTTACCCCTAAACTCACTTACTCCCTCAATGATTCTCCCAACTTGAAATCTCAATAACAATTAACTTGAAATTTTCAGCTTAGGTACGTTCTTTTCATATTAAATAAAATTTGTGGTAAATTTCAAGACAATCGGTCCACAGGAGCAGAGAAAACGTCTGAATACCGCCTAGAGTTTATAGATTCATAGATCTCTTAACTAGTTTTTTTTAAATCTACTTATTCACAGAAATAACGCCATGGCCTACTCTCAAATGGTAACACAAATTGAGTCCAAAAAAGACCCTTTTGACCTAAGACTTTGACTCTCTGGCATTAAAAAATTAAAGAGGTCGATTTTATTTTTTACTTCGACATCTACATTTTTGATCGGAGGTTCGCATGGTTTAAGATTAGCACATAAACGAGAGGGAAAAGAGAAGAAAAAAATGACTTTCCAGTTTTTACGATAGTTTAATAACTGCAACTGGGTCTGAAGAGCGAAATGAATCGTAAATTGTGAGATTAGCGATTTTTTCTTCTTATTTATTTTTCATTTTTTATTAATTCCCCGTCCTATAACTTGACCTTTCGAGGACGCCGGTGAGCCGGTTCAACGAGAGCGTTTATGACGTTTTAAAAAATCGCAACGCCAATTAAAAAGTTTTCATTTTGCCTACCTTTCGATGACGTCGGTGGTTTCGTATCGGTGCTGAGGGCTCGGGTGAAATGCTCGTCGACGACAGTAGCGACGTCACCGGTGTAGTGCGTGAAAACGACGCAGTTCGCGGATACATATTGCGCCCGACTGCTCCCCCCGCTTTCTTCGTCTTCATCCGTGTACACCGGCCCTTAAAACAAACACAAAATTAAACAAAACCCTAATTAAGAGATAAAAACGAACCATATATATCAAAAATTAATTAAAAACGCACATCTAATGAGCGAAACATTTATTTGATTAAAAGCAGATGGGCGTCAGCGGCCACGCGATTTGAAGCCTTTTTCTCTTGAGAAATAAAGCTCCTAAAACCGGCCTAAAAATTAATTAGGTGCGCTAACTTCCGATAATAGAGACAGAAACTTGGCAACGATTCATTCCTTAACAGGTCGTAAATTCATAACAGTTTAAACTAAGCATAACAACCGACAATAATTAACGTTTATTTACGAGTCTAGGTAAAAATGATCAACCTCAGAAATAGACGTGAACAGGGGCGGACTGGCCCAGGGGGGGGTGGACAGAACCCACCCGCGCACCCCCCGGGTCAGGTCAGGGCCTCAAAATCAACATTTAAAAAGCCTAATTTTGGTCAAAAAACCTCAAAATCAACAAGCCAAACTTTCTCAAAATCAACATTTTTAAAGCCTAATTTTCGTCAAAAAACCTCAAAATCAACATTTTTAAAGCCGAATTATGGTTTAAAAAAACCCTCAAAATCAACAAGCCAAATTTTCGTCAAAAACCTCAAAATCAACAAGCCAAACTTTCTCAAAATCAACATTTTTAAAGCCTAATTTTCGTCAAAAAACCTCAAAATCAACATTTTTAAAGCCGAATTATGGTTTAAAAAAACCCTCAAAATCAACAAGCCAAATTTTCGTCAAAAACCTCAAAATCAACATTTTTAAACCCCAATTTTGGTCAAAAAAACCCCCTCAAAATCAACATTAAAAAAGCCTAATTTTGGTCAAATAACCTCAAAATCCACTTTAAATTGACAATTTTTCGTCAAAAACCTCCAAATCATGGTTGTAAGACCAATTTTTGTCAAAAAATCTCAAAATCAACGTTTTAAGTGCAATTTCTTTTGTCAAAAACCTCAAAATCAACATTTAAAAAGCCTAATTTTGGTCAAAACCTCGAAATCTACATTTTTAAAGCCTAATTTTCGTCAAAAAACCTCAAAATAAATATTTATAAATCCAAATTTTCGTGAAAAACCTCAAAATCAACATTTGTAAAGCCCAATTTTGGTTAACCTCTAACTCAACATTTATGAAGCCTAATTTTCCTACAAAAACCTCAAAATCAACATTTAAAAAGCCAAATTTTCGTCAAAAACCTCAAAATCAACATTTGTAAAACCTAATTTTAGTCCAAAACAAACTCAAAATCAACATTCATGATGCCTAATTTTCGTCCAAAAACCTCATATTCAACATCTATAAAGCCAAATTTTCGTCAAAAAACCTCAAAATCAACGTTTTAAGTACAATTTCTTTTGTCATAAACCTCATAATCAACATTTTAAAACCCGAATTTCATTCAAAAACCTCAAAGTTAACATTCAAAACTTTAGCAAAGGTTTTAATTTGTTTAAAAGGGGGGGCGAACTGTGAAAAAGTTTGGGAACCTCTGTTTTTGCTGAATTTATTTTTCTAAGAGCTAATTTTCTGTCAACATTTTCTGCGCCCCCCCCTTAACTGAAAACCCACCCACACCCTAAGGTCCCAGTCCGCCCCTGGACGTGAATCAATAGCGCTGAGCCAAATTAGACTTTCGCTGTCAATGGAGTGTCAATTTGGTACTTACGATGCGGTTGAGGACTAGGTGGGCTCGCACTTGCCCTCGGCGTATAAAATTGTCTTGGTTCTCCATCGTTGCTTCCACCAGCTTCGTCAACGCCACCGCTAACTCGTCCACTGCTGCTACTGCTACCGGCTCCAATAACCTAAGAAAAAACCAAATAATTAATTCGCCACCTAAAAACAAACGAAAAATAAAAGAAAGTAATTAAGTAGAAATGTGGTGTTTTTTCTCTCTTGCATGTTCGCCCTCAGTTTTGCCGACAGGAAGTCTAGATATGAAGACAAGATAAAAACCAAAGTTTTGACCTCAAGGTTTTTTCAACTAATTGTATTTCATAACGCAAATTAACTTCATTTAAAACTGCTTAACAAAATTCTTTTGGTCACTTTATCAGAACGACATTTTAAAACAACCCTTTGATATTTTAAACGCGGATGATTCTGACAAAGAAGTTCTATAATATGCAACAAATATTTTAGAAGGAATAAGAACCTAGAAGCTGGAGGTCTCAGAAATAAGAGGAATCTGGAAGCTCGCAAATGGTACTGCGACGGAAAAAGAGCGGTTCGCAATTGGTATTCGGCCAAAAATTTGATGGTTCGCAGTTCGTTTCTTGCTTTTCCGCGAACTTTTTTTTATACTCTTTGAGTAGTTTACAATCCCCGGAACCAGCTTCCCAGTTGATAATCAGCTTACAGGGACTTACATAGTTCAACCTTCTAGTGCTACTGAAGTGCAAACTAGTGCTGAAGACACCTCCGTGGCGGCTAATGCTTTCAGTATGGCTCTAAAGTCTAAACACAGTTAGTAGACTACCGCAGAACACATTTTAGATGTTAAAAAATCGATATTTTTTTAACACATTTTTTATTCAAAATCTCGAGATAATGGGTAAAATGTAGGCCTACCGGGTTTTATAGAAGGGACCGGCCGACAAAGTTAAAACTTAAAAGAGAGCCCCTTTTGTTTACGGCCAACATTATTTAGATAAAAGTGGTCTAGCTGGAAATCAGATTTAGATTTCGATGGGGAGCATAAATTAAAGAGTTTTTTCCCCTTTTTTTTTCTTTTCTTACTTACTACCGCGACTAAAAGAAGCCGCAATATTGACTTTAGAAAGAGGACTATCCTATAAAAATTAACGTTTTTCTTCGAGTTTTTTTGGAAAAAACTTTCGAAATGCGACGAATTTCGAGTCGAATCCGAAAAAAGAATTTCGACGGCAGATGGAAAAAACGTGCGTCACGCTTTTATTTAAGACATAAAAATTAAACAATTAAAATCTCTTGGGAAAGGAAAACGAATTCTTGGCGTTGATGAATGCACCTCCAGCGCTAGACTTTGAAAATCGATTGGTGGGTTCTGATTAAGCTCTAAAAGACGCGAGGGTACTAGAAATGTGAGAAAACGAGGACATTTCCATAGTTCCGAGATAGCAAGTTGTACCTTTTTTTTTTATACTGAGGACTCCGGGAGCAATACCGTTCTAAAAGACTGGTTTCTGAAGTGAGGGAAGAGTAATATAGAAAGTCTCGGGACGTCGTCTAATGAAGGCTTTAATTGCTCGTTTGACTTTTTGCCTTAGCTCAACCGACCGACAGACGAGTTCCTTCGGTTTCCTTGAAAAGAATGGTCACCTGCCCGAGGGGACGATACGAAGAGGGAGAGAGAAGAGAGGAAAGTAAGAGCCAAGCCTTTTTCTAATTATTTTTTCTTATTCTTCTCTTTATTCTCCAACAAAAGAACCTTTTTAATTTTATCCAAAGAGTCCAGTTTTATGAGGCATTTCAGAATAGATGACTATTTGCGTGTTTTGAGAAAAAAGTATGCGCTGGCAAAACGCCCGGGCGTACGGAAACTGAATGAAATTCCACGCCTTGACATTTTCCTGTCTTTTTAATTGAGAAACAGGTTAATTTAATTTTAGTACGCAATTTGTTCACGCGACCCCGAGGGCCCCGAAAAAGACACTTTTAGCCTATTTTATAATTAGAGAGGTTTCTAATTGATAACGTTGTCTCGCGTCCGGGATTTATGACGGTCCACGAAAAGAGAGAGGAGAGTCTCCCGGGGGGGAGAAAAGCGAATAGCCAATAGATTACAATTGCCCGTTTCAATTCGAACTTCAAGACTTTGTTTTATCGTGACTTAGACAAAGTGCCTTCCTCGTTTAGACGATACCCTACCTGGAGATGAGCCAAACGAACAGAACCGGTACGTGTGGAACCCGAAAAGATCTAAACGGACGCATAAAAGCTCGAGACCACACAACGCACTTTTCGGTAGATGAGACAAGAAGGGAGACCGAGCATTAAAAGCTGGATTCGTTAAGATAACACCCACTAAAAAGTAATAGGATGAGAAACAACTCTTCTGAATTTATTCACTGACCTATACTAGAGGTAAATATTTTAAAACTTTAAGTGTCTTCCAACACCTCAATAACTCAAGGGCTAAGGAGAGGTAGATGCTCAAATTCTGCGTTAAGATAGAGATTCTCTAAAATGGGATCAATGTTGACAGGAAGTTGAGAATGACACCAATTCCTTACAATCGATGAAACCATCGGGGACATCATCCAAACATCGAAAAACACGAAAACTACAACTTTTCTAAAGACTCGAGTCGAATAAAGTTTTTCACGATGATGTAAACCTACTCATTTTCTAGAAGTCTTCAACATACTACAGGGAAGCCACGATGAATGAATTCTTCGTTGAAGAGACAGAATGTTAAAGCTATCTCGGCAGGCAGGTCGACCATATCAACGAGACACCTGCGAATACAATATCAAAGGGACTGTCGACGAAAAACACCAGTATAGCGAAAAGCGAACGGTTTTCAATTTTTTTGATGTTTCGAGTCGAAAATGTCGATGGTGTAATCCCAGGGTACCTAAATTTTCGACGAGTTTTGAAGGGCTTAGTCCATTTTCCAATCGATGCACTATCGAAAACATCATCGAACCGGTTTTCATGTTTTTTTCACGGTTTTCTGTATATAGAGTCAAAAATTTCGAATTTTTTAAGACCCCCTTCAAGATTTAAACCGAAAGTCCCTACCTGCTCATTTTCTATGAGTTTTGAAGCACTTAAGTGTCTTCATATTGATTATCTAGGCCAAGCAAAACCCCGAAATTTCACGATTTCAGGGCTACAGGATAGCAACGATGACTAAAGATGGATGACTAAAGATAGAAAGATGGAATACTGAATAGATGGCAGGTTGGCAGCATCAAAAAAGCCTCAAGACACCTGCGAATACAATACCAAAGGGACTATTGATGGAAACATTGAAGAGTACATCGAAAATATTGCGGTTTTCGATGCTTCAATGTTATGAGTCAAAAATGGCGATTGGGATTGTTTAGTCCATTTTCTAATCGGTGTACTATTGAAAAAAAATCTTCGAACCAAAGAAGAGTCTTGAAAAACAAACTGCTTTCTTGTTTTTCCATGTTTAGGGTTTGAAAATTGTGATTTATGTTAGATTTCTTAGGATAATGTAAACCTAGAGTACCTACCTGCTCATTTTCCGGAGGCCTCAACTATCCTGCAGTTTATACTGGTTTGTAGGGACATGGAGAAAGGAGTAGGAAAATAAATAAAATAAAAAAGGGGACAAAAAAGTGGATAGAGATAATGAGGGTGGTGCCGAAATGGTTGGAGGACGGCGGGGGGAAGAGATCGCGTTTCTTGGGGGCCGTCACTGTGGGAACCCGAGTATAAAAATCGAATTTAAATGTCGTCGTTTTGGTGGGGGTAAAGGTCCAATGAAGGAATTCCAGAGCCGAGATAAAAAGTGGTGGCTCTCGGTCGGCACCTTTTGATCTCGGAGATGGCGGGGGGGCTTCTTTTGAAAAAGCACCGCCATCCAAACTCTAGTTGTTAAGTACTGCATTAATTAATTGCCCCCACTACTACAAACGAGACCGCCATATGTCTCTAACTGAATTACACCTAAACCCAATATGGCCGTCCCTTTTATGGGATTATACACAATAATAATACCCTCACCCTTTCCACCGCCACTTAAATCACATCTCTAGTTAGAGAGCCCCTCCCCTCCCACTACTTCTTTAAGAAGAACCTAAACAATAGCCCTTTCTTTGTTCACTTTATTTACTGACAGGGTGAGCCTTTAAATCAGGACAAATGGAGTTCAAAATGGATGCAAAAATTAAGGAATCTACAACAATACCTTGAAATTCGAGCGATTCTTAAATTAAAAGCCAACGAATAGAGCTTATCCTAATCGGAAAAATAGTTTAAGGCTAGAAATGGTTGAAATGGCCTCCAGTCTGCAGAGTTTCATAACAAAGGGAGGCGTGAAAAAGACGTTTTTATCCCAAAATTGTTGTTGTTGTTTTTTTTTATGGAAAAGGAAATTTTACTCTAACTCTATAGGATTTTCCTCTAGGTTTCCTTCATTGAAAAAGTAGGCTTTCACTGGATTTCAATGTTTTTTTAGATCAAAAAGTTTAGAAATCGGGATTTTTTGAACCCCAATTAACGAGAAGTTCTATGTTGCTATTTTATTTAAGAGGCCCTTAGGGGACCAAATAGGATTACCAGATTTGACGAATTATGGCGATTAGGCTAGCAATGTGATTGGGTGTCCCTTTGTCACATAGAAATCAAGACCAATTTGCGATAAATCACATAATCTGATAAACCTGGATGTGGGAACTTTCACCCAAATCGGCCAAATTGGTAACCTAGGTTCGGATCTTTTACGACGGTTTGGACCGGTGTTGCCAGAGTTTGAGATTTCCCCAACTTGGGTTACTTAAAATTTATCCAATTTTGGATAAACCGCCTAATCTAGTAACCATGGTATGGTTTAGGATTTTTTTTTCCCAAGAAGGTTCTATAGTTCCAAAAATCTAGATATCTCCCTAATTAGGGTTACCTTCTATTTCTCTCAAAATATCCCTAATTTTGGATAAATCGCCAAATCTGGCAACCTTGGTTTGAAATAGGTATGTAAAAGGTTCTAATGATGCAAAAAATGAAGATATTCCTCCAAAAAATTGGTATTTTAAAGACAGTTTGGTCCAGTGTCGCCAGACTTAGAGGTTTTCCTAACTTGGTTTACTTAAAATTTTCTCAATTTTTGAATCTCCAGATCTGATCTTTATCACAAATTGGGCTACTTTAAATTAACCCAATTTGGGGGAACAACTCCATCTCTCCAAGAAATGTTCCAAATCCTTGGAGATATTCCCCCAAGAATGTATTACCCCATGAAAGTATACAGTCCAATTTGTGATAAATCGGCCAATTTGGTACCGAGGGTTTGGACCATTTTTGAAAGTCAGTTTGGACCAATGTATCCAGAGGTCGAGATTTCCCCAACTTGCGTTACTTATTTGTAAATAGCCCGATTTTTGGATAAATCGCCTACTCTTGCAACCCTGGTTTTGACGAATTTTAAGAAGGTTCCAGTGATGCCAGAACAGGCCAACTTTTTTTTACCGTGATTTATAGTAGCGCAATTTGTGATAATCAGTTTGGACCAGTGTTGCCAGAGTTTGAGATTTTCCCCAATTTTTATTGATTTATTTTTATTTAGTTATAATATACATGGAAAAAATAAATGTTTTATAGTATGTGTCAGCTACAAAAAACAGTACAAAATTCAGTCAAAACAGTACAAAATTCAGTATTTTAGATAAGTCTCCTAATTTTACAACGTTGGCTTGGATCTTTTTTTAAAAGTAAAACTGGCATCCAGAGATATTTCCTCAAATTGTTTTAATTTAATTTAAAGGAGTCCAATTTGTGATAAATCGGCCAATTTACCCTTGGTTTGGACCCTTTTTGAAAGATAGTTTGGACCAGTGTTGCTTGTGGTTGAGATTCCCCCAACTTAAGTAGCCCAATTTTTTATACCTAAGTCTCCTAATCTGGCAACCCTGGTTTGGACCAATTTTAAGAAGGGTCCAGTGATGCCAGATGGAGATTTTCCCCCGTTTGGGTCTGCTTTTTCTGAAGTAACCCAATTTTGGATAAATCACCCAGGCTACACTGGTTTTGTCTGTTTAGTATTTTTGAAAAAGGTTCCATTGTTGCCAGAAACGCAGAGTTTGGACCCTTTTTGAAAGAAGATTTGGCCCAGTGTTTCCGGAGTTTGAGATATTCCGCTTTTGGTTTACCATAATTTAAAATAGCCCAATTAGTGAATTTAGATTTTATCATTCAATTATGGTACCCTTGGTTTGCTCGTTTTTTTAGGCAGTTTGGACCAGCATTGTAGATTTTTTTCAGAGTAGGGCGTAATTGAATTACATTGTAATTGAATTACTTTTATAGTAAGTAATTGAATTACAATGTAATCGAATTACTTTTTATAGTAAGTCGATTACAATGTAATTTGTAATTAGATTACATTTTCAATTACAAATTACAACAAATCGAAAAATATCTATTTTCACTAAATTTTCAAGAAAAATGAAAAACGATCCTTTAGAATTCATTTTCAAAGTAAAAGACATCCTAGATGGCATAATAATCCTAAAAAGACACTCTAGAATCCTTCATCATTGAAAAAAGACCCTCTAGAATTCATTTTCAAAGTAAAAGGCATACTAGGTGCCATTATAATCCTAAAATGACACTCTAGGTTTATTTATGAACGATAAATGACCCTCTAGAATCCTTCATCATCGAAAAACGACACTCTAGACTTCATCATCACAGAAAAAGATACTCTAGAGAGTCTAGAGTCCTTTATCATTAAAAAAAAAATTGAATTACTTGAATGTAATTGAATTACTTGTAATTTGTAATTTGTAATCCAATCACTTTTTTCCAATTACATTGTAATTGAAATTACAAAGTAATTCAATTACTTCAAAGTAATTTGTAATTCAATTACATTTTGCCCTACTCTGATTTTTTTTCCCAAATCGGTTGTACAATAAAAAGTAAATTAATACCTAAAGTCTTTGAATTAAAATTGTTTACGACTTTTGGAATTTCGAGTGTCTAAATCAGTCATGTCGTTTTTGCCACGGGTAAATTTAAATTGGGATCCCAACTATTTGGACAAGTCCCAGACAACCCTTGTCCTTTAACAAAACGGTCCTTCCTTCTATTTTTTTCCCGCCTCTACGCAAATATGTGTCAATCGAATATTCGGAATACTTAAAGGAAAAACTGTTGGCAACACTGCTTATTAAAGGGTCCGCACTTATTTCCGATTACGTTGTACTTTTGAACATCAAACAAGAAACATTTATTAACACAGCGGAATTTTTATGAAATCTTTCACATTCCAGACTCTGGTAAAAATCTTTTTTTATTTAGAAAACGAACGACATTCGTTACAAGATTTGCCGGGACGATAGCGAGGCGGAGCTGCGGCCCGCAATGTGCAAAAAGGCTTATCGCGCGCCTTTTTCAATAGCTTCCATTAAAATATTGCATTTTTGTCTAATTTTATGAGCCTCGAGTCGTTATGGAAAAAGTGCTAGTCCGTGTAGGACTTCAACTTCCTAAACGATTACTAGATAATAATATGTTTAATAATTTGTAAGTTACATATTCCCACGTATATGCATGCGGTGCTTTAAAAGTGTGTGCAGGATAAACTGGAAGCTCTACAGTAAAATTGTCGCTTTTCATTCGAAAAGTGAAAAATGCTGACTTGGTTTTTCACGATCATTTTAAGCAAAGTTACAGAATAATTTTACTTAACAGCAAATAAATCTTGAACAAAAAAATGCTTGACAAAAGTTTTTGCCTGACTTGTTTGCAGAAACGAATACATAAGTTTTTTTTTCTCTCTAGAGATTTTTTCCTGATACCAGCAGGTTTTTGAAAAAAGTGAAAATTAAGGGATGAGTGCATTTTTTCTTTGAAGTCTTGTAGAGCAAGGACTGCTATAGCTAGAAATATTTCGATTAAAGATTTTTAAAGGAAATCGCTTCGGCTTTCCAACGATAGCTTCGGAAACAAAATCCAATAATTATTGAAGGAGATACAGGAGTTTTTAAAAACGAACATTTCCTGGGTAATTACAAGTGATCCTTTTTGTTGAGCCGCCTAAACATTTTCGAACGTCAGATTTTGCTGAGAAAAGGTGTCCACTGTAATCCAAATGACCTAAATTTATTTCCCTAAAACTAAAAAAGAAAAAAAAAATCGACCCACAACTACCCTTCGTGTGTTCTTAAGTTCTTACGAAGTTGAAGTAAAATAAATAAAAAAAGATTTAGTTATTGGGTATTCAGGAAGCCTCAGGATCTTGTCTCGAGGTTGGGCGGAGAAGAAGAAGAAGGAAAAAAAAAGAATAAAAAGAAACGAAACAAAAGAAAAAAACAGCATTCGGAATTTTTCGAAGAAATCTTTCTTTCTGCGAGGCGTCCTTCTTTTGCAATGAATTAACTTGAACTATTTTTTTTATTTTAATGTGCCTCAAATGATGCAAATCTCATGCAAATATTAAATATTTACAAAATAAATTTTATTATATTATTTTTAATATTCAATTTACCTATTTTAAGGATGTAATGTAATTTTCGCTTAAATTTATGAAATCGTTATGCGATAACATTAATCTTTAACCTCTAGCGTCTAACCTGAAGTTTGAGAAATAGAAGACATACGGCTCAAAATGAACCGAGGTAATTATCAAATTTTCTTCCGGAACTCACAAAATCTCACCAGATCAAGAAAGATCCAGAACGTCCCCAAATCAAACAGATTAACAATTTATATCCCTTCGAGCTCAATTTTCAGAATTTTTATTAAAAAGAATTCCTTAGTAATGAGCATGTATTCTTAATTAGTAAAATGATTAAAAATGCAAAAATTAATTGACTAACCTATTCGCGAGAACATTGAATTTACAATGAAATGGATTTCAAGACAAGATAGTTTAATAAGTAATAATTTTAGTAGAAAAAAAACAGGCAGCCTAGAGAAGCAGTGGATTTCCTCCTGAAAGGCCTCCTAAATCCTATCTTTGATATCCTGATTATCCCGCCCCCCCATTATCTAGTATGTATCTACTCAAATCACGTGATTTTCTCCGCCTTTTGAAATTTCTGCTTTTAATTCCACCCCCTAATTCTACAGAATTAGAAGTACATACTTTAATTCTACAGAATCTGCCAGTTTCTGCCGATTCCTAAGATCAGGAGATGTCCCTGAGAAATTTCCAAACAATTCCCACATTTCTGAGAAAATCATCTAATTGCACTTCAGCCCCTAGCAAAGTACCACAATCGCATACCCGATTCAAGCCATTTTCAACAGGTTTCCTTCTTAATTTATTTTTCTAGCCGTAATTCCTATATTATTGTGATTCCCAGAGCTTCCTGATCACGAATAGGCCACAGGCCTGGGAGCCTCCGTGATGACTACCTCAATAGCCTCTTTACAATGGAAATCCGGTTCAGATAATTAGCTTCAAACATTTAAGGAAAACATTTATTGCTGAATTTCCAGTCAAAATATTAGGGCGATCAAGTCATCTGAGTTGTTAAGCCTTTGTAGGCCTCTTAGCATTTTTAGGAAACAAATAGGTTTGCTAGTTACTTAACATATTTTAGACTTTTCTTCTTTGAATAAACAACGTAAAACGTGTTCTACGATCTAGGAGCCAAATTTTGACTAGAAACATCAAAATAGTGACCAGAAAAGAAGTTAAAAACACAAAGCAGGCGATTATTGATATTCAAATTTTTATTTAGCACTGAAATCGGTTGGTAGAAGACTAGGTAGCCTACATTCTTGAGGCAATTTTTTGGGGGATGGTTGGAAAAAATAGAAAAAGAGGAATGGTAAAGAGTATTGAATGTAAAAACTTACCCTGTCATAATGGGGATGGTGTGCGAAGGGTGGAAATGGGGGCGGCGGGGGCCTCGCTGAAGACGTGGAAGGCCTCTGGTAAAGGTAGGGATAATAGGCTTGGTAAACCACCTCCGGGCAGCTCATGCCTCCTCCTCCTATACGCTCAATCTTGGCTGATAAAAAGACACAACATGACACGCTCACAGGCACTCACAGACTGAGAGGGCGGTTAGAGCGGTGGCCGAGGCGATTCGGAACGCCCCGCCGAGCCCCCCTTCCAACGCGGACCTCCGCCATATTTCTCCGCCTACGTCACTCCCCATTGGGCCGAAACCATCGATCGGGACGGGGTTGGAAAATTTTACACGACCGCCCCCTTTCACTACGCTCGCCGAGCTTCCCCCCATCAACTTTTCACCTTTTTCACTTCATTAAAAAGAACTCGCACAAAACACCCTAAATAAAAGAGATCGATCTTCATGATTTAGAGCGTGGAAAATCGGTTATTTATCTCTAGAAACCCTAGACATTAAATGTCTCTTTGTTCCAATTTTTGCAATATAGTACTCAATTTTTTTAGGGTTTCGTAGTTCATAGGTCTGGTACTCTGGTAGAAGGGAGTGGAACCCCAAAACGTGAACTTTCGCAAAACTTTCAAAGCAATTTGCCCTAATTAAGCCAACCATAATTCCATCTTTTGCACAGCCACATTCCCTTTCTTTAAGCAATTTTTCCCAATCTAAACATTCTATCAATCCATTCATTTGACATCTAGGTACGTACTTTTAAATTTTGACTGTTTTAAGCTATTTTCGTTTGTCTTAAGCGCTTCCAGTTTTTTAGTCATTTTTCCTAATTTTATAAGCCATAAATCCTTTTTTTGGACAGTCACATTCCTCTTTCAGCCATTTGCCTACTGACTGTCCCAAGTACCTTCCTACTTGCGCTCTTTTTACCAGAGTTACGCAAAATTTTATTTACAATTACGAATACGAATTTATCAGAGTGGGGCGTAATTGAATTACTTTTATAGTAAGTAATTGAATTACATTGTAATTCGATTACAATGTAATTTGTAATTAGATTACATTTTCAATTACAAATTACAACAAATCGAAAAATATCTATTTTCACTAAATTTTCAAGAAAAATGAAAAACGATCCTTTAGAATTCATTTTCAAAGTAAAAGACATCCTAGATGGCATAATAATCCTAAAAAGACACTCTAGAATCCTTCATCATTGAAAAAAGACCCTCTAGAATTCATTTTCAAAGTAAAAGGCATACCTACTAGGTGACATTATAATCCTAAAATGACACTCTAGGTTTATTTATGACCCTCTAGAATCCTTCATCATCGAAAAACGGCACTCTAGACTTCATCATCACAGAAAAAGATACTCTAGAAAGTCTAGAGTCCTTTATCATAATAAAACATTTTTGTTGCCGGCCATTACATTTTTGTAATCGAATTAAATTTTTTTTTGTAATCGGATTAAATTTTTTTGTAATCAAATTACATTTTTTGTAATCGAATTACTTGAATGTAATTGAACTACTTGAATGTAATTGAATTACTTGAATGTAATTGAATTACTTGTAATTTGTAATCCAATTACTTTTTCCAATTACATTGTAATTGAAATTACAAAGTAATTCAATTACTTCAAAGTAATTTGTAATTTGTAATTCAATTACATTTTGCCCTACTCTGGAATTTATTCATACCTACTTCATTTTTTATAGAGATACGATTACAAATAAATTCGTATTCGTACATAATGATACGAATTTATTCGTATTCATACATATGATTACAAATTAATTTTTATTTACAAATTTTCTTGCGAATTTGAAGAAAAAAAATCGCTCAAAAAATTTGATTATTTACGAAATAAATGAGAATATGTAATCATAAATATCCTGCGAATTTAAAAAATTCGCAATAAAAATTGTGAATTTAAACTTATTCCCATCTTTATTTGTGAATAAATAAAAATTCAAACCTTAATTGTTAAGTTTTTTTTGTATTGACGCCACTGAAACGTGAATACAGACTAATATCACTAACCGGAAAAATAATAAATTTCAGATCAATGATCATTAAAATTTTTAGTCACTCTGCACTCAGGTAATGGCTCATGAGTATCTGAGTATCATCTTTATGCAAAATAAAGAATCAATATAATCAATCCATCAATAATCATCAAGGGAAAAAACGAAAACAGAAAGGAATCATTATCCTTAACGCTAATTCATCAAGTTGACGATTTCATTGATTGATTCTTTATTTTGCATGAAGGTCCGCGTTCTATTCAGTCTATTGACTGACAATGAGTCATGGACTCATGAGTGACTAAAAATTTTAATGGGTATCTGACCTGTAATGGGTAATTGACTGTAGGATGAATGGTAGTGTTAAGAGTGTACTAAAGGCCCCCGGTTTTAGCTATCTCCGAACCTGTATCTCCGGTTGTACTCAAAATTTTTCTGTGAAAATTTTTTTCATTTTTTTCAATTAAATGGCGATCAACTAGCGTGCTCCTAAAAAATATTTCGCTAGGAGAAAAAATAGAATAATCTTATTCTCCGATTTGCTCCCGAACTTATGAACCGATTTTCGATTTTTTGGTCTCGTTTTTTTCTAATATTTTTTGAAGATACTCCTAATGGAGTCGAATTTGATTTTTTTTTAATTTATACAAGAAATAAAATAAAAAATCTGGAAAAATATTTTTTGGAGCACATTAGTAGTTCGACATTTAAAAATCAACGAAATTTAAAAAAAAAATGTTAAAAATTTTTGAGTAGAACCGGAGATAATCGGAGAATACTAAAACCGGGGCCTTTAGTACACTCTTAATATTCGTTTTTAGGATGAATTGACTGTAGGACGAATGGTATACACCCCCTACTGATCATTGATCTGTATTTATTTTTCCGGTTAGTATTGATATTTTTAGTCGGTATTGACGTTTCAGAGTCGTCAATACAAAAAAATTCAACAGTTAAGGTTATTCACAAATAAAGATGAGAATAACTTTAAATTCACAATTTTTATTGCGATTTTTTTTTAATTCGCAGGGTATTTGTGATTATTAACATTTATTTTGTAAATAATCACAAAGTTTTGAGCGAATTTTTACTAATTCGCAGGATTTGTAAATAAAAATTAAATTGAATACGAATAAATTCCTATTATTTTGTACGAATATGAATTTATTTGTAATCGTATCTCTAAAAAAATGAAGTATTAATAAATTCGTAATTGTAAATAAAATTTTGCCCAACTCTGTTAAAAACTATCATTTCTAATGTAAAATTTAACGCTGATTCTTTTGTCACCAGAAATTTAAAATTATTAAGGTAATTTGAGATATTGACGGTTTTGTGCAAAAAACCGGGTTTTTTTATTGCAAATACCTAAAGTCATAACTCCTAGAGGGATTGAGATAGGAAACCCTAGTAAACGGGGTTTCAGGTATTTAGTTTAGTGTACTATTTTTTTTTACATAATAAAATTGAACCACCCTGTATAATACGTAGTGTTATTACTAAATATTTATTAATGAACAGGGCAAACAGGACATTTCACATTAGTTACCTATTGCCCTTTTATTGAGAATCTTGGAAATGTTAGGTTAGGATAGGCACTTCATAACCTTGGGAGGAAAGATAGTGAATGTGACAAAATCGAAATCGTAAATCAATTTTTTTTTCTCCTCATTTCTCTTGATAAACGATGTGATAGTCTTCCCACTCTTGATGCTTGGCCATTGTTATGCACCGACCTAGAGCTACTTTGTTTGATTTATTTTTGAACTTTTTTACTTACTCAAATAAAACTATTTGGCGTTTTTTTAACCCATAAACTCTACATATTTTAATTATTAAAATAGCAGATCAAACTTAAAGTATTCCTGATAATTGAAGATCAAGGAACAAGGTTTTCTTTATTAACGTCAAAAAGCCTGTTGACTCCCTTTTATTTGTAATTTACAGCAAATAGAACCCTTTTTGGTCAGACATCATGAATAAAGGTGCTTTTAATTGAAAGAAAAAGGCAATCCCTAGTCATTAAATTAACTAAAATAAAATTTATATTTCAATAATTAAACAAAAAATATCATAATAACAAATACATAATAAATAGGCAGCAGCAATAAGTAACTAAAAATTTACAAAAAAAAGAACGATAATTTAAAAAACAATTAAACAACACAAAAACATTAAATTTGGTCTCAAAATGAATGTTTACAAAACAATTTAAAAAAATAAAACAATAAACTTTTTGGGATGAAGATGAATAAAACAGAAAAATTTGATTAAAAGCACCACGGTTATGGTTTGTTTAAAATTAAGGTTTTTAGTTTTGAAGACTTTTGTAATATTCTGCAAGGACGTTCCAGGCAGTTGGAGCCATAAAGCCGTCTGGTGGTAGAGTCCCGGTCTTGGCCAAATCTACAAATAAAATGTTATTAATTTTATGGGCATTACTTTTTATGATGACAGATCTTACGTCTCATTTTAGTTCCTGATATGAATTCAAAGTCATCTTTTCTTTTCGGGTCGAAAAAATCCATTTTCTTTTTGCTTTTATCAAAAGCTGCGACACGAAATGGTATTATTTCAAGACGCGGAAGACCCGGAGCGGTGGACAGAACATAAGCTCCATGGGTGGCATCATAAAGGTCGCCTCCGACCGACTTATCAGGATGGGGGAGTCCGGCCGGATCACGTCCTACGATGTAGAATTGAGCACCGGCGTTCATTCTAGCTTTAGCATGCCACTGGACTTCGGTGGGACCGGCGTACATCATCGGCGATGGAAAAATAGCAAGAACGGTCGATTCCGGATCTAAGACTCTTTCGTTGAGTACGGCGGCGTGTTGCTTCATCCTCGTAGGAAGAGGGACGTCGTCCTCTTTCGTCCAACCTCCCAACGGATGCAGGAGTAAAACAGGCTTTTTGAAACCTCGATTGAGAAGCTTCTGGCGGGTATCTTGCATGAGTAAAGCATGCCCGTTGTGAATCGGGTTCCTAAGCTGAAATGCAAACACGGCATCTGCTCCCATCTCTTTAAACTTCCTACGAAGCTCATTAGGCGTCAGACGATACTCGTCAAGTCCATCGTTCCATTTTATCCTTTCCAAAACTTCAAGACGACCACCAACGAGGTAATCTCCGCTTTCATAAATCATCTAGAAACAAAGTTTTTATCTTCAAGTTTTTGAGGGTCTGAGAGGTTTCCAAGTTCTACTGTGATTGGGTCGCCCGTCCCAGTGTGGACCATTTGTGGTTTAAAGTCAATAAATAATTTCCATGCAGCCCATTTTAGAGATAAAAGGTGAGAACCTTGACTAACAAGCATAAAACGATATGCTCCAACAAACCAGTTAACCTTGAAGTTAGTCTTTTGTGTCTTTCTAGTCACGGATCATTGTTTTTCAATTATGTAATTAATTGCTTTTACGTAAATAAAAAATGAAATAATTCAAGGTCGAAAGTGCACCTTAATGTATGGGTGTCCTTGGTGAGAGGTTCCGAACTGGCGACAGACTCGTTCTTCTTTACGATGAGTGAAAAATTTCGGATCTCGTAGGACGGCGACCGCTTTCCCTTTGTGGCTCAACAAGATCGCAGAGGAGCCGTCGAGTCTCTCTTTCTCTGAGGTCGAAACAGGTAAAACGATCGGGACTGACTGGTTTACACCCTCTTCAATACAATTGAAGTGCAAAACCTATGAAAATATAAAAATTGTATACATAAATGACAGTCATGCTGAAAAATGAGATTTACAGAGCTTGGTAACTGCCATGGCAATTTGCATGGACAGGGGCGGACTGGGACCTTAGGGTGTGGGTGGGTTTTCAGTTAAGGGGCGCCCGGAGTTTTGACAGAAAATTGGCTCTTAGAAAAATATATTCAGCAAAAACAGAGGTTCCCAAACTTTTTCACAGTGCGCCCCCCTTTTAAACAAATTAATCCTTTGCAAAGCTTTGAATGTTAACTTTGAGGTTTTTGGATGAAATTTGGGTTTTAAAATGTTGATTTTGAGATTTTTTGACAAAAATATTTGCTCTTACCATCATGATTTTGAGGTTTTTGACAAAAAATTGTCAATTTAAAGTTGATTTTGAGGTTTTTTGACGAAAATTAGGCATCATAAATGTTGATTTCGAGGTTTTTTTGACCAAAATTAGGCTTTTAAAATGTTGATTTTGAGGTTTTAGACGAAAATTTGGCTTTTTAAATGTTGATGTCGAGGTTTTTGGACGAAAATTAGGCTTTAAAAATGTTGATTTCGAGGTTTTTTGACCAAAATTAGGCTTTTTAAATGTTGATTTTAAGGTTTTTGACAAAAGAAATTGCACTTAAAACGTTAATTTTAAGATTTTTTTGACAAAAATTGGTCTTACAACCATGATTTGGTGGTTTTTGACGAAAAATTGTCAATTTAAAGTTGATTTTGAGGTTTTTTGACGAAAATTAGGCATTATAAATGTTGATTTCGAGGTTTTTTGACGAAAATTAGGCATCTTAAATGTTGATTTTGAGTTTTGTTTTTTGACGAAAATTTGGCTTTTAAAATGTTGATTTTGAGGTTTTTGGACGAAAATTAGGCTTCATAAATGTTGATTTCGAGGTTTTTTGACCAAAATTAGGATTTTTAAATGTTGATTTTGAGGTTTTTGGACGAAAATTAGGCTTCATAAATGTTGATTTCGAGGTTTTTTGACCAAAACCAAGCTTTAAAAAGGTTGATTTTGAGGTTTTTTACGAAAAATTTGGCTTTTTATAAATGTTGATTTCTGTCGGGCCAGTCCGCCCTGTTTCAGGCTGGTAACTGCCATGGCATTTGCATGGAGATAATAAGCTCCATGGTGATTTCCAAAGGGATAGTAAGGATACGCTGGCAGGAATGTCTGGAGACTGGAATTAGGAGAATGGTTATTGATTACCTTCAACATTTGTTGTTCATTCATGAAACCGTTTAGAGGAGTAGCCCAACCTTCGCTCAAAACTTGAACCCACTGGAGATCCAACTCGCTAATTTCGAATTTATTCATCGTTTTAGTTTCTTCTAAAACGGACGGAAGTTTGTTACTGTCCACAAATAATTCTTGAACGTCTCCTCCAAGTTTCTCCAATTTCGGAATGACGCCCTGAAGAAAAGAAGTTGAGAAAATAAAATAAATTGTGAAGACATTACCTGATCTTCTAAAAGTTTGATGACTTGAAGACTGCATGATTCAACAGAGCAGTCGACAGTTTTTAAAACTAAATCGGGCTTTGTGGGAATCTCATATTGCTGATCGACGCCAGTGAAACTTTTGATGACTCCCTGCCTCGCTTTTTTATAAAGACCTTTCACGTCCCTTTTTTCGCAGACTTCGATCGGCGTGTCGATATAGACTTCAAAAAAAGGCAAATCGTTTTGTTTGTGAATATTCCTCGCCATTTCTCTATCCTGGAATTCAAAATAAATTCATTTCCTCGCAGATTCACTTCAAACGAACTGGAGCAAAAGGCGAGACGAAACTGCATAACGCGATGACTCCGCTGTCGGCGAAAAGACGAGCGACTTCAGCGACTCTTCGGATGTTCTCTTCGCGGTCTTCGGGGCTAAAGCCGAGGTTTTTGTTGAGGCCCGTTCGAATGTTATCCCCATCCAAGCCGTACGCTGGGATTCCATTCGCAACCAGATATGCTTCCAGATGAAACGATATCGAAGTTTTACCCGCACCAGAAAGACCTAAAAAACTTAATCATTCAATTCCAGAGCTTAAATTAAACAATTTAACCTTGAAAAACGAATGCAAACTAGGCCAAAAATTATCTTATCATTCAAGTATTCACGACAATTTTAAACAATGAAATTTTTTCCTCTTTTTTTTAATGAAATTTTTACCATTTAAATTCAAGGCTCTCAATTAAAACGTCCGATTAGCTTTTTTAAACAACCTAGCAAAAATAAATTGTCAAAAAATACATAAAGAAGAGTGTTTATAGTTTCTTATCTATTTTTTACTGCTTTCTAGAGATGAGAATTTATAGTTTTTTCAGCATTGCATGGAATATTTTAGAAAAATTAATTTTTACCTGTAAACCAAACTGTGCATCCTCGAAATCCTTGGACGTTGCCGACGACCTGACCACGATGGTCCCTTGAGACTTTGTGTTTCTGCTCGGTTACATTTGTCGCAACTTGGACACACTGGAAGAAAAATAAATAAAATTTAAATAAAAAAATGAAATTTAGAATTGGTCAGAAGGGAACTCGGTCTGAAAGGTTACAGCCTCCAGCTTCCCCATTCTGGACCCTAAACCTAATATTCTGACAATAAGTAAATAAATTCATTAAATAATAAAACCTGGGACCTATTTTGATGGCCAAACCAGGGAGGGGGGACACATATTTGACAAAGGCTAACCATCTCAATTCTGGGGACCAATCGTCTTAAAATTTTGCTTAAACCTTCTTTTCAACAACTTCGGCAAATTTTTGAAACTTCCAGTACTCATTACAGACGACCTATAATTTCAAAGTTTAAAATTCTCATGATGCCACCAAGGGGATGTTTAACAACATGGGAAACTAATGAGGCTAGGCATTTATTAATAATTAAAAATGTTAATTATTCTCGAATTTTTGTTTTTAGCTGATGTCCAAAGGAAAGAAGCTATTGCTGTCATCGGCTCCGGGCTAAGAGACCTATATATTTGTGATCAGGGCGTTCTAGGGATCACTTTCCAATTAATTTTTTGTAAAATTTAGGTAGGTAGGTTTTAAGTGACAAAAAAGTTTTAAACTTTCCTGGTTCATTTAAGAAAGAAACTTACATTTTTTTCATTTAAAAAATCGACGAGTTTTTGTTGACGTGACATCTCGAAATGGTGAGAAGTGACAGTTTACGTTATTTAAAAAAATCGTTAAAGAATCGAGAAGCGACTTGTTAGGTGAGGAGTAGAAGGGATCACTAGTAAAAAGGCAAGGTTGCTATTGAATAGGATCATTGTGAATGACCCTGATAAAAATTAAAAAAGCTCCCTCCTCTCCCCACCTTTTTGCTATTACTTAACAAGATATTAATTAAACAATTATAACGGAAAGAATGGAAGGGAAAAAGAGTCTTTTTTGAGATGATAGCACTTCTCAAAACCGGGTGAAAGTAGGACTACAGGTTTTTTCTTTAATCTCTTACTTCCTCACTTTTACTTACCACTACTTGACCCTATTAGACCCCACTGTCTTTTCAATACAATGCTATTTTGTATTATTTTCAAGAATGGAATTTATTAATTTTTTTGGATAATTAGTACTCCCAGGAATTCAAAAGACAATAAAATAATTAACATAATAATCAAAACAACAAAATTTTGAGTATGAGTGGACCCCCACTAAAACAAGAAAGAAAGTTCTTTCATCTCACTAATTTAAAATGTGATATGGAGGTTGAACTTTCTCAAAAATTCACTTACTTAACCCGAGATTCCACAACCTCCCCAACCCTCCTCAACCTCCCACAACCTTTCAACACACCCCCCACTCACCGCCCTTACTCTCTTCAACCCTCGCATCACTTCCCTACTCTCCATCACACCCCCGACATTCAAACACCTCCTCCCACACTCCATCTCAGGAACGTCGTGAAATCAATTTAGACCATTTTTATGTCATGGTAGACGAAAACCACAAATTGAAAACCTTCAAAAGTAAGTCGAGGACAAGCCAAATTATATAAAAATTTCCCTTTATAAAAGGTAAATAAACATAATTCTACATAATTTATTTTTTGTCCATACTATCTAGGAAGTAAACAATAATGGGTAACACTGAAATAGATAACACATAATTTTATAGTCTTAGAAGGAGATAAAAGTTATCTAACGGTTTTAAATTTGTCCATTAAAAACAATAGATACATAAATAACTGTCCAACAATATTCCTAATGCGTACAACTATTAATATTGTAACTTTTCGATACTAAATTCTTTGAAGGGTCAAAATGACCCTTGGTTTAAAAAAGACAGTTTGTGGTTAAAAAAAATTCTTACCATAAAAAGGAAACATTCTTAAGTTTTTCAGACGTTTTCAATGTTTTTAATTAAACTTTTTCTTGCTTCTGGATTTTCATTCAGCATATAGACTGAAAATCTATTAACATGAAAATTTTTTTGCCAACAACCAAGTTATTAAGAACTTGGAACTAGGAAACAGATCCAATTTTTAAGATTTTTTATGCTGAATTTAGGGGAGGGGAGGATTCTAATAAAAAAATGGAGTTTTTTATGTTAAATTTAGGGGTTATAGACAAAATGGAAATTTTTATGTGTGAATGGGGGATGGGAGGCGTTCAGATAAAAATGCGTTTTTTGCAGTTAAATTTGGGGGAGTACATATAGGCAAAAAATAGGCCTTTTGATGTGGAATTTGGGGGATTATTTAAATAAAAATTGGTTTCATTCATGTTTTTGGGGGTTTGTAGACAAAACTAATAGGACTTTTTAAGTTTGGGGGATTCTTTTATTCCTTTTTGATTTGGGATTTTTTTTGGGGGACTACACACAAAATACGAAGGGATTTTTTATGAAGAATTTGGTTTTCCCAAAACCACCATTGTGACGGTCCTGAGTCTACCGGAAATGAGCTGTTAAGGCCAGTCTCAAGGAGGCTTTTTGCTAATTTTGGATTACATAAAATTGCTATGACTCTGGAAATGGACACACACAGCATATGGAAACATAAAAATGTCTTTTTACAAAAATCCAAGGCACGAAAATAAGCCAAAACGTCTTTCCAAGTTCTTTGAATCATCTTTTGGCTTCTGCCCAGAAATATTGCAACGAAGATCTTTTAAAATTTCAAAAATATACATGCTCTAAAAACTTAATAGAAACATACAAAGAAATTATTAACTCATCATAAAATTTTGAAGTTAAATAAAAGGGAGAGACTGGAAACTTACCGTTTTTTGCCTTTTGACCCTTTCGTTCTCGTCTCCTGTCATTTTCGTTCGGAAATGTAAAACGTTAAATAACGGATTTGTACTGAAGGGAGATAGATCAGTCTAGGATATCATGACTAGAAGAGATTAGATTTTATCGTGAATATTTTTTTCAAGGCATTCTCCCTTGAAAAGTTTTGGCACTTGGTTCTTCGACAGGAGTTCCGAGAAACGATAACCGGTTTGAAAGTTGAAACCTCCTCGGTTCCCGGCAATCGAAGCTAAGCTAATCGATTCTTCTATCGATATTCTCAATAGTGGCAGATTCAAACTGTTCTTATTGGACTTATCACTTCTTTTTAACTCATGAAAATTGACAACGTTATTTGGGGGGCCTAGCTGGAGACATAACTGGAGGTAGGTAATTTGGGATAGTTGGGGTACCCAATGGGAAGAGAAATTGGAGTGAATTGGTGATATAAAAGGGAGTAATTGGTGGGTAAGGGAGATTAGCTAGGGGCAGTGATGTAATCCCTCTAAATGAAAAATTCCTCAAATTTCCCTTTCCTGCACAATTTTTCCAGGACCAAGGAGAGTAGGGGAGGACATGGGAGAGATGGCGGTGGACGAGGAGGGCGAGTGAGGTTGAGGAGAGTAGGGGAGGTGGGTCACCAGTTGAATTGGTTTTCTTGAAGTAATAATAAAGTGTCTTTAAATAATAAATTCAGACTGTATTATGATAATGAATCATATTATAGAATTAAATAAAATTCATATGTTTGTAGCTGGAATGCTGTCCGCTACAGGCTCCTCGACCTCCCTTACCCTCCTAGATCTCCCCCAACCTTCTAACTCCCCCCCCCCTTAACCATCACCTCCCATAATCATTCTCCACCTCCCCCACTCACACCTGTTTTACGAGTACGGGTACAGTAAAATCTATACGTTTTATGAGTACCAATACGGGTACCCGTTTTCCGAGTATGGATACGGGAAGATCTACGCGGACGTGACTTTTGAGTCAAACCAGAGTTTCCAATAAATCAACTATAAATCGCTCAATTTATAAAAGTTTATTTAAGGAACCAATTGATTCCTAACTTGATTTTGAAAAGCTCGAGTTGATTGAAGTAGAACTGATTTGATTATTCTCGAAGACAAGGTTGATTCGCTCGACACGTTCCTTCGTCCTCTTTAAAAACGTTCAAGCATATAATTCAAGGATAAAAATAAAAGCAAAATCTCAACTATTAATTTATGTAGGTTGTAAAAAAAAAGAGATTGTTATTTTTTCTAGTTTGAACAATTAAAGTTCAAGGTTGACAATTCGCTATTATATTCCCGTTCTCGTTATAAGTTTAGAAATCAGAAAATCGAAGAGGTGCCAAACAGTCATAAGGGCCTTCGTCAGGGGCCAAAAGACTGGCGCTCGTCTTTTATCACTTTTTTCGCCTACGCCTTTTCCTTTTTATTATCAAAAATCAAAACTATAATGGCTCATTGATTTTAGTAAAAATTTATTTATTAAATATCGTATAACCGTGGTAACTATCATGAAAGAATTCAGGAAGGAAATGCTTTTGGAAGGTTATTTGCAAACCAAGAATTTCTTTTGATTTGCATTTTTGACTGAAATTTTATTGATTGATTCATGTCTGAACATGAGCAGACTTCATAATGGGGTTAGTAGAAGGAAAAAATTAAAACGCATCCATTTGTATTCGGTCTGAAAGGGATTACGAAACGTTTTTCTTTCTTTTGTAACGATAAATAAACAAAAGGGAACCACTCGTGCCAGAAAACATCCGGCCTTAACAAAAAGAAAATTCACTTTTTACTCCGCCATTTCAAAACTTGGGTTTCCTAGTTGGTGCCAAATTCTGCATTTTAAAAAATATTTTATAAATAAGTTGAATAAGAGGAAAAAAATGTAATTTTCTCTTTCATCATAGAACGTTTGAGCCAAAAAGCAAATAAAAAAAAATCGCTAGACGGGTCAAAACATCCGAGACGACACTCGTCAGGATTCATTTAACAAAATAAATAAAGTTTCAAACTAAAATACCTAAAATGCACTAATCTTTTAAGTAACGATTTTTTGTAAAGAAAGGTTTCTCATCAGTCATCATCCATTGGCTACAATCAAACATGGCACAGGTTTGATGTGTACAATTAATGAAATTCGCGATAGGTACCTACCAACCGATACCTACCTACGATAGTGCTAAAATTATTAGGTATTTTTATTTTATTTCATTTTATTTATTTATCACATAAAGCATAGCATGGTGATAGTCGACATCCTTTTTTTTACATTTACAAATAGTTACATAATATTAACAACAAAAAACATTAAAAAATAAATAAGAAAGAGAAAAAAAAATTTGTGTTTTTATGTACATTAAATTAAATAAATAAATTTTTATATACATTTAGGTACCTAAATAACTAATTAGCAGTGCCTACATTAATAGGTACCTAACTACCATTGCTACATTAGTAGGTATGTACCTACATTATTTTATACCTGTATTCCTATGGTGATTGGTACCTACCAACCAGTGCCTACATTATTAGGTAGGTACCTAAATTCTTTTTGTAGGTACCTATGTTCTATCGGTAATTTGGTACCTAGCATGCTGTTACCCATCATTTTGTACCAACCCAGGGGCGGATCGGCCGTTTTCGGCCCACCGGGCGCATCCACTAGACCGGCCTTTTTTCTTTCCAAATATCCCCCAAAAATTTAGTTTTTCTTTTCTTTCTGAACATATTATTTTAACGCTATTTTTCATCAAAAAACTTAAAATCGACATTATAAGATCCAATTTTTCTTTAAAAACCCTCAAAATCAAAGTTTTAAGAGCATTTTTTCGTCAAAAACCTTAAAAACTTGACATTTTAAGAGCCAATTTTTCTTCAAAAACCTCAAAATCAACATTTATAAAGCCTAATTTTCGTCCAAAAACCTCAAAATCAAAGGTTTAAGAGCCAAATTTTCGTTAAAAACCTCAAAGTCAACATTTCTAAAGCCAAATTTTCGTTAAAAAAAAACCTCAAATCAACTTCAAAGATTTTTTGAAATTTTTGTTCAAAAACCTCAGAATCAGCGTTTAAAGTGCAATTTCAGTGTTTTTTACTTATTGAATAGCCCAGCTACACTCAATTTCGACGTTTTTTGACGAAAAATTAAGTCTTAGAAGCTCAATTTCAAAGTTTCTCGACAAAAAATTAACTCTTAAAACCTCGATTTCGAAGTTTTTCGACGAAAAATCAACTCTTAAAACCTCGATTTTGAAGTTTTTCGACAAAAAATTAACTCTTAAAACCTCGATTTCGAAGTTTTTCGACGAAAAATCAACTCTTAAAACCTCGATTTCGAAGTTTTTCGACGAAAAATTAACTCTTAAAACCTCGATTTCGAAGTTTTTCGACGAAAAATTAACTCTTAAAATCTCGATTTCCCCTCGAATAGCCCAGGCCCAAGTGAAATGTTTCAGTACCTCGAATTTTTTGCTCTTCCAGCTTTTTTTTTAATCCTATTTTAGTTTAAAATTAGCCCTTACCGCCCCTGATTGGGTTGATACCTACCCATCATGCATTGCATTTAGTACTGATTATTTGGTCTTCTTGCGTTTAAAAGCGGAAACATTTAAAGCGGCAATTAAAACGTCCCTATATGACATGGTGACACTTTTGATTGGCAGCATCTCGCTATTAAGGAAGAAAAGAAAAGCAAAATCATCGTAAAGACAGGGCGGGGGAAAGGGAGGTTTTAGTCGCTATTTCTGTCTTCCCAGGTCTGGACACTGGTCTATAGCCCGACGCGAAAAAGTCAAATCTGAATCCGTCTTCTTAAACGTTCGAACCAGCTGAGGGGCGCCTTTTAAAACATTTTTAGAACGGACGCTAGAAAAGAGGAGATCCGTTCAATCCGAGAAATGATTAGCTAGTTGTGTTTCAAGACTCGCAAACGGTGCCCGAAAAATCTTGTTCTCTTATAAATCAACATTATTTACCGACCTCCTATTTTTTGTAACGAACATTTTTATACGAATTCCAGTAAATACAAGTAATTCTTTTTTATATCCAAAAAGTGATGCATGGTTTTTCGTGTCCCTTTTAACATTTTGACCCAGAACGTCCGAAAAACTCGTCCTTACCCTAAATTTAAAACAAGTCTTTTGACAATCTGGAATTCGTTCTTATTGCCAAAAAAACCGTTAAAAATTTGAAGTTTTTTTTTTTTCCACCCTCCAAGTATTTCTTTTCTAATTTTGGACTTCAAATTCATTCTGAACCTACTTAACAAGAGTGAGAATTTTGGCGGAAATCCGACACGAAAGTCGTCTTTAGGGCCAAAAGATTTCTTTGTGTGATTGCTCCGATGAAAATCTCGATTTAGACGAGATAAATGACAACATAGTAGCTGTTTCATGAAATCAGAATTTGCCATTTTTACACAGTTCAATAAGGATGAACTATCTACGATATGAGATGGAGAAGAATGTTTCCCACTTAAATTCTTCTCCAACCCTACCAGCTAACGTCATCCAAGTTGCACTGGGAGTTGTTGATTTAACTTAAGTTTTTAAGAAAAGTGGTAGCGTTCCGCCCAGTCAAAATTTAATTTCTTTAGTTTGTGAAATAAGGAATATCAAAGTCTTATCGATTCCCAGAAATGTTTCCCCCATCATGCATTGCGTCATGGATGTCTTCAGTGAGTGAGAATCAGTCAAGTAGTTCCGGAGTTTTTTAATGAATTAAAATCAATTTTAAAGTGTAAAAATAAACAATTTTGTAAGCGATGTACAAGGATTTATTTCTATAATTAACGTACTTTGTTTACTGTAATCAATGTTATTATTAGTTCCAAACTTAGAAGCCAAGGATGAATATTATAAATGTGCTTGATTTAAAAATGAGATAATTAATTAATTTTCGATTGTTCCGCATTGGTTGACCGAAAATAAAATCTAGGCCGCAGTTGGCACTGCCAATGAAGAGGATTAATTAAGGTTTTTTTTTTGTTTTAATTTTAAGGAGGGCGGAAGATAGTGGAAGGTGAAGGGCTGAAGAAATGGCTGGACGAGGTTTGCCGGTCACACTGCATCGAGACGGACTAAATCAGCCCTGGGGGATAAGACTCGTCGGCGGCTGCGACCTCGGGAAACCACTCGTCATCACAAGAGTGAGTACCAAGTCTTCTCCTGACTGCTGAAGGATCAAAAGTCCCCTCAAACCAATTTTGAAATTCAAAAAAATACGTGAAAAAAGGTCAATTTGAGGTGGCGAAAATTTGAAAATATTTTTGTAAATTACTAGGAGTTGCTGATATTTTACTCGATTTTTTTTAAGTGGTAGAACACCCTAAAAAAATGTCATTTTTCGCACTTTTCAAGGGTATTAACTCTCATGGAATTTTTCCCCCTCCAAACTAACTTCAGATTCATGCTCCTCGCCCCAAAAGACATGGGGAAATCATAGCTTTCCTTATCTTTTTATATAAAATAACCCAATAGTAATAAGATTTAAAAACCTACTTGGCTTTCTGGGTTGTTTCATTTTTGTTGTTTTTGACACGACTGAAAGAGATTTTGTTGGCGTTTTCTGAAATTTTATTCAGCCTTGTCCCCACTCGACTGAAAATCCTTGTCCGACTTGTTAACACTTTTAAGTTACAAAAATTTTTGTTTATTTCATCTTATTTATAAAAGATTTTAACCTTATTTTTGTTTTCTCATCATAATTTTTGAGGATGATTTTGGCCCTAAGATACCTCCTTGACCCCTAAAATTGGCGGTCTGAGGGAACTGGCCCATTTCTTATCTGATAAGATTTTGATGGTTCTTCCAATTCCTGAGAGAAAATTGAACTATGCAAAACTTTTCTTTTGTAATTTGATCTTCGTTGTTGAAAGAACTCTAAAATAACAAGACTAGGTCACGCCGTGGTATTTATAGAGCAACTCTGCGTTTATTTAATTATATGCATCGATTTTATATGTTTTAATGAACGTTTTGTTTTGAAGGCGATAGCTGGGACTCCTGCTGAAGGGGTCGTCAAACCTGGTGACGAAGTACTTCAAATCGGCGACTACGACGCTAGAGATATACGACACCAAGATGCTCAGATGCTTTTCAAAAATGCTGGAAACTCGATCAAATTAGTAATTCAAAGGTGAAGTTCAAGTCGGAAATGTGTCTTTTATTTGGGAAAATTTTAGGTCTGAAGTTTTCAATACGAGGTCGAGTCGTGAATGCAGCGTGGATCCGTTGGGGCTTCCGAGGGGAGGTTGACGGAGAAGCTTTACGAACAGATAGCACCGACGTCGTTGAATCCGGCCATATTAAGCATGCAGTGTAATTCGAGGAGTTCGTCGGCCATGTCCCAGTACAAGACGGACGGAGAGGACGATGCTCATGTTACGGAACAAGTAAGATACACACAAAAAGCGAAGGATAACTACCACTCTTAATCGTCTACAAGATAGCTTCGGGGGTACACCTTTCATCCTAAAAAGCTACTCGAAAAATCTCGCCCTAACTACAACTGAACATTTCGTCCGAAATTTTAAGTGATTATATCGAGTTTTAGGTATGCCCAGATGATTTGGGGTGAGTTGTTAACAATTCGGCTATTTTATGATGAGAATAATGTTAGGTTAGGGCTAGTTGTTTTTAGCACCCGTTGACCGTTTTTTGACAATTTGATCCTCATAAGTCATATGAAATGGTGGGTGATGCCGGAGAGAGGTAATCTTGAGGTCACTGCTTTAGTTGATGCAATCAATTATTTCTCATTATCCTCACTTTTCAGTGTGGCCGAATTGACACTTTTAGCTGATTCTGACTATTTTTAGACAGTTTCAATTAGAAAATGTTCAGAAGAGTTGGCTGAAGTTGAAATAAAGATTATGAAATATGATTGATGACCAATCGATTCATGCACTTTCTAACAAGTTCTGTTCTTTTAACTCAAGGGGTTGAGGCAAGTAGTGCTTTTAGTGAGGTAGTTACGATATTGCTATTGTTTAAAGATGTTTAATTAAGTCTAACAGGAATCAACGTTTTTTACAGTTTAGTCTAAGAGGGAAATGCAACCATTTTGCACGGCTTTGCTGTTTTGCATTTTAGTCTAACTTAGCCTTAGCCTAAGGGAAAATCAACCATTTTGCACGATCCTGTAGTCTTGATGTTTCATCTAACTTATTCTAAGGAGAAATCAACCATTTTTCTTTGAGTTTAGTACAACGACCCAAAGACATGTATTTCATGGATTTCACCAGTTGACCAGAACTAAGCCTACATTTAAAAAATCTCCCATAAGCCAAGGTGATGATGGATGGTTGGGGGGATGTGGGGAGGGTTGAGGAGGTGATGAGTGAGTTCGGGGAGGTGGGGATGGTGATGGGAGGTAGATGGATGGTGAGGAGTGGGGGAGGTTGGTGAGGGTCGAGGAAGTGAGGATTAAGTTGGGGGTGGTGGGGGGAAAGTCAACCATTTTGCACGACTCTGATGTCTTGATGTTTAATCTAACTTATCCTAAGGAGAAATCAACCATTTAGCAATGCTTTGCTGTCTTTCAGTTTAGTCCAACTTAATAGGCGACCCGAAGACATGTATTTCACGGATTTCACCAGTTGACCAGTACTAGGACTACATTAAAAAATTCTCCCATAAGCCAAGGTGTTGGATGGTTGGGGGGATGTGGGGAGGGTTGAGGAGGTGACGAGTGAGTTCGGGGAGGTGGGGATGGTGATGGGAGGTAGATGGATGGTGAGGGGTGGGGGAGGTTGGGGAGGGTCGAGGAAGTGAGGATTAAGTTGGGGTGGTGGGGGGAAAGTCAACCATTTTGCACGACTCTGATGTCTTGATGTTTAATCTAACTTATCCTAAGGAGAAATCAACCATTTTGCAATGCTTTACTGTCTTACAGTTTAGTCTAACTCAAAGTCAAAAATTTATGGCGGTTTGGGAGGGTCGAGGAGGTGATGAATGAGTAGGGTGAATAGAAGAGGTGGAGAGGGGAGACTTTTGATGGATGGTAGGGGAGGGTTGAGGAGGTGATGAGTGATTTCGGTGAGGTGGGGATAGTGATGGAAGGTAGATGGATAGTGAGGGGTGGGGGAGGTTGGGGAGGGTCGAGGAAGTATTAAGTTGGGGGAGGTGAGGGAAAGTCAACCATTTTGCTAGACTCTGATGTCTTGATGTTTAATCTAACTTATCCTAAGGAGAAATCAACAATTTTGCAATGCTTTGCTGTCTTACAGTTTAGTCTAACTCAAAGTCAAAAATTTATGGCGGTGGGGGAGGGTCGAGATGGTGATGAATGAGTAGGGTGAATAGAAGAGGTGGAAAGGGGAGACTTTTGATGGTGGGAGAGGGTTGAGGAGGTGATGAGTGATGTCATGTGTGCAGTGTGAGTTAGGTAGGGTAAGGTTGAGAAGGCAGTTGAAGGATGGGGGGAAATTGGGGGAGGTGGGGGAGGATCGAGGAGGTGATGAGTGAGTTTAGGTAGGTGGGGGAAAAATCAACCATTTTGCACCGCTTTGCTGTCTACAGTTTAGTCTAACTTAAGGGAAATCAACTATTTTGCACGATCCTGCTGTCTTTCATTTTAGTCTAACTTATCCTAAGGAGAAATCAACCATTTTGCAAAGCTTTGCTAACTTACAGTTTAGTCTAACTTCCTAAAAAAAGAATTTTTCGATCTCATATTTTTCAAGAAATGGCCATTAGCTACCTCACCTATAACATCTAGGCTAAATGAAGACATAAAACATAAAGAAATTAGTGCAAAAATAACTTTTATAAACGACCCCGTCAATTTACTAAGCTTGTAAACAGATTTAATCGTCGGTCGACAATTCACCATAAAAAAACGAGCTAATCTATAAATTTCAACTAATCTTGGCTTAAACAAACTAAAGATGAGAGTTTTTAAAGATATCGAAAATAAATCCCTGCACTCCGGCCAAAGTTCCCGAGCAAAGAGTATGAATAGTGAATAAAATTCGCCTTAATGTAACAACAAAAACTTATTTTCGAATTTATTATCTCAAGGTTTTCATTTCCAGCCAGGGCCATCTGTTTTTTCTATTTCTAGGCCAAAATAGACCCAGTTTAAGACAAGGAAAACACCTTTTGAAAAAAATCGCTATTTTTAAACAAAATTTTAAGATTTTTATAAGTATCAAAGGTAAATATAATTTGACACAGGTCGAGTCTATAAATTTATTTTCGGACCAGTCGAGGGCAAAGGCTGAACTTGAAATTCTTTCGAAGTATATTTTATTTTTAAAAAACCGTTTTTATATTGTTTTTCTCTCTTTTTATTTTAAAGATTTAGGTCGATGAAATTCTGCCATTATCGTGAAAATACGATGGAGATTAATTTATCCGAACATCCTTTTAAAATGTGAGAAACGTTTTATTTTAAGACAACTCGGTTAACAAGTCAAGGATTCTGAGGAGGGTTTATTATTATATTTTTATAAAGGACAAAGGACGAAAGGTCAAAGGACGTAAATATTAGAATTAAAAATATTTCGATAAATAATCAGTGTATTTTGCACGTCAGGGTAATTTTACTTTACGGGGAAAAGCCTGAAAAACTTGGGAAAAATTCATTTTGTGTCAAAAAGCCAAAATTCCATATCATGAAGTCTCATTTCTGTTTATAATCCCCCAAATTTGACCTATTCCAGGCATATTAGAATAAAAAAGGGCAGTTAGGGGAGAGTAAACTCCGTTTTAAGCTAAATGTCTAAGTAAATGCTTCTGTAACGTAAATAGCTTTGGAGCCTAGAATTGAGTGCATTTTTTAGTTGACATCTTTCTGGCTCTGGAGCCAAAGCTACTTGTCGTATTCTAAACCGTCTAAGCTCGTTTTAAAGGTAATTTAGCGCTTATTGTTTTAAAAGTTGTCTGGATACGTTATCTTTAATATCTTTGGCTCCAGAGCCAATTATGTATGTAAAACTTAAAATCATCGATCAAGTTTCGCGGGACGTTTTTGGCTCAGGAGCCAAACCTAATACATAGGAGGATTAGTAGAAGTTTGTAGTTAAACCCTACATAGGTTGGGGGCAGTATAAAGAAAAGAAAAAACCCTACATATCTAAACTTTCCCCCTAAATATCCTAATATGCCTGGGCTAACTTCAAGTAAGCCCATTTTACTCCTACCTACCTGTTTAAACATAATTTTGCTTTAAAATGTCCTACAAATTGGGGTTTTTTGACCTTAAAAAATGGGATTTTGGATATTTGGTTGTGTCTCTTTGTTGGTTTATTTTATTAATGGTGAAAAGTTAACCTTTTCATTGGTTTATTTATACTTTTTATAAGTTATGGAATATAAAATTGAGTTCAGTGTTATCGAAATAAATAGAAATTCCTTTATTTGAATTGGTGGCGGAGAGGTTAAAGAACAAGCATAAACACACAAAAAAGGGCAAGGTCGAGTCGTTTTTCATTCCTCCCCCTATTTTTTTTCCTTCTTTCTTTTCCCCCGCCTTCGAGTGGACGGAAAGCGGGAGGGCTAGAAAATATTCGCGGCGAGCGAATTTTCGGACAGTGAGTGAGTCGAAAGGAAGACGAACGATGGCTACTTTATCCAGGAGGCAATACTTTGAACCCCACCATGACAACCATGAAGAGGCAGAATGCACTCTTCTCTGGGTACGAAACTTTTCAAATCTAGATTTTTTTAAAAAATTTTCTTATTTCTCAAAAGTTACTAAAAATATTTTTATTTTTTCGGGCAATTGCGTATTATTTTACCTGTTGCGTAAGGTTGCGGTATTTCTTATTTGACACTAAATCATTTGAGATTGAGGGGGGGTTAGGGTTGACAGGTGGTCGAGCGTCATGGGCTATATTCGACGGTGGAACTATGCCAGTTATTATATGAATTAGGGAAAAAGATCTAAAAAAATCGCAATTTTAACGTTCTCCGAATATTTTTCCATGCGTATAAATTGTTTAAATTGACTTGAAACTAATCAGGAGCTGTCAAAATGCCACAAATGTCGCATCAAATTTTTTTTAATTTTCATATCTAGCTTTGGATTTTCCTTGACAAAAGTTGCTTTTTGTATATAAGAAGGTGAACTTAACACAAAAAAATTCTCAGCTTCCTGTGGACCTATCGACTTGAAATTTGGAGGAGCTCTTCTTCCATATAAGAAAAAAAAATTCCTGGAAATTCAATGTGTACTATAAGGAGCTCAGAAAATTTAGGACAGTACCTATTCAGAGAGAATTTTAGTATGAAAGGAAATTATGGAACCTATGGATCGATCGCCTTGAAATTTTTAGGGATTTTTCCCATCATATTGAAGAAGAGATGTGCCAAAATTTCAATTAAGTTAAGAAGTTGTTAATATCTTTTTTGAATGGAGTCTCCACTCACACTCAAATATTTTCTCTAAATAAGAGAAAAATACATAGAGTCTACATATCTTGAGAGTGTACTAAAGGCCCCCGGTTTAGCATCTCCGAACCTGTAATCTCCGGTTGTACTCAAAATTTTTCTGTGAAATTTTGTTCATTTTTTTATTTTTTGTGTTTTAAATTAAATGGCGATCAACTAGCGTGCTCCTAAAAAATATTTCGCTAGGAGAAAAAATAGAATAATCTTATTCTCTGATTTGCTCCCGAACTTATGAACCGATTTTCGATTTTTTGGTCTCGTTTTTTCTAATATTTTTTGAAGATACTCCTAATGGAGTCGAATTTGATTTTTTTTAATTTATACAAGAAATAAAATAAAAAAAATCTGGAAAAATATTTTTTTGGAGCACATTAGTAGTTCGGCATTTAAAAATCAACGAAATTTAAAAAAAAAATTATTAAAAAATTTTGAGTAGAACCGGAGATAATCGGAGAATACTAAAACCGGGGCCTTTAGTACACTCTTAAAGGGTTAAAGGTCTAGTTTAAGAGGTAATGGGGTAAATTGTTTAAATTTTTGAGAAGCCCCATAGAAGTAAAATTTAGAAGTAAAATTTATTTAGAAGTAAAAAGCCCCATAGAAATGTATCAAATTTTGTAACTTCAGATAAATAAATTTTATTATATGAGATTTACCATCTTCATTTCAATTGGGAACTCAATTTTAGCGGATTTCCAATTTTAATCTCAAATTCGTAATCTATGCCAAATTCGTTTTTACTTTCCCAATACCTCCTTTTACACCAAAATTTACCTTTTTTTTACCACAAAGTAACGACATTTCCCAATTTTTTTCCTTTGAAGAAACCAACCTACTGTTGCATAAAAAGCAGAGTAGGGCAAAATGTAATTGAATTACAAATTACAAATTACTTTGAAGTAATTGAATTACTTTGTAATTTCAATTACAATGTAATTGGAAAAAGTAATTGGATTACAAATTACAAGTAATTCAATTACATTCAAAGTAATTCAATTACATTCAAGTAATTCGATTACAAGAAATGTAATTCGATTACAAAAAATGTAATTTGATTACAAAAAAATTTAATCCGATTACAAAAAAAAATTAATTCGATTACAAAAATGTAATGGCCGGCAACAAAAATGTGTTTTTTTTTATGATAAAGGACTCTAGACTCTCTAGAGTATCTTTTTCTGTGATGATGAAGTCTAGAGTGTCGTTTTTCGATGATGAAGGATTCTAGAGGGTCATTTATCGTTCATAAATAAACCTAGAGTGTCATTTTAGGATTATAATGGCACCTAGTATGCCTTTTACTTTGAAAATGAATTCTAGAGGGTCTTTTTTCAATGATGAAGGATTCTAGAGTGTCTTTTTAGGATTATTATGCCATCTAGGATGTCTTTTACTTTGAAAATGAATTCTAAAGGATCGTTTTTCATTTTTCTTGAAAATTTAGTGAAAATAGATATTTTTCGATTTGTTGTAATTTGTAATTGAAAATTTAATCTAATTACAAATTACATTGTAATCGAATTACATTGTAATTGAATTACAAAGTAATTCACTTACTTACTATAAAAAGTAATTCGATTACATTGTAATTCAATTACTTACTATAAAACTAATTTAATTCAATTACAATGTAATTCAATTACGCCCTACTCTGATAAAAAGTTATCTACCTAACAATAAAATGAACCTAAATAAGTACCTACATACTGTTTAGGTACTGTTTTTTCTCGTTCTGCATCAAAATTTCCCTTTTTACCACAAAGTAATGGCTGGATTTTCCAAATTTTTCAATTTCAAGAGGCATGTAGGTACTCCTTAATGCAGTTTTTGACCAATTTTTTAGACCCACGATAGTACATGTCACATTCTAGTACATATTTTGCCTTTTGATGTGGTTTTTATACTTTTTATATTTATTTTTTTTTAGCGTGAATTGTTCTATTTTCCTTTGAAAGATAGGATTTTATTTTTACATTTGTTGTTTAAGTGCTAAGGCAGTGTCATTGGATGTACAATTCCGCATGTTGCCTTTTAAACGTTTGTTTATTTGTCAGGTCTATTTTCGGAGGGAAGAAAATCTTTTGAATTTTATTTTCAAACTATATAATGAACGTTTAAAAGCGCTAAATATTTCAGATTAGTATAAACCCGATACCAAGACCTCGTTTTCTATTTCTGATCCGGGGCGTTTGCGCCTTTTCTATTTTTAAAATTATTTCGCTCGCTTTTTGCATTTTGAATGGGACTTAATGATTCTCGCGAGCGATTTGTCAAGTTGTCACTCTAGGAAGATTGATCGTTTTTTATAATTTTGTTTTTGTTTTTCTAGCCTTATAGAACGACACCGTTGGTTTTACCCGGGGCGAAAGTGAAAAAGGATTTCGGACCTACAGAATCGTATTTGAGACACCATCCGAACCCGTTGTTCCGACAGGCGCCTCCGCATCCACTTTTACCCCACGAGATGGCCATGAAACAAAGGGTAAACAAAACATTTTTATCACATAACAAATATCAAAATTCAAATTCGGAAAATGTCCATTTTCGCTAAGCTTCAATTTCCGAACAGGTCGCAGATACTGTCTTGCAGAAAATCGAAGAACAAGCAGGCCCTGGCCTTCAGGTTATACGAGATAAACGAAAAAATTAATTTTTTTTTTAAATCGAGCATGTAAAACTTATTTTGACAAAGTTGAAAAGAAAATTGGCATGGGACAAAGACACAAAATTAACAATTTTGTACAAAAACGAACATAAAAAGCTTTTTAATATGAGCTATATGAGTGATTTTTTCAAGGTTTTATTGGTGAAAATCGCATTTTTTTTAAGAAAACGAAGCAAAATTGAGTTTTCCTCATAACAATTTTTTGACAGCCATCCTGCAAATTTTGATGAAAGAGTTTCCACTTTGCCTTTTTCACCAAATTTCCCTTTTTCCCACAACGACAGAACTTTCCAAAATTTTTCCATTCAATAAACCAACTAGTACCTACTACTTTATAGAGTCACTGTAGTACCTACCTACTAACTGTTAAAAAAGTAGGTACCTACCACCTAAAAAGTATCGTTTTTGTACGATTTTTTCATTCTTTTACATCAAAATTTCTCTTTTTACCACAAAGTAACCACAGAATTTCCCAAATTTTTCTTATTGAAGGTGGTAGTACCTACCGTTTAAAGAAGTAGGTACCTAAAAACCGTTTAGGTAACGTTTTTCCCACAACAACAAAATTTCCCTTTTTCCCACAAAGTAACCACAGAATTTCCCAAATTTTTCTTATTCAAAAAACCAATCGACCTAGTACCTACCGTTTAAAAAAGTACCTAAAAACCGTTTAGGTAACGTTTTTCCCCCAACAACATAATTTCCCTTTTTCCCACAAAGTAACCACAGAATTTCCCAAAGGAAGTTCAATACCTAGCTGGGTCCTATTTTTAGGTTGATTGTTTTAGTAGGTAGGTAATTTTTTAACAGTTTGAAAAGCTGTAATTTATGACATTTTGTGTTAACCAGTCAGGAACCTCCTGTGAACTTACTGGGATAGCCAGCATGGCTGCCATTTTGACTTTAACTCATTTTTGATTCGTTTTCGGATAAATTGGACCCTGTATATGAAATAACATTTTGTTTTAAATCCAGATATCGCACAAGCAATTCAATTCGCCAATCGGACTCTACTCGGAACAGAACATCGTCGACACCATCAACGCTCAGACTGCTCCTTCGTAAGTTTTTCAAATTTCGCTGAACTCGCTTTTATTGCTTGAAAAATTGCTTTAGGCTTACCCCTTCGCCAGTCCCACGGCCACAGTCGAGGCTTAGGCAAGTACAGGACGAACCGAGAACGGAATCTAAAAACGATTGTCCGCCGTCAAGCATGTCATAGAAAATTGTCCTGTCTACTGTGTGATATTAATTTATAATATTTAATAAAACAAAATTTTATTACATCATTTTCATCTAACCCTTCTCGCCGCAATAACGCTCGCTTCATATTTCAATTTAATTACATAATTAAATCGTAATTTTTGACCTTAGCCTTAAGAAGACAGTCGTTTACGACCCTATCAAATCCGAAACGTACAAAGCGCTCCACGATCAAGAAATCGGCGACTACGCCCAAGAAGTCAACCCGATTCCGACCAAAGTTTTCACTCCAGTCAAGGTAAAATAAATGAAAAATTATAATAAAAACAATAATAATCGCTTTTGCTGCTTTTAACCACAATGCTTTTTTAAACGCCTTTTTTATGCTTATAGAAACAGATACCAAACTTAACCGTAAGTATTGGTTTTATATTAAAAATTACTTATTTTCTTATAAATATTCTTTTTCAGCAACCTAGGGCAGTTCCACATCCGATCCCTGCTCCACATAGTGTAAGTTCGGTATTCGCTTTTCATAGATGAGTTGACCTCAAAAGCCTCCTGTGGGTCCCATTGACTTGAAAAGCAGAGATTCGCTAAAAATGTGGTATGGATGGTAGCCATTTCGAACTGTTTCGAAAATTCGGTGCTCTACAGACCTCTTCACTAGCTCCAAATGGATCCCTTCATCATTTTCCCGAACCTCCCCCCCCCTCACTCACCATCACCTCCTGGACCATCTCCGACCTCTCCACTGCCTTCCCTAATGCAATGATAAAGAGGATTTTTAGCGGATTTCCGTACGAAAGTAGGCTATTGAGGAGGTCGTCACGGCGGCTCCCAGGCTTTTTTCTCTCAAGATTCCCCTGTGAAGTTAAATTTCCGTGACAAAGATGGTCCACAGGGAACTGAAAAAACGTCCTTTTTGTTTTGATAGTCCATTCTCACTTTGATGGTCACTCATCTATCATGTCACCCATCTTCATAGAAATAATGACGTCATTTTCTATAATAGATGAACGCAACTGGGCAAACACACGAGGAAATCCAGCAAAGCAACACCTTCAAACGATTGATGCACATGGTCCAAACCGAAGGCGTCTACTAATTAATTTACAACAACAAAATTCGCGATAAATTACGCGTTAATTATACATATTGTATTTAATATCTAATTTTTAAACAAAACTCTATTTCTCTGTAGAATTTTTATTTATTTATTTATTTATTGGAGAGTGTGGAGGTTAGAATTTAAGGTGGATTAACTGCTAATAACGTTTTTTTGACAATAATTAAAAAAAAAGTACTTTAACATCATTTGTATATAAAATGTTCAAATTTTTAAGGATTGTTCAAATTTTCGTTATAATCTGGAAGCTGTAAAATAAATTTATTTAATTAAATTGTATTTCTATCCTTATGGCCTAATAGTCCTGTCAATCTACGCCCTAAAGAGGCAAATAAATTTAAAATAAAAAATAAAAAGTACTTATGCATTTTGTTTCTCTGCGGGAATGTGGCCTCAGGAGTGGTTTAAAGGCGATTTTTTTTCTCGGTTTTTCACCAATATCTCGAAAACCGTAGGTCGTAGAGGAAACAATGATAAGCACAAAATTAAAGCTTATTAAATTTGCTATAAATTTGATTTACTATGATTTTTTTTAGGAGCAAAAGTTCCTGAGCTACGAGGCGACAAAAAAGAGGGATTTACGATTCTTACCTAGGAAAAAAGTCAGATTTTAGAAAAGTCAGAAAAAAGGAGGGAAGACTTCATCTAATAAAAAAAAGTAAAAGTTGTAAATACCCCTAGCTCAGAAACATTTGCTCCTACAAAAAAATCATAGTAGATCAAATTTTTAGCAAATTTAATAAGCTTTTATTTTGTGCTTAAAATTGTTTATCCTACGACCTACGTTTTCGAGATATTGGCGAAAAACTGAAAAAATTCGCCTTAAAACTCCTCCTGAAGCCAAAAAACTTGGATTTCATTCAGGACTTTTTTTGTTTAATCAGGAGACTCTACAGAGAAACAAAATACCTTTTCGCCCCCAGGCGATTGACTGGACTATAAGAATTTGTACGAGAATGTTAGGTTGGAAATATAAAAACTTATGAATAATAATATTTTAATACATGAAATAATATACAAAAGAAAAGATAAAAATTTAAAGTATACATAAATAAATTAAATTGATTTTACATGGAACATTTACCGTTATTTTTCACATGACTGACACGTATAAAATAAGGAATTAATAATTTACAGTTTAAAAAGGATGACATTTAGATGTTTTCGGGGTTTCGGACTGTTGCTCGCCTCAAGGTTGAAGTGACTGTGTCGATGATGCTGCTCGATTCATTCCCACGGTTTATGAGGCAACAACAGATCCATGAAAACGGAGGAAGTTTTCTGAAAAATGACTAAATAAAAGGTTTACTGTGCTGACATACCCTAGCCCACGGCAAATGTGGGTCGAGAAGAGGCAGTAGATGACGGGATTTGCTGCGGAATTCAAAGGAGCGAGACTCTGGATGAATGTGGCGACTGCGATGTTTGTCTGAGTCCGAGGTACATACCCGAAAACTTGCAAGAGATCAAAAACGATGTATGGGCTCCAACAAAGAATAAAAACTACAACAAATTATTTGGAAAGCTAATTTTTTTTGTACCAAAAACAATGACAAATGTCATTTTAACAGTTTTGATTTTCGCTCGTGGAATGATTCCTCGAGAGCTGGCCCGCCGTATGTCATTCTCGTCATGTTTATCATGATGCTTATCGCCATCTATGAAATTTATTTGTGAAACAAAATGTTGATAATGATGTTACTTTTTAATGGAGTCGACTGTTGGCTTTCGCGAGAAATGTGGACGCTTTTGGTCCAAATTGTGTATACGATGACAGCGTAGCATCCGGTGATGACGAGTGCGGGAATGAGAAATAATGTGAGTGCGACGAGGCTCATGTAGAGCTGCCATTTAAATGCAGAGCCGAGTTCTATCCAACATTGCGCACTTCCTCAAAAGAGAAAAATTGAAAGTAAAAAAAAAAAATTTGATATTTTAATGTTTACCTTGGATTATTCGTTCTTCGTAAAGGATGAGGATTGGAGATGAGAAGATGGCGCTGAGCGTCCAAGCGAAGCCGACCAGCATCCGCGCTCGTCTCCCTGAAAACACGAATCTGGGAAAACGTAAAGGTAAACACTTTTCTTAAAGCGATTCCGATCGCTTACTCGTGAGATTCCGTCTTGAAAAACACTCAAACTTACAGCTTCCGGAAAAGTTCATCGGTCGAGTGATTGCGTCGAGTCTATCCAGGCTTAGTGCGACCAAAACGTACGTTGATGAATAAGTGACCACTGCCTAGAAGCAGAAAAATATTCATAAGTATTGGTCCTGGAGCTTGCCCAGAGACACGAACTTTCTCAAAGGTCTACAGATTTCGGGGGATCCATAAATTTCGGGGGAAATGAATCCTTTTTTTCTAACATAACTTGAATTTGGTGATAATTTTATGAAAATGGGACTAATTTCACTCAAAAACATTATAATTACCTAATTAGTTAATTAAATAATTAATTTTTGGAAAAAAAAATTTTTTTCAATCATAACATGAATTTGGTGATAATTTTATGAAAATGGGACTAATTTCACTCAAACAGATTATAATTACCTAATTAGTTACCTACCTAATTAATTAATTAATTTTTGGGAAAAATTTTTTTCAATCATAACATGAATTTGGTGATAATTTTCTAAAAATGGGACTAATTTCACTCAAACACATTATAATTACCTAATTAGTTAATTAATTAATTAATTAATTAATGAAAAAAAAACCTTTTTTTTTCAATCATAACTTGAATTTGGTGATAATTTTATGAAAATAGTACTAATTCCGCTCAAACACATAATAATTACCTAATTAGTTAATTAATTAATTAATTTTTGATAAAAATTTCAGTGATAACTTGAATTAGGTGATAATTTTATGAAAATCGGACTAATTTCACTCAAACACATTATAATTACCTAATTAGTTAATTAATTAATTAATTTTTGAAAAAAAAATTTTTTCAATCATAATATGAATTTGGTGATAATTTTCTAAAAATGGGACTAATTTCACTCAAACACATAATAATTACCTAGTTAGTTAATCAATTAATTAATTAATTAATTAATTAATTAATGGAAAAAAAACTTTTTTGTTCAATCTTAACTTGAATTTGGTGATAATTTTATGAAAATAGGACAATTCCGCTCAAACACATCATAATTACCAAATTAGTTAATTACTTTATTAATTTATTAATTTTTGGAAAAAAAATTTCAGTCATAACTTGAATTTGGTGATAATTCTATGAAAATGGGACTAATTTCACTCAAACTCAATATAATTACCTAATTAGTTAATTGATTAATTTTTGGGGAAAAATTTGTTTTCAATCATAACTTGAATTTGGTGATAATTTTATGAAAATGGTAAAATTAAGTTAATTAGTCATAATTACCTAATTACATAATTAATTACCTAATTAGTTAATGAAATTTAATCGGGATCACGTGAAGATTATTTGGTTAAAATTTGGTGAAGATCGGACCAGTAGAAAGCCCGTAGCACATTTTTGCAAACTTTAGACAGACATATCTCCGCCATTTTGTCGAATTTCAAAAATCGCTCTCGTCACTTTCAAGATAACCACGAAAGGAAGATTGTGTGAAAATTTCGTGAAAATCGGATGAAAATTGTGGCCGTGAAGTGTTCCGGAAAAAAAAGGCGACGGCCGGCACCACAGACAAAGTCATGTCCGACAAAGATCAAAAGTCAGTTTGACCCTAGGGGGTCTGGCACTCTGGAAGACCCTTCCCCAAAAACCCGAATCCGACGGTATTACAATAACTTCTCTTTGAGAAAGTTAAAAAAGGGATTTTTAAAGTCAGGGTAGGAATAGAAGTTGACCAGGGTGGAGAAAGAGGGTTTCTACAAGTTGGAGGTTGTTTAATTTTCTTACCTGCATAAATCGAACAAGTTTGCAAACTGTATTGCCAGCTTTCCAAGCGACGGTGATTCTCCAAATTATATCGGTCAAAACGCTTATCAAACCCACCGATAAATCTAAAATAAAAGTTTCAAAAAAATTTAACAAAAGAAGGAAAAAATGTACCAGCAAGCGCTAAATGCATGATGAAAAAGTTCATCCTCGACTTGCTCGTTTTGCTGAAGAGAAGGGCCATGAGGACCGCAGAATTTCCTAATACGATCGCAGCGAAAAGAAGCCATAGTAAAGTAAATTGTTCAGTCTGAAAAATAATAAAATTCGTTGGAGATTACAAATGAAATATATAAAAATTACTCCTAGTTTGTCATTTCGCCGATAGGTAGCACTGGTGAGTAGGATCAGGAAACTAAACCGGCATGCTTGTTTGGACTTGTCAAAAAAAAGAATTAAAATGTTGAAAACATCATTGTACCTTTAATTGGTATGTGGGTATCCCCTTATCCAACTTTGGGCCCCTTTATCCAACTTTTGAGCCCATTTATCCAACTTTGGGCCCCTTTATCCAACTTTTGGACCCATTTATCTAACTTTGGGCCCCTTTATCCAACTTTTGGGCCCATTTATCCGACTTTGGGGTCCTTTACTTTGGGCCCCTTAACCCTATGGTGGGGTGCCTTATACCTTTCTACCCACCCTGTTGGCGAAACAGAGGCAGGGTGGCCTTAAAGTTTCATGTTTATAAGGCAAAAAAGAGCCAAAGTGAACCAAAAAAGTGTCAATTTGAGGAAAAGTTCATATAAAATCCCTCCCCCTCCCAATCCACCCCACCGAGTGCCAAAAAATTTTCTTTTTATTAAAAAAATGTCTTTCTATCGAATTCTTGAGAAATTTTCACTCCCCAAAGTGCGAAGAATTTTTCCAAACTTCTTCTTTTTCAAAGCATAGAAACCTTTGAAAAATTCAAAGAATCCGAAAGAAAAGACATCAAAGTTGAGGTTGAGCGCGAATAAAACATAAAAACAAGAATATGGAAGATAAAAAAAAAGGCTTGAAGCGAAAAGACTCGAAAGAGAGCATTTATTAAAAATTCATTCTTAATTACGGACGAGTGATGGACGACTCGGACGGACGAGAAGGAGAAACGATGATTTGTTGTCTTTTGAAAACGGAAACGTTGAAAGTCAAATTCGAAATTATAAATGGTCGGAGCCCTAATATTTTATGCTTTCGTACAAGCCAGAAGATCGGTTTTGTCGCTTTTTAAAAAAGACGTCTCTAAACATTCTTGAGGCTAAATTCTTATCCGTTATAACTATAGCATGAAAAACAAAGAATCAATACAATATTCATCAACGGATTGATAAACGTTATTTTTGGTTCACCAGAGGAAATTGTTTATTGGTTTCCATGACAAAATGGTTTAGTCGATTTTTGGGAGAAAGAAATTGGTTTAGGTACTGGGATAGATTTTCTTGAAAAATTGGTTTAGTTTTTTTTATTATGGGTTGGTTTACGAAGTTGGTTTACTTTTGTGAACTGATTTTTGGTTTACCGGAGGAAATTGTTAATTGGTTTCCATGACAAAATGGTTTAGTCGATTTTTGGGAGAAAGAAAAATTGGTTTAGGTACAGGGATTGATTTTCTTGTAAAATTGGTTTAGTTTTTTTTTATTATGGGTTGGATTACGAAGTTGGTTTACTTGTGTGTACTGACTTTTGGTTTACCAGAGGAAAGTGTTTATTGGTTTCCATGGCAAAATGGTTTAGTCGATTTTTGGGAGAAAAAAAAATTGGTTTAGGTATTGTACTTGGTTAGGATTGATTTTCTAGTAAAATAAAATTGATTTAGTTCGTTTATTATTGTTTTCTGTGAGAAATGGTTTTGGTTTACTTTGGTGTATTGATTTTTGGTTTATCAGAGGAAATTGCTTATTGGTTTCCATAACAAAATGGTTTTGGCGACGTCAAATTGAGCCCAAATAACTTTTATCCAAATGAGCCTACCCCTTTCATAAGCCCTCCGTGAGATATACCAATAGAGCCCACTGCATTTTTATCCAAAAGAGCCCAAGATTGAGGCAATGAACCCATAGGTTATTTACCAGTTACCTATAAAAGTTCAAGATGTACATACCATGTTTCAAGATGAATGAAATAATGACTCGAGAAGCAGCGGATTTCCTCCAGAAAAGCCTTCCCAAATCCTATCTTTTATATCACTTAAGGGGGGAGTTTATATGCACTTAAGCCCCTCAGGGGAATCCTAGAACCGCTTAGGCGATTTTTTGTCTTCTATTATGGTCCTCGGGCCATGGCCCATGATATATTCCCGTCACCATTTCCAACCATCTCTAATTTTCCGGTTTTGAGAAAATCACGGAATTCCATTTAGGCCCCCCAGAACATCTTCGGCGAACATTCCCGTCACATTTTTGAACCATCTCAAACTAGGGCCCTTGCATGGTTTGCATGGTCTTCCATGGTTTGTTTATTATGGCCTTCGAAAAATGGTTTACTCCTTCTCTCCCCCCCTTTCTAGTCCAAAGTGGGCGTCCACACCTGCTAAATGCTGGTCCAAGGTGGTTATAAAAATTGGTCTAAAGTGGCTGCCTTTTTGAGAAATTGGTCAAAAAGTTCTACCATTGTTTTCGTTGTTTTAAATGTTTTTCGTTGATTGTACCTATTCATTCTTTGTTTTGCATAAAGTTCTCTTATCTACATACCTGATAAAAATAAAAAGAGTTGATTTCATCCCCTGTACTCGTCGCGTTGAATTCTGGATTCGTGTAATTGTCTCTAATCACCCAGTCCATAATCTAAAAATAAAACATAATTATTGACATATTTTCGAGCCATAATGGTTGATTGGAACAAAATAATTTTTTTTCCTTCGGATTCTCCGACATTTTAAAACCCAGTATAACTTGTTTATTAAAAGAAACCGGACCCGTTTTTTCTCTTTCTCAAATCCGTTGACAGGAAATCAAAATTTACCGATCGATTCGTAAAGAGGAAGGAAATTAATGTCATGACGTAACAGGAGTTGACAAAATGGGCTTTGGACACGAAAGGAAAAGTACTTTCGGCCCTAAGTAACTTCCGAATTATTTGATCAGAGGATCGCTGAAGTATTTCAGTCTAACGTTGCCAACTGTCCTGGGTTGGCCGGGAACTTTCTCGAAAATTTGGGGATCTACAGAACTCTCCACACAAAAAAAAACACCACCCTCCAAATTTCCCAACCATCCTTCACCACCCCTACACCCTTCCTACTCTCCTCGAGCCTCCCTCCACCTCCTCCTTTCCATGTAAAAAGGCAAACCCTTTAAAAACATTGAAAAATGCGATTTTTCTTGAAGAAATAAATTGTTTTAAGTCAAAAAATAGCTAAAGGAAGTAAATTTTTTTGTATCCAAATTATTTATACGTGGAAAAAAAATCAAATTTGTAACTGGACAGAATTTATTAATCAATGTGACTCCTTTTGCAATTTACTCGCCAGTATAAACAAACATCAATTTAGAAACTTCTCAGGATTTTTTTTTCTGTCTCGATTCAGGTTATTTATATTCGGGCGTTAAAGAGCGGGGGTCTTAAATTAGTTTTTAATATTCCAACCTTCCTTTTTCTCGTCTCCCCCTTTTCTCGATCCACCCCAACAGGTCGTGACGGAAAAATTAATTTGTCATTATTAATTTGAATTGAAGTCATAAAAACGTCTCCGCTTTTCTTTCCGAATCTTCTCCAAAGGGAAAATTTGCTGATAATAATATTTTGTGAAGAACATCCATTTTGAATCGTTTTCTTGGTGAAAATCGTTAATGAGTTAATTGTAGTAAATGTATTAACTACATGATGGGGGGCTATGTTCCAATTCTTTAGCCAATCAAAAAGAAAAATTTAAGAAAAAAACATTAAGAAATAGTGGGAAAAACGAAGAAAATGTATCTTTGTTAAAAAAATAAACATTTTTGTGGCTTGGAAAATTTCCCTTTTTTGTGTTGTGTAAATATTCCCTTTTTCCTTTCCTAAAGAAAACCAAATTTCCCTCAATATTACCCTTTTTTAAGGAAAAAACCTACCGTCCCAATAATTAGGTACCTACCGTCCCAAGAAGTGATTCTCTAGGTACCTACCGTCTCCAAAAGTAGATACTCGGGTATCTATTTACTATTATCTCATAAAGTAGGTAACTGGGTACCTACTATCTCATAAAGTAGGTAACTGGGTAGGTACCTACTATCTCATAAAGTAGGTAACTGGGTAGAGGTACCTACTATCTCATAAAGTAGGTACCCTTGTACCTATTATTTCAAAAAGGAGGTACTCGGCAACCTATTACCTCAAAAAGTAGTTAAGGGGTACTTATTATCTCAAAAATTAGGTATCCATGAACTTATTTTCTCGAAAAGTAGGTACCTACGTCGTACTTTATTGGAAGGTAGATATGTACCTACCTAGCAGAGTAGGGTAAAATGTAATTGAATTACAAATTACAAATTCCTTTGAAGTAATTCGATTACAAAAAATGTAATTTGATTACAAAAAAATTTAATCCGATTACAAAATTAATTCGATTACAAAAATGTAATGGCCGGCAATAAAATGTGTGTTTTTTTTTATGATAAAGGACTCTAGACTCTCTAGAGTATCTTTTTCTGTGATGATGAAGTCTAGAGTGTCGTTTTTCGATGATGAAGGATTCTAGAGGGTCATTTATCGTTCATAAATAAACCTAGAGTGTCATTTTAGGGTTATAATGGCACCTAGTATGCCTTTTACTTTGAAAATGAATTCTAGAGGGTCTTTTTTCAATGATGAAGGATTCTAGAGTGTCTTTTTAGGATTATTATGCCATCTAGGATGTCTTTTACTTTGAAAATGAATTCTAAAGGATCGTTTTTCATTTTTTTTTTGAAAATTTAGTGAAAATAGATATTTTTCGTTTTTTTGTAATTTGTAATTAATTACTTACTTATTAATTACTTACTATAAAAGTAATTCAATTACAATGTAATTCAATTACGCCCTACTCTGCTACCTAGGCACCTTTTAGGATAGTAGGTATAACATAAAGCAGGTAGATACTAGACAGGATGGTCGCTTGAAAAGTAAAAGGAAAAGCTGTAGGAGAAGAAGGGCAATTTAGGTGTAGAAGGAGGGAAAAAAGGGTATTGGCCACGTGAAAACGCTGTTCCCTGGGCCAAATCCCCAAACGCCAGCGGATGGATACGATTTTATAAAAATATTTTTAGACCTCATCTCAATCACTCGTATAAATTCCAATCTTTTAACACTTTTTTTTACAACCCGTCATCTCCGTTTTACAGCTTTTTTTATTTCGCTTTATACGTGTTTGATTTAGCTTGGGGAGTCACTCAGGTGGGAAAAGAGACTCGGAAAAAGGTGACTTTAACGTCGAGATGAATCATTCACCGCCTCAGAGTCGACCATCGTCGCCCTGACCATTTCTGGAGTTCCCGGTGATATTTGAAGACGATAGCCTAATTCGTCCTAGTCGTTATTTTTTCCCCCACAAAAAGACTTAAATTTACTATTTTTCATCTCAAGAAAAAATAAAACCGTTATGATCCCGTAATGTTTTTTTAAACCTCACCTTTGAGATCAATTTAGATAAACTTGAGTGACATAAAGTAGGCGTCTTTTGTAAAAAATGACATGCCTATTTTCCCTTGAATTATTTTAACCCAAGTTTCACTATCGAACTGGAAAAAAAAATTCCATTCCAGCCCCGATCATAGATTGAGTCATCCGATTATTTCATTCCAGACTTTCCGTCCACTTTTGCTCTTAGTCACACCGAGAAATGAAACCAAAAATATTCAAATTTCATGCTTTTATTCATATTTTCCCTCTAATGACCGCTAAAAATTTCTAAAAGTTAATTTATTCCACTCAAAATGAAACCCATGAAGTTAGTATCTTTGAGTACTACTTAGTACCATCATGCATTTCGTACCCATAGTGAAGTACCAAGGGATGATGGCTACCTAGGGACCTACTTTTTTGGGTGGTGGGTAAGTATTACCTAATTTTTGGGTGTTGGGTACCTACATTATGGGTAGTGAATGAAATAATAGTAGGTACCTACTTTTTTTGGAGGTTGGTACCTATTTTTTTTTAGATGGTAGACGTTGAGACCTAATTTTTGAATTGTAGGTACCTGGAAAAGTTTGTAGGTACCCCAGTGTTTCGGATTTTCTAAGGAAAAAGGTTTTGAATTGTAGGTACCAATAACCCTAGTTTTTTGAATTGTAGGTACCTATAAACCTACCTAATAAATTTTTTTATTGTAGGTACTCCAGTTTTTCGGAATTCCTAAGGAAAAAGATTTTGAATTGTAGGTACCAATAACCCTACTTTTTTGAATTGTAGGTACCTATAAACCTACTTTTTTGAATTGTAGGTACCAATAACCCTACTTTTTTAATTGTAGGTACCTATAAACCTACTTTTTTTAATCTAGGTACCTATAAACCTACTTTTTAATTGTATGTACCTACCTATAAACCTACTTTTTTATTGTAGGTACCTATAAACCTACTTTTTTTAATTGTAGGTACCTATAAACCTACTCTTTTTTAATTGTAGGTACCTATAAACCTACTTTTTTGAATTGTAGGTACCTATAAACCTACTTTTTTTAATTGTAGGTACCTATAAACCTACTCTTTTTTTAATTGTAGGTACCTATAAACCTACTTTTTTGAATTGTAGGTACCTATAAACCTACTTTTTTGAATTGTAGGTACCTATAAACCTACTTTTTTAATTGTAGGTACATATAAACCTACTTTTTTAATTGTAGGTACCTATAAACCTACTTTTTTAATTGTAGGTACCCAGTCACCTACTTTTTTGAACTGTAGGTAGCTATAACCACTTTCATAGTGCACTACGCCAGTACCTAAAACAATTTCCCCCAAAACATGCTTTGTGGAGCTGAATAATTTTGGGGAAGTTTTTTTATGTAAACTTTAGAGGAAGATTTCCTGTATCTTGTGGCATATAAATGTATGTCAAGGATCTTTTGTTTTTATGTTTTTCTATATATTTTTTTCTTTTCGTCTATGAATCAAAATGGGCTCAAAACAAGTTTGTTTGTCGACTGAACCCGTTGTCATCATAATGTTGATTTCTATCTAGAACGAAAAAAAGGTCATGAGAGTCAAAGTTGTCCCTAGAGGAAGGCAAATTCATAATATCACCCCCCCCCCTCCCCCGCGCCGCTCCGCCTCTTCTCTACGTTTCTTCTCCTTCCCTAAGATTAAGTCCTTCTCATATGAGCGACGTCATAAAACTTGATATCAAGGGCCCCACTGCTATATTAACAACGAGGGAACTCAAACGATGGAAACTTTTTTTTTTATTCTAAATAACTTCGTTTTACCATCGTAATTACAAATTTATGCCTTATAGATGTATTTTTGATTCGATTTCTCATCTACAAATATTTTTTTCGTGCCCCCCGAACGGATATCGTAAACACAAAAAGTCGTGTAAACTTTTTTTTTTTCATAAGAGATTCGGGGTTTTAAACATGTCACAGATTAGATATTGGGCATACGGAAACGGAATTTTTTATATGTCGCTTAAAATAGAATATCACTAAAATTATGCAACGAAAGTCGATAAGACAATTCAAGAGTGAAGTCGGTTCAGTAGTTTTCGAGAAATTTGTTTTTGCCACCAATTCTTTTAAGCTTTGATAAGCGTTTCCATTTTGAGGGAAATTTCCCTTTTTCGGTAAAAATTACCCGCTTGAGGGGGAAAAAAATTAGGTAGTTAATTTTTCAAACTGATTGTGAGTGCGGGAAAAAAAAATGAAATTTAACTGTAAAAGAAGGGGAAAAAAAGTATGAAAAATTAAACCAAAAGTTGAATTTAGGATTCATCGAGTTTTCGAAATTCGAGCATTTTGTGGGTGTCTCCAAATTACCATTTTTATAGGCATTTTTTAAAAATCGACATTTCGAAGCCTCAAGGCACCCGGGGCGTGTTTCACGCAAATGTTAACATTCGAAAAGTGTTCCTCGAAAAATAGAGGCGAACACGAAATACGACGTGACAATTTTAACCTTTGAAAGAAAGATCCTCCAAAAAAAGGTGGTAAAATATTCAAAAATGTCGATAAAAGTGTCATTGGGGGTATTGAAAGGAGAGGGAAAGCTCGCGGCTATATCGTCAAACTCGAGTTTATGTAAAACAATCCGGTTCCTTCGCCCCTCTTCTTATCGTGTGCGCTCCCCGACTGTGAAAAAGGACATCAAGCAAAAATAAGATAAAAGTTTATGTAAATCGGGAACGGTTGACACTGATAGATAGCCGAACTCCGGATTCGCATTTTTTCCTTTTCTTTTCGGTCTTTTTTTTTGCATTCTTGAAATTAAATAAGAATAAAATAAGTAACACACCTAGTGGAAAAATGCGAAGGAACCTGAGAAATGCAGTCACGACAAATATGGGACATGCTTCACGTTAGAAACACGACAAATTGCACTTTCATAGAGAAACATTCGTGACTTTATTTAGTTTTCTAATCTGTTCTAATTTATTGGGTGCTGGGAACATTTTTCTGGAGGATAGAGCTCATCATTACCCATAGTTCACTTCGTTTGGAGGGGCGGAACTCTACCGCGCCCTGCATTTCATGAATACCCATCATGCATTTCGTTAGGTAATCATTTTTCATTGAGTGAATACCATCATTGAGAGTACTTATTTCGACTCGGCTGGACTAGTGCGAAAATAAATTTTTGTAGCGCAAATGAAATTACAGACGCTTTTCTGATTTTGAAAAGGCTGACATGACTCGCATAGTTCTTATTTACATCTCAATTAGTCTATCCGACGTCTAACAAGCAGATTAAATCAAATTCATGACAGAATCGTGCGTCCTACTGCTTATTTATGTTTTAAGATAGAAAGGTCAAGGGAATTAATATAAAGGGAAATATTTTAAAATTAATAACGTGACTTATATAGTTAGACAAGCGGTATCTGTAAATAATGAAGACGCCCTCCTGGCGGTTTATTAGCGTCAATCGGCCCGAGTCAGGTAGTCCGTCAGTGTCGGCACGTATTTCTATTAGCCCTAAATATTTTCCTTTTTTCAAGCTTCGTTTCCTGATGTCACTGGAAATTAAATAACGGCCTAACTCAGACGACTAAAAAAAAGTCCTAAATTAGACGGGCGCATTCATTTGTTTCAGGAATTCATTTTTAAAAATAGAAATACCGTCCGAAACCTGTGTCTGATGGACTTAAATAAACTGTCTCTTGGAGTGAATTTGAAAAATAATTTACATATATCGAAAGGGCTGATGACGGGGAAATTTTATTTGGTTCTAAAATTGACGAGGGGAGGGGGAGATGGAAAGATTGCTGGGCCGAGGGGTGGTTTAAGATAATTAGGGAGGGAGGTAAAGGAGGAAGGAAAGTGATCTGGGAGGGAGGGTAATGGATGAAGTAAGATGATGAGGGAAGGCAGGTGGGAGATAAGATAACCAGGGAGGGAGGGTAATGGAGGAATGAAAGTGATCAGGGAGATTAATGGGAAGGAAGATGATCAGGGAGGTATGATAATGGGGAAGTGATAAGGGAGTTATGGTACTTCGGGAAGGTGATCAGGGAGAGAGGATACTAGAGGAATGAAGGTAATCTGGAAGGGGGGAAAAAAAGGTGATCAGAGTATAAAAAGGTAATAGAGGAATGAAAGTGATCAGGGAGGGAGGGTGATGGAGGAAGGAAGGTAATCAGGGAGGGAGGGGGAAGGAAGTCACCCACGACCAAGAAGGTGACCAAAGGTTAAAGGTGACCAAGAAAGGATGATGTGTAGCTCCAGGCAAAAATTTAAAAAAAAATTCACATCAACGTCCAATTTTTGAGCAAAAATACTTCAAATTTTTAATTTAAATATAAGTTCACCTATGACCGAATTATTTATGTGAATACATTATTCAAATCGATACACTTAAGACCGGGATCTTCAGAATATTATTTTTAGCATAAAATAAAGTTTTGCATATCAAAAGTGGGCGTATTAATATTTTTCGCGTCTATCAATGTTTTTAATCGAAAAACAAAACTTTTGTTCTGGGGGGGACTTATTTATGAAGTAGTTTTTCATGAAAGGAGCCTTTTTTTGTGTTTTGGCATTTGGCTAGAAAAGTTGTCGAAGGAAGAGTTACTGGGCGAGGAATCTGTTTAGGAGGATCTGACCTACGATATTCCGCCCCCAACGAATTTCCTTTGGTTTTTTAAGGGTCGCATTTGTCTCTTTTTTTCCCCCCGACACTCAAAACCAGTGAAAGCGATTAATCTTTCGGGAAAAAGAAACCAGTCTAATTTTATCTTTTTCAGACTCTTTTCGTCTTCTCGCCAAAGCTCGGGATCAATCATAAAAATCCAGAAGCGAAGGGAGATTTAAAATTCAATTAATAAAAGAGAAACGGGGCTTCAAAGTGTCACCCACACCCGTCACGAAACGTTTTTTACTTTTAACAAGATGCAGTCTCAGAGTTCACACGCGGACTTTCACTTAAAACCTATTTTATTAATTACCCCCTTTTTACGTGATCTATCCGCCTGAGAATATCCCGACGAAACTTTATATAGAAAATTAATTATTTATAAACTCCGAACAAATTAGTTGTGGCCCAATAAAAATGGTTTTATATTGAGAATATTTTTTAAACTAAAAAATCGTCCAAATTGGGCCAAATCAAGAAATGAAAATTTTTATTATCTATCAAGGCATATTCTGAACTATTTTTGAAAAGAGCCATTTCGGAGAGATTTCCTTTCCACCCAGATTTTTGACCCTTTTAGACAGTAAAAGACCCTTTCCAGTGTGATTTTGACCCTTTTTCTACATGAAAAGACCCTTTCCAGCCTGATTTTGACCCCTTTCGAAAAAAAAGACACTTTTTAGACAGATTTTGAACTTTGTTTTGACAAGAGAAGACAATTTTATCCATATTTAGCGGACCTTTTTGACAAGAAAAGACCCTTTTTAGCCAGATTTTGTATATTTTTTGAAGAGAAAGATCCTTAGTTCTCAGATTTGACCCTTTTTGACACAAAAAAAAAATTTAAGCCATATTGTCTAAATTTCTGATTAAATTTTCCCAAATTGGGCAACGTTTATACGATCAAATCTGCTAAAAACCACAAATCTGGCTGTTGGGACCACCAGATTCGAAGCAGTATTGCCAGATGGGCAATTTCTTCTATCTCTTTCTTCTATCTCCGAAAATGCAGAATCGGTCCGGTAGTTCTTGAATTATTTCGAGTTTTGATATGTCACTCCCCATGAAACAATCCTTTCCTTTTAAAAATTAAATGTTTGCTCAAATACTTCGAAAGTCTGACATTCCTGACAGGTCTGTGGCCAATAGCCAAAAAAAAATTGAACTCCGGAATTCTTCAAATGAATCAAATTATAAATTTTTTTAAAACAAAACCTTTTGTTTAAATGATATCTAATGAGGTGGATCATTTTGGCCAGACCCTCCCCCTTTTTTCTAATATAATAAAAAAGAAGAATTTCATCCCGTCAGAAGGCAAAATGCCAAAATATCCTGAGTTATGTCGGAAGTATATTGGTTGTCAAACAACGCCTTTATCAGACGTTTATATTCAAATATTTTTTACACAAAAATATAATTTTAAAATATAAAAAAAGACATTTTTTCCTTACATTTTCCTCCATTCCTTTCAATTTATATTAACCAAAAATTCAAAAAATAATTAACCGGCGCTTCCAATATAGAATTCTTTATATAAATGGTCGAACACCCCGACAGGCCACATTCTTGAATTTACAAAAAAGAACTAAAATTAGAGAAAAAAATTTTGGGGGGTCGAAATAAAAAAAATTTACTTACGTTAAAACATTAAAAATAAAATTTTAAATTAAAAAAAAATTAAAATTTAATATGAAATGAGAAAAATCATTTTAAAAAGTTTAGCGATCTTTACGGGGTGTATCAACCGGCGTTTTTGGTTTTCGGGCTTACGGTACGGACACAAAGCACTCCCGTTCACGACTGATTTTGAAATTTCCGATCCTCCTCCTCGAGACCGGCACACGACTCCAGTTTCCAGGCTTACCAACCTCACCCTCGAAAATCCCAGGTGGAGGGGGTGTCTCAATTAAGCCCCATTTGACTTTTTTTTTTAAAAACCGTTAATTTTAATAATTAAGACGTAAAGGATTGCAAATTTGCAAACGGGGTGTAATTTGACACGTTCGCCCGCGAAAACAAGTAGCTCATTATCGTTAATTTTTATTATGGTCGATTATCTCGTTTTCGACGTTTCTGACCCCGAACCTCCGGCTTATTTATGTACGAAGTTGTCAGGCTGTTTTCTAATCTTTTGAGTACTCCGAGTGCTATATGAGCATGGCGAGTCCTTATTTAGCACTCAAAGATCCACTTTCTCACTCTTTTTAATATAAACTTTCTACCATTGTGATTTTTGTCATTTATTGCTCGTTTCGTCATTTTTTATTGTTGCACTTGGATTGAAATGGCGTGTGGGCACAAAAGGGAGAAATAAGCACCCTTTTTAAATGAATTATGCTATTATGTGGGTGTAATAGTTGCATGGGACCTTAGTAGACAGAAGTTCAAGAAAAACTTGGATGATCAATTCTTTGTAGATCGTGATTTGAAGATCAGTTTTGCCAACTAACCGATTTTAGTCAAATTGTGCTCAATTCAAAAAGCAGAAAAAGTTGGCAAAACATCCTATTATTTCCTATAGGCAACCTATTTAAAAATCTGCTAATAATTTTCATTTTATCTGATTCTTTTAGGTTATATTACCTACCTGAAATGGGGTAAAAGCGTAAGAATGCGATATTTTATAAGTTTCGTGAGGGTTTTATTCCGGCCCGTTTGCTCAGTCTGATTTATCAGATAATAAATAATTACGAGAGAAAAAAAGAATGTCATTTAATATAATTTATCATTAAAGACCGCACGTGAGAACTGTGAAAAATCGTAGGTTTCAGCGTTTTTAAATAATTCTTGGATTAGCGGCGCCTCCCGGTTTTTTAACCCCCTTTCGCGTGTAATCCTCCAGAGTGTTATTAATGTTTTGTTTTTAATATTTAAATCCGTACGATTTTTTAATGATAATTAATTTTATGAAATTAGCCTCGAGAATTTTTTTTAGTAAAATTGATATAAAAGTGGGCTTTAAATGAGTGGAGGGGTAAAAAAAAAGGGGGAAGCCTAATGGTTCCGAAAAAAAGGGTCATTTTTCTTCGAATTTCGAAATGTTCTGAAAATTAATCAAAGCCTGGTTAAAAGGTTTTATATCTATCGCACCGCTAAAATCATTAGTCTGGAAATTTGATAAGAATTACGGTTATACGGATTCCGGTAGTCATTTTTTATTAAAATGTCTCTATGTTCAATTTTTTAAAAATTCAAGTTTTTTAAAAATAAATACAACGTAGAAAGCCCACGATTACAACCCTGTCATGTTTCTCAATCCCAATTAAAATATAAAAGTAAATCCTTGTTTTTAAAACGTATACAATAAATTAAATGAATAATTTATTTTTAAAGTTTTCAATTAAGAATTTTAATTTATACGACATAAATTGCGACAAATTGCAATATTGACAAGTCAATAAAGGCAAAAAGGTGTCATTTTCCTTTAAAAGAGAACCCTAACTTCCTCAAAAAGCAAGATTAGGGAGGGGAAGTTATCAGGCATTATCAAGGCTAAATACTCTAGGCGTGGTGGATAGGAATTTGGGGGTAGTTAGGGTAAGGGTTGCAACCTGGGAAGTCAGAAGGTGAATGAGGGGGCCTACGTTGCTCACTATCCAGAATAACATTATAAGCATAAAATTGGCTTAAGTTTATTTTGTTAAATCGACTATTTCTGAAAGAACTTTACGAGCGTTTTCTTCAAAGATGGTTTGTTTTCGCCATAAAAAAGAGACGGTCTGAGGTTCAAAATGGCAAAGGAAACGTCTAAAAAAGACTTTCATCTTCTCCGTCGAGGGTTTTTTTTTATTGTCAATTTTCTAGAATGTAAACCCTAGGATGAGCCTTTCCTAGAAAGTCTATTTTAGTATTCTCTTGTAAAAACACCGAAACCCTATCATCTAACTAATTATTAGACGAAATTTCCGTTATTATTTCTTTAATTCATATCATTAGAACAAACAGCCTGAGGAAGTATAGAAAAAAATTCTTGTTTCGACACGAATAAAATATTAATGAATCAATTAAAAAAATGTAAAACTTTCACGGATTATTTACAATCGTCCATAATGTGTTAAGCAGAAAAGACATTACTTTCTATAATAATTGTAAATAAGGGGGCGATGTAATGGCTTCCATTATCGCCTCAATTATCGGATTTATTCAAATGTTTTATCTGAGATAGGGGCATGATTATTTTATTGCGAAATGTCGTTTATGAGAACTATATTTACTTCATTAAAACCGACTGGTTCTTAAATTAAGATCAATTAAAAGAGAAGAGAGAAAAAGAGTCGTATTTTAATTATAAGTAGTTACTTTGGAATTTAAATTGTTCATTATAAAGGGTAATCTAGTTTAAGAGGAGGGCTTAAACCAATAATAGCTAGTCAAATTAAAAAAGTTACCTTTTTTAATTTATGTAATTGGGGACAACTTTCTTTGACGGGAGTTTAGCAGGGGCGGACTGGCCCCCGGGCGGGGGGTTTGACAGAAATCAACATTTGTAAAGCCCAATTTTGGTTTTTTAAAAAAACCCTTAAAATCAACATTTAAAAAGCCGAATTTTCGTCAAAAGCCTCAAAATCAACATTTGTAAAACCTAATATTAGTATTAAAATCAACATATTTTATAAAGCCAAATTTTCGTCAAAAACCTAAAAATCACCATTTATAAACGCCTAATTTCATCAACTTTAAATTGGCAATTTTTTGTCAAAAACCTCCAAATCATGGTTATAAGAGCAAAATTTTTTTTTGTCAAAAAATCTCAAAATGAACGTTTTAAGTGCAATTTCTTTTGTCAAAAACCTCAAAATCAACATTTTAAAACCCAAATTTCATTCAAAAATCTCAAAGTTAACATTCAAAACCCAACCGTGCGCCCCCTTAACTGAAAACCCACCCACAACCTAAGGTCCCAGTCCGCCCCTGGAGTTAAGGAACTAAAATGTAAGAAATTAAGGCAAAAGTGCGACAACCTCCCCTACTCTCATAACTACTCGACCCTTCAACCACCTCCAACAACGGTCACTCAACACTCCCACAAACAACCAACCTTCCACTAACTCCCACCACTCTCTCACAACCTCCCCACAACATCTCTTACCCAACATCCCCACCGTCTTTTTCTATATCGTATTTCAAAGCCAAAACGATTTCAGTATTCAGTAAAGCAGCAAATTAAGGCAACTCCTTGTGACTTTGTTTATTTTATTTTGATGTAATTACGAGTTTGCATTTCGTGAGTGAAGGTCTGTTTGGTAATGATCAAATATAAAATTATAAAGAATTTTGAAAAAAACGAAAGTGTGTCTAATTATAAACTTTTATAATCTGTGTTTTATATCGTCGCAGGTTAACTCATATTAGGATAATTATTAGAAACAAGATGGAGGACTCACGTAGTCCACCTTTTGCCCCATGCGCGTTGTTATGTGTAGTTTTTTTTTTCCTCTCTTCATAAAAAGTTCTACACATGCACGGGGAAGCCGGTGCATCAATCAATTCCCGTTTAACTTCTCGCGAGCGACATGGGATTCTCCCCAGCTCGGATCCGACACATACGAGCCCTAGACGAAAAAGGAATGAAAAAAGAAACCGGATTCTTTTTCAAGACGGTCGACTCTTAAAGCGTTTCGTCCCCGTAGACGGACGTGGACCCTCCTCACCCGGGCTGTGACATTGAAGTAATCTTTTAATTATTACTCTGCCTTTTTTTTAGACGGTTTCCAACGTTTCAAGCACGAACAAGACTTCGACCTTTCGATCATTGACACCAGAGAATGAAAAACCTGAGAGTGAGATAAGGGCGAAAACGTTGGAGGAGATGGGGAGGTGTGAGAGGGTCGGGGAGGAAGGTGATAGAGAATGTGAGGAGGTGGGGGATTCTGGTGATGTGGAGCAGAGTAGGGCAAAATGTAATTGAATTACAAATTACAAATTACTTTGAAGTAATAGAATTACTTTGTAATTTCAATTACAATGTAATTGATAAAAAGTAATTGAATTACAAATTACAAGTATTCAATTACATTCAAGTAATTCAATTACATTCAAGTAATTCAATTACATCAAAAGTAATTCAATTACATCAAAAGTAATTCAATTACATTCAAGTAATTCAATTACAAGAAATGTAATTCGATTACAAAAAAAATTTAATTCGATCACAAAAATGTAATGGCCGGCAACAAAAATGTCGTTTTTTGTTTTTATGATAAAGGACTCTAGACTCTCTAGAGTATCTTGTTCTGTGATGATGAAGTCTAGAGTGTCGTTTTTCGATGATGAAGGATTCTAGAGGGTCATTTATCGTTCATAAATAAACCCAGAGTGTCATTTTAGGATTATAATGGCACCTAGAATGCCTTTTAGTTTGAAAATGAATTCTAGAGGGTCTTTTTTCAATGATGAAGGATTCTAGAGGGTCTTTTTAGGATTATTTTGCCATCTAGAATGTCTTTTACTTTGAAACTGAATTCTAAAGGGTCGTTTTTCATTTATTTTGAAAATTTAGTGAAAATAGATATTTTTTGATTTTTTGTAATTTGTAATTGAAAATGTAATCTAATTACAAATTACATGTAATCGAATTACAATGTAATTCAATTACTTACTATAAAAAATCAATTCAATTACAATGTAATTGAATTACATTGTAATTCAATTACTTACTATAAAAAGTAATTAAATTACAATGTAATTCAATTACTTAATATAAAAGTAATTCAATTACAATGTAATTCAATTACGCCCTACTCTGATGTGGAGGTATTGGGAACATTTGGTGTTTGTGGAGAGGTCTCTAGAGCCCCTAATCTTTGAGAGTTTTAGTTATTGGATAAGTACCACATTTTGCTTTATAGATCAACATTGGCGACAGCTTCCAAAACAACGTTAATCCGTCTCAGAATATTATTTACATAAATTCTATATATAGCAGTATCGTTTTTATAGGGAAATGATTTCGAACAACTCATTTATCCCTTTTGAAAAATTCATGGGGGATATCGGACGTTTTATGACTTGATTGTTTTATTTTTCCCTTCGTTTTTTTATCAAGGCGATTGGATTGGGAAGATAAAATACGAAAGAGGGGAAATATAGCGATTGTATAAATGTATCTCAATGTAAACAGGCCGGGAAAAAAATTCAGCCCGGAAAAGACAAAAATATTTGTACAGGGTGAGCAGTGTATTGTTAGAAAATATCATGGAAATTGAAATTTTTTGAAGGGGGCGGCAAAATATGGGGAAGGGAGCTCTTTTCGTTTTCTGCGTTCCTGAGCGAAGGTTACCTCCGAGACCGACCGCCCCCAACGTTTTCCACCCTTCGAGGAATATTGCGAAATGGAGAGGAAAAAAAAAGTTTTTAAACCGCAAGTTCGAGTTCGCTCTTTATGGTCAGAGGAGGGCAATTTCGTTTTTTTCTTCTCATCTCTACCTCGGCTGTGAGGAATTAAAAGCTTTTTACACATGGAGCGTTCTCCTTTCGCCATCTGAACGGCCGCTCGAGGCATCCTCGCCGCGTTTTGCACTCTCGCACTCGGCAGGCTTGAGATGCCGACATGTTTTTTACTTTCCTCCCCTAAATTCTTAACCTTTAGCGCGAGAGGATGACAATAGTTGCCGGAACCTTATATGAGAAGACGGGATAAATTCTTCGCCCTCAGTCTCCAAGCAACGATTTCCCATTAAAGCTACAAGACTGTAAATTATATACAATAATGTGCCGAGCCAATCGGTTCCTTCAGGTTATCCAGAATCCTGGCTGTGATCGACACCTTTGTGGGAATTCGGCCAATTTACACATTTCTTTGTCCCAAAGATCCTTTTGTCTTTCCCATTCATGTCACGGGCTCCGCAGTTCATATCCCCGAATTTTGAATAGTCGGCTTTCTTTCAAGCCCGGAAATCGATGGCACAAAAAAAATTTCAAATATTTATTACCTCAAATGTTTCCGATAGAGCGATTTTTGGCACCCGCTCCGACACCTTAAGCCAAAAAGAATTAATTAAAATTCAAAATAGTGGACAATTAGGTTGTTTATGGGTTATTTATCAAAAGGAACGTTTTCGAGGGTTCTTTTAAAAAACTATTCCGTCAACCCGATCATTATCCAATCCCTTGGATATCTTATTATAGCCAAAGGGTACGAACGGATGCGTTATATTTTTTCTTCTCTCCCTCTTCCGAATATTTTACGCCTTTTATTTTAACTTATTAACCTAATAAAGTACAATCCTTCACACTTAAAAAAGTCGATTGATTAACACCCCTGTCATCTTGGCCGGCGAGATTTTTTTTTATATTCCGACAGATTTCTGACATCACCTGAAATTGATGGAAATCCATAAATTTCATTCTTCGGATTAATAATTTTAATAATAATAAGGCATTTCGTAACTTGAATGCAACTTGTGTGGCCTCCGAATTCTCTCATATGTCACAATTATGTCTGTAAACAACCCAAACACACCTCCCACTGATAGAACGAATAAGTGAGGGAGCATCATAGCTGCTATCACGCCATGGCCAATTTGCCAACTTCGGATAAAAGCAGAGGCGGATCCAGGAATTTGTCCGGGGGGGGGACCACTAAAAATAAAAGCGCCCCCCCCCCTCTAAAAAAAAAGTTTTAAACTTAATCTCTAAAAGGCTCTTGAAACGGTGATTTTGAAGTTTTTGACGAAAAATTGTCTCTTAAAACGTTGATTTTGAAGTTTTTAACGAAAATTATCTCTTAAAACGTTAAGTTTGTGGTTTTTGCCGAAAAATAATTATCTCTTAAAACGTTGATTTTGAGGTTTTTGATGAAAGATTGGTACTCAAATAATGTAAATTTTAAGGTTTTTGACGAAAGAGAACCTTAAAACGTTGATTTTCAGGTTTTTGACGAAAAACTGTCTCCCAAAACGTTGATTTTCAGGTTTTTCAAACAAAAATATTAGCTCTTAAAACGTTGATTTTGAGGATTATTGACGAAAAATAATTGTCTCTTAAACGTTAATTTTAAAGCTTATGACGAAAAAATGTCCCTTAAAACCTTCGATTTGAGGTTTTTGAGGAAAAATTTGACTTTGTAAATTTTGATTTTAAGGTTTTTGACGAAAATTTGGCTCTTAAAATCCTGATTTTGAAGTTTTTGATGAAAAAGTCGCTCTTAAAATGTTCATATTGACGAGTTTTTTGACGAATAATTGGTTTTAATTTGTTAATTTTGCCATTAAAAGATCATGTTTTATCCGTTATCCTTAACTTTACAATAGACGGATGGGGTTTTTTTTAAATCCGTTATCCGATAGACGGATAAATTAAACTTTTATTCTTTATTTAATTATCCGTTGTTTTTTTATCCGTTATCCGAACAAAAAGTTACATGGTACTTAAATTATTATTAACATTTAAAACCAGAGTTGGGCGTATTCGAATAAAAAGTTATTCGAATAACGGATATTACTTATCACTAAATTTACAATAGACTGAATGTTTTTAATCCGTTTATCGGATAACGGATAAAATGGTAACGGATATACGATAATTATTATCCCTAACTTTACAATAGACGGATAGTTTTTTTTTATCCGTTTATCGGATAACTGATAAGATGGTAACGGATATCCGAAAGTTATAGATAAAAGATAGCGAATAATAGAGATTATCCGTCATCCGTTATCAGAAGATAATTTTTGCCCAACTCTGCCAATTTGTAACTAATCACCCAATCGGGCATCATTGGATAGTAACTTTGGTAGTCCAATTCAAATAAATCGAATAATCTGGCAACACTGGACTCTGTACTTAAAGGATTTGTCCGGTTAAAAAGATTCCTAAATTCAGAATTCCAAAAAAAAATTCTTTTCCTTTCAAGCACAGCCAAAAAGGTGAAGATAAATATCCTTGATTAGTTTCAGTCCTCGATATTAATTACCCGTCATTAATTTAACAGTTTTTAAATAAAAAGGTACAAAACCCGTTATTACCCGAGGTTGCAGTTACATGGAGGATAAGGGCACCAATTAAATATGTAAAACAAAACGTTAATGTATTCGATTATGGGGGTAGAGGGCATTTAATTAATTATATACAGATAATTAAATTTTAAAGCATAAGTTTCTAAAAAAAGTTTTCCTTTTCAAGTCCCAATTAAGACGAATTTCCGAGACCTAATTTCCTTCCTTTTTATCCCTTTAGAGTAATTAATTATGAATAATTATTCTGTCGCTCAAAAACCTAATAAACGACGCTCATTCCAATCAATATTTTTAATTAAAAAGTAATTTTTTTTTAAGCGAGAAAGGAGATATTTGAAGTTTTTAGCACTTTTTTATAAGTAAATCTGTCATCTTACTAAGGAAGGATTTTGTTATGAAATTTTTTTTTAGTTGGGAATTTACGAGAAAAATAAGGAAATTTGAAGCTACCTAATATTTTAAAAATGATGGGAGCTTCTATGAAGGGATTTTTTTAATATTCTGACTCTTCTGGGGCCGATTAAGTCGTTGAAAAATCGTAAAAAAATATACAGTAGGCTCAAAACATTCAAGGGATCTTAACGAGTTCCAACTGGAAATTCTTGTTTACGTTCGAGGTTTGAGAAGATGTCGAATTTATTTGACGTGTCTCACATTCTTTTCTTTTTAATCGAAATTTCCCGCAAAGGAGTCGCCCCCTCCGATTAAAATTCAAAAAGGTTTCGAAGAGGACAAAAAGGTCGCCTCTTGTAAATCGTTTAGTTTTTAAAAGTCGAATCCTCTTCGGGAAAACGTCATAAACAACCCGACCATGTGGTCACTCATAAAATCCTCAAACGGACATTGACCAAAATTGGAATTTAGTTACTTATTTGCACAACAGGTTGAGCTAAATATTCATTTTTAAAAAAATTGTCAAAACTAACTTTATCGGTGGTGGGAGCTGAAGGGAGGTGGTGATAGATGGTGATCATAGTCAGGGGCGGACTGGGACCTTAGGGTGTGGGTGGGTTTTCAGTTAAGGGGGCGCCCGGATGCAAAAAAATTTTAACAGAAAATTGGCTTTTAGAAAAATATATTAGGCAAAAACAGAGGTTCCCAAACTTTTTCAAAATTTTCCCCCTCTTTTAAACAAATTAAATCCTTTGCCCCTCCCCTCCAAAGTTTTGAATGTTAACTTTGAGGTTTTTGGATGAAATTTGGGTTTTAAAATGTTGATTTTGAGGTTTTTGACAAAAGAAATTTCACTTAAAACGTTGATTTGGAGATTTTTGACAAAAATATTTGCTCTTATAATCATGATTTTGAGGTTTTTGGCAAAAAATTGTCAATTTAAAGTTGATTTTGAGGTTTTTTGACGAAAATTAGGCATCATAAATGTTGATTTCGAGGTTTTTGACGAAAATTTGCCTTTATAAATGTAAGTTGAATATGAGGTTTTTGGACGAAAATTAGGCATCTTAAATGTTGATTTCGAGGATTTTTATACCAAAATTAGGCTTTAAAAGTGTTGATTTTGAGGTTTTTGACAAAAGAAATTGCACTTAAAACGTTAATTTTGAGATTTTTTGACAAAAATTGGTTTTACAACCATGATTTTGAGGTTTTTTGACGAAAATTAGACATCTTAAATGTTGATTTTGATGGGTTTTTTTTGTTTTCGTTTTTTTGACGAAAATTTAGCTTTTAAAATGTTGATTTTGAGGTTTTTGGACGAAAATTAGGCATCATAAATGTTGATTTCGAGGATTTTTGACCAAAATTAGGCTTTTGTTGATTTTGTGGTTTTTGGCAAAAGAAATTGCACTTAAAACGTTAATTTTGAGATTTTTTGACAAAAATTTGTCTTACAACCATGATTTTTGGTTTTTTGACGAAAATTAGGCATCTTAAATGTTGATTTTGAGGGTTTTTTTGTTTTCGTTTTTTTGACGAAAATTTAGCTTTTAAAATGTTGATTTTGTGGTTTTTGGACGAAAGTTAGGCATCATAAATGGTGATTTCGAAGTTTTTTGACCAAAATTACGCTTCATAAATGTTGATTTCGAGGTTTTTAGACCAAAATTAGGCTTTACAAATGTTGATTTGATTTTGAGGTTTTTGACGAATTTTTGGGGATATTTGCACACAAAAAAAATCTTGAGCCACCGGGGACAGCTTACGCCCCCCAAGTTGGGGAGCCACTGAGCAAAAATAACGCTTAAAAAAAATTGGCCCGGGGGGGTGGTGGGGCGTCGCTTTTGTGATTCACATGGGGGCGCGGATGGGTTCTGTCCACCCGCCCCACCCGGGCCAGTCCGCCCCTGATCATAGTAGATGATAGGGGTAGTGCAAACTTCCTTTTAAAAGTTAAAACATCACCATCCCAAGAAAAAACCCAAACCTTGAAATTTTAAGCGAAATTCGATCCTTTTTTGAACATAAACTCCAAATTGAGGAAAAACGCCACTTAACGTCCCGAAAAGACGAAATTTCTCAAGTTGTGTGTGCCGAGCTTCGATAAGTAAAAGATAAAATAAATTCTTCGCCCCCCCCCCTTCCAAAAAACCTCTCAGCCCGAGTTCACACGCAAGACCTCCCGATTTATTTTAACTCGAAAACTAATATTTTTTCCGAAGGCCCTTATCAAAAAACCCAACGCGGCCCCGGCTATTAATTACTTAAAAAAGCCCCACACGGACGGTGTAAACAGAATAAATCAAAAGTTTAACTTTTCAATCTCTTTTTTAACACGTTTCACGTGTTAATTGTTTCAGGACATTTTTTCTGGAGGCCAAAAACGTCGGTTTTACCAACATTTGTCACCCGGGCATCCCAACTGATAACTCCCTATCTTTTCCATTTAAAACTCTTTTTATTTATGCATAATTTATAAAAAATAAATATTCATTTTTTTCCCTCTACGTTTAAATTCAGCACGTCATTATATTTAATGTAGATATCAAACTCAACTTGTATATCAATTTTAAAGGATGATTAGGCCGTTTAGGTTCGGAATAGACATCAATTAATTCGTTTTCTCTAATCGAATAGCTTCATGACATCAATCCGTATCGGCCATCACCATATAAATGGCCTTATCATAAAGACGTTTCTTCGTCATTATCTCTTTGAGAATTTATATCGCCAAGTTTTGCATCTTTTAATCTATTTTTTATATCGATACTTTATTTGTTTGAAAATAACTTGATCCAATTTGTGAAGAAAAATACGTTTTAGGTCGGCTTGAACCCCTTTTTCTCGAGCAACGCACATTTTAGGTGGCCTTTAATGCCTTTTTGTCGAGAAACACATTTTACGAAGAACATCTTTTTGTTGAGAAATAGACGGCTTGAATCCTTTTTTATCGAGTAAATCTATAGACGGGTATGGACGTTTATTGAAGGGTGTAGAGGTCTGGTAGTTAAGGAAGTGGAACTCCCAAAACGGAACTTTCTCAAAAAGTGCTCTCCTAATGCCCTTCTCAGTAGCAAAGGCTATAGGAGGATAAGGTATGGTAAAATGCCCTTGAACCATTTGGCCCTAGAAAAATACCCAAAGATACCTCTTGATGTAACTTCCCTTAATTTTGGATCGAAAACCCCAACGGTTTTGGAGAAAATCGCGTTTTTCTCGGTTCAGAAAAACCTAAATATCCAGAGAACTAATGATGCCACAGAGTCCGGCTTTTTTTTCAAAATGTAGAGCTTTTTTGGGCCCATCTTCTAGTATTTTTTTCAAATTTTTCAAACCATCAGAAAGCCGCGAATTTTTACAAAAAAGATTTTCAGAGCGCGAAAAAAAATGTTTCCGATGAGGTGGCACAAAGATATTAATACCATTTGTTCATCTACTAGTTACAAACTTACCAGAATTTTTTCAGAATTTTCAAAGTGGTGAAACATGGTTTTGCAAAGGATTTTCTATATTTTCATGTATTTTTATGAATTTTCCATGATTTTTGGCTTACGATGGTTGCTAAAGAGGGTAACAAGCAATGGTTAGTGATACTACTTGAAAAAAATATCCCTATCTTCCATAAAAATGCTCCCCAGGGGAGATGTTGCCCCCCAAATCCATCTTTTTGTAAAAATTCGCGGCTTTCTGATGGTTTGAAAAATTTGAAAAAAATACTAGAAGATGGGCCCAAAAAAGCTCTACATTTTGAAAAAAAGCCGGACTCTATGGCATCATTAGTTCTTGGGGTATTTAGGTTTTTCTGAACCGAGAAAAACGCGATTTTCTCCAAAACCGTTGGGGTTTTCGATCCAAAATTAAGGGAAGTTACATCAAGAGGTATCTTTGGGTATTTTTCTCGGGCCAAATGGTTCAAGGGCATTTTACCATACCTTATCCCCCTATAGCCTTTGGTGAATCGGTGGATGAAGATCGGATAAAAGTGGTCTTCACCAACTTTTCACCATTCCAAGGTTGGGGCCTTGGGAGGTAGAGGCTGGGAACGCGGCACCGTTTCGCCCAGCAAAAGGACAGGTCCGTACAAAACACATTTTTTGAGAAAGTTCCCATTTTGGGGGTTCCACTTCCATAAAGACCAGACTTTTTCATCAATTTTTGTACTATACATATATCAAAAGTATTTTTTAAAAAACCATAATTGAACTGTTTTTGAGAGGGACTTTGTGCAATTCAAATTCAGGTCGGTGATTTCAGACAGGTTGTTAGTTTAGGGAAAAACAATAACCGCAAAGTTTGCCCTTTTGCCCTTTATGAAAACATCAAAGCTTCTAGCCATTAACTAAATTTGAATTTGAACCGTTTGAAGTTTTGATTCGTCTCTATTCAAAATTAATTAGAAACGAAACAAGATCACGACAGGGGTCCTTCCTATAGAGATTTACGACAATGGCATCTTCAAATTAGCATTTGTCACCTGATAAACTCGCATTTTAATACAAAGGCTCATTACTTTTTTATTGTTAATTCCTGACTTGGAAATACGCCAGTGTTTTGACAATTAATCACATTTTTTTATTTAAAAAAAAAGATTTATTAAGAAATAAAATAAACGTCGGGTTTACGCCCGGGATTCCGGTAAATCTTTCTCGTACAAATTGATTGCGGGACGGCTTATAGGAGCCAATCACTCCGAATACGCTTCCTCAATCCATCCATCCCGAAAACAAATGGAGGAAAAGAAGTCGAATCTTTCAATCGAACAAACACTCCATTAATCACAAAACCTTTTCATAATATACGACCATAAAAAAAAAGCCCAAATGACATTTTGATAATTTCTTTCCTGAAAAAGCTTTAATTTATAAAAAGAAAAAAATAAGTCATCCGGTTTTACCGGATCAAAAGGGTGGCATAATAAAAAAAGATAAGACAATCTTAAAAGGAATAAATCACAAGCAAAGCCTGTCTAACGGAATGATATAAATTACAAAATAAACCATTAAAGAACATTAATTTGTATCAGTGTTCTTTTCTAATGTCTTCTCGTCCGTATGTATATTGTGATATTAATCCTTTAGATCCCCTCTAGGGATGAATTTATGGGTGAAGCCTGAGCCCCTATATTCGCAATGACCTTCGCTTATTGTTATCGAATCGCCGATTGATCACGCCTTTTGTATTTTGGGGTCAGAAGGGAAAAGAGATCGTAAATCTTGGAGCGTAAACAATCTGAAAATTCTTTTTCGCACGTTTACCTCTCTCGACTCGTTCGGACTAGTCGTTCTCCTGTTTACAAAAGTCGAAAAGCCATTTCTGATTCATCAAAAATGTTCCTTAGCATACGTTCTCCCATGATAAATGTATGGTGAAATGAGAAATGGTGAATGGTTCGGAATTTGGTCGATTTGGTTCAAATTGCTGCCCTTGCTCCCCTATCGATTCGAGGCACTTTCTGTTTATCTAGATTTTCGACTTCACCCTCGAGTTAACGGGATACGATAAATTATGAAATTATCGGGAGTACGTTTGCGACAAACAGGACTCGGGAAGACAAGAGGATCCGCTAATCGAATTTGTTTGATCGAGTTCCGGCAAACAACTTCTCCTTCCTTTTTCCCATCGATCTCCGCCTTTAAATTTAATTAATTCCACCTCAAGTACTCGGATTTTGTCTGTGTGTTTTTCATCCTTTTGACAAATTCGTAAATCTTCACCTGACGTTTCCATTATTTCTGGACGATTCGATCAAGATTATTGTTGGAAATTTATTGCCTGTCAATTTCACATTTAAAGCCCTTCAGGCGTTTATTCTGCTCATTTAATAAAACGAAAATAAGACTCTTCTCGCCAATTAAAACGACCAATTCACCCATCATCGAGGTTCCCGTTCCATTTCACAGATTCTCAAATTTCACCAAGTAGAGGCTTGGGAGGTTGAAGTATCTAGGAATACGGCAGCGTTCCGCCTTTCTAAAAAATGGAGGTTTTTTTGTTAAAAACCGCCGAGTTTCACCAAATTTTCACCCTATACAGCGTAGGGCCTTAGGAGATTGAGGCTAAAAGCGGGGCAGCGTTCCGCCCTGCTAATAGGGAGAACCTCCTTTTTGAAAAAGTTCCAGTTTTTTAGGTTCCTCCTCCATCACAACCAGTTCTTTATTCAAACAGTCCTAAAATTTATTTCATTTTCATACCCCTGTATTACCATTTATGTAAATGTAAATGACCATATAAAAGCGAGCTCATCTTGTATTACAAATATGTCGTCGGATATGGCATTTAAGACGTTATTGAATAGGATACTTTATGCTCGATGGCTCTAAAACGATTGTCAGCCTCAGGAAGGGCGTTAGGAGACTTGGCTCGGTCACGTAATCGTTGTTTTTTAATTATATCCACGGATGTTGAGCGTGACAAAAATTCGTTACCCGATATAGCTCAGGTGAATGAATTTATGACCGGATTTCACACATAATTTATTATAGAGAGGAAACTGCAATTGTGCATTCTTTGTGTTATAAAATGATCCAGGGGAAAAGTATGGCCGCGGGTTCATCTGAGGATTTTTGTCTTGTTTTTCTGTTTGTATTTCCGGTTAAGTGCTCCTGAAGACAAGTGAGTGGATCGGCGCCAAAACATTAACCGATGTGTCGGCTAAAGAAAATATTTATGTCAAAAGATAGAAGCTGTTTGAAGGGGGGAAAAATGGAGCGATTTTCGGTTTATAGGTAATGCTCGGTGTGTCGCCTGGAATTCCGGTTTCGTCCGTTTTTCGCATGTAGGTGTTCGTCTCAGGCGTGGGCTTGGGAGTTGGCAGTTGGCACTAAAAGACTCGTTCGTTCCCGGTACACGTTATCGTTTTTTTAGGCGAAGGGCTTGTGACTTGAACGACGGTAAATCTTCGAGGACCCGAAAAACTCGCACCTTTTTGTGGATGTCTCTTGTTTTATTGATCGTCCCAGGTTCACCTTTTCCGAATCTCAAGTTATCAATCCTTCCGAACATTTATCTTGTACGAAGAACGCCTAAATTCAAGACACTCCTTCATACATTAACATTTTTATATTTTTTCTTGAGGAAAAGTTGAGCCCGAAAAGGGGCAGAAACAATATAAAACTCTGACCGATTCGTTCCGTAAAGACTCGTAAAAATGGGAACTGCTCCTCGGGAATACGGGAAAAGAGAAAAAAAGACGAAGAGAGACGTAAATACGGCGGAGAAGATCGTAAATCAGGGGCCACTTGGGATTCAACATGTTCCTTCGCGGTTCACTTCTTTCTTAGGGAAATTCTCATTAAAGACAAGGGACTGTCCGATTGTGAAATGAGATCGGCTAATACTCTCTGGAAACCTGCCTTTGCCTTAATATCTCGAAACAAAATAGAAACATCTCTTTATCAGGCGAATACAACTTATTTTCTTTTTTGCTCAACATCTGCCATCAAGAGTGGACCAAACGATTATCCCCCAGACTTTTGACCTGACGAAAAAAATTATCCAAGTAAACACCCTGTGGATTTTGGCAAGAAATCGATTGGCATCAATCGCACCATCAGGGTGCGCCAGAAAGACGAACCCTATGTTTTGATGGTAGAATTCAATTCTACGCTTGATTTTCAGTTAATTTTACTTAAAACACTTTTTTGTTAGGACCAAAAGTTTCGGAGTTACGAATTGCTGGACAACTTTATGGTGACAGAGCGTTCATAACTCCAAACGTTTGGTCTTATCAAAAAAGTGGTTATAGAAGAGTAGGGGGAAGTGATGGTTAGAGGGGAGGTGATGGGAGGAGAGGGGAGGAGATGGGAGAGTAGGGGAGGTGATTTGAGAGAAGAGCGAGGCTGTGGGACAGTAGGGGACGTTGTGGGATACTGGGGGAGGTTGAGGGAGAGTAGGGGGTGGTTTAGAGGTGATGGGAGAGTAGGGGGAGGTGATGGGAGAGTAGGAGAGTAGAGGAGGTGATGGGATAGTAGAGAGTAGGGGGAGGGTGTCGGAGAATAGGGGGAAGTTGTGGGATAGTAGTGGGAGATGATATGTGAGTGGAGCGAGATTTTGGGAGAGAATGGGGAGGTGATGGGAGAGAATGTGGAGGTGATGGGAGAATAGAGGAGGTGATGAGAGAGCAGGGAGAAGCTGTAGGAGAATGGGGGGTAGTATTTCAATTCCAAAAGTTATCGATGACTATCTATTCCTCGCTAAAGTCCAAGGGGGATTTACTTTGATACTTTTTTTTGTCAACTGGCACACCCGGCATAGAGTGAATTTTATAAATTGAGGCTTCATAATCTTCCATTTTACGCCCGGTTTGGTTTTCACAGTCGGTTGAACCACTGACTTTTCCGCCACTGGATTAACTTGTCCATTTTTTCGTAATTACATAAATAAAGAAAGCTTTATTAAGGCTGTCATTTTTTGACATAAATGACCCATTTTCTTAAAACGGCGCTGTTTCTGCTCGAAAAATGGCATATGAAACGTCATAAAGTTAGAAAAATAACTGGCTTCTGCATATATCCAAAATAAGAAAACGTTCGCTAAAGGTTGAATCGATAAATTAGGAAAAGAAACTGGAGGTGTTAAAAAAGTGATACGTTTATAAATTTTGGATGGGCGATGGGGAAGTTCTCGTCGGAGACAATGGTTCGCCGCGGAGAAAGGAGGTGGGCGAAGAGGGGCTGGTCAAGACCTACCCTTCTGAATATTAAAACGCGTTTTTATCGAAACATCGCCGGCCTTGCTATCAACTTCCTCAAATCATAATGGAACCCAGTTCACGTAGGGAACCCCCTCGACGACCTTTTTCTATAACCAATAAATTATTTGCCTCAATTCGCCGTCTATTTGTTTAAACAAATCGACGCATCTAATTACGAGGTTTTAGAAAGGTTTTTATGATAATGCTGCGTCAGGATGTGTCAAGTAGGTACTTAACTCGAGTGTTCTACTCCCGGTGAATGGCAACATTTTGTCACAAGAGGCCGTAGTTCACCGTGTTTTCAATCGAGTTTTCAATGAGGCTTCAGGTAATCACTTCTGATATTGAATCTCAAGGTTTCGCGGTTCTATCGATCGGCTGCGATGTGCCACATTTATGGTGAAATTGTACTAATTACCACGACATCTTATAAACTACCCCAATATCGCTACAATCCTATGCTGATCCAAATCTGGGAATTGGGGTATTGGAGACAGGGTGGGCAATTATAACAAGTATCCCTGCTTCTGTCAACACTGGTTTGAGCCCAAAGAAGTTAATTAGAGGAGGCCATGAACCATATTCAGAAGTTGATTTATGAAGTATCGACGTATTAGGTAGCTTAAACATTCGACTACCAGTATTCTTCAGTGTTTAAGAATAAGCGGACGTCATCTATGATATTTAACCTTTATAAAATAAACAGTAAATCTTTCCGGTTGAATGGCTCATTTCATTTTTCACGTGAGCGCACCCGACGTTTGCGCCGAGATTATTCTGAATAGTTCGTTAGTTTGATGCAAAAGCGGATGAATTCCGGCCTAATGACATCTCTCCGGAGCACGCGGTTGTCAATATTTCATCGGAAAGATATATTTTATGTCAGGGCTCGTTTGCCCGCCGCTTCGTCGTCCCCTTTTTAACGGTCAAACGCAGTCTGAATATTTTAATAGCCTCCCATTAACGTCTAAATAACATCGCCGGCTTTTGTTTTCTTTACGGAGTACGCCTTTTAAAACGAGTTTAATTTCTGAGCGGATTTTCCTTCGATAAGGAAAGCGGAGGTGGCTCAATTACAGTTTCGAGAACTCGAATAAGCCTATGCGAGTTTGGAACTGAGCCAAAAAGGGGGGAGACAGTTTTCGACAACCGGCTAATTGCTACTCTTCGCTCTTCCTCTAGAATCACAATTTTTTCTTTCACTCCCGACTTCCCTAATCTACGATCCAGAGTCACAATGTTTATAAAACGCTTGTTCGACTAGTTTTTTACATTTTTACAACCATTAAAAGCATTCAGATGTCCAAATTAGCGAGATGGGACAGCTTCGAATTTATGATAATTAAAAAACCTGTTTTTTAGTCAAGAATTTAAGATATTTTCAAGGATAAAATCAATTTTCATCCCTTTCCTCTTCGGTTTCCCGAGTTCCGCAGCAAAACTAGCCAACTAGACGCAAACCAGCAAAACTAGACACAGGATAGAAGAAGTTTTAAAAAGAATTACTTTACAAGAAAAAGATTACAAATATAAATTCGTGTTCGTACATAATGATGTATTCGTAATTGTAAATAAAATTTTTCCCAACACTTGCTCTTAGTTTCAACAATGGCGAATTCTCAACCCTACAACTTGTAACAATATCGTCCTTTTGGGCGCATGTAAATTGGGCGCAAAACTAAAATGAGCGGAGAAATGAGTGCAATGGGCAGTTTTGGAGGGTATGGACTATGGAAGTGAGGTGGTTTCGAAATTTTGGGCGGTTTGGAAGATTTGGGTTGTTTGAGCAGTTTAGGTGGTTTCGACGTTTTGGGCGGTTTGGGAGGTAAGCGAAGTTTGGACAGTTTAGGCAGTTTGGACGGTTTGGATAGTTTGGACGATAAGGACATTGGAATGATTTTGGGAGGTTTTTTCAGTTTGGGAAGTTTAGGCAGTTTTGAAGGCCTTGGCGGTTGGGGAGATTTTGGCATTTTTGGCGGTTTGGGCGATTTAGGTGATTTTGGTAGTTTCGCTGGTTTAAGTGATTTTAGCATGTTTGGTAATTTTGGTTGTTATGGTAATTCGGATGGTTTTGATGGTTTGGGCGGTTTGGGTGATTTGGGTTGATTTGGGTAATTTTGTCGGTTTGGGTGATTTTGGTGGTACAGTGAAACTTCCCAAAGCGGACACCTCCCATAGATGGACACTTTTTTTTGTCCCCGTCAAATTTATATAGGTTTTAATATGATAAAATCTTCTAATAACAGGACACTCTAATATCAGGACACGGACAATGCTTTTGCCTCAAAAAACTTCTAATAAAAGGACAAAAAAAAATTTTTTTTTAAATGTGTCAACGTAATATGTAATCCCTTATTTGACAACGTCTGTGTTTTTTTATTGAAATTTTCGTTATCGCTGACAAGAGTTTTAAGACAAATTATTTATGGTTTAGATCTAGATAGGTAACATTGACATGTGAATTTTTTTAATTTATTGCATTTCTAAGAAAGCAATTTACTACCCCTACTTTCTGATAAAATAAAGAACCCATAATTTAGTTTTAATTCTGGATTCATAGAGTCAATATGGCTCCAGAGAAAAAAAATTAAAAAACTGTCTTTGAAGGAAAAAGTGGAAATCATTAAATTTAATGATAAAGAAAAAAAAAGTAATGTAAAAAGTAAGTAAGTAAAAGTATAATGTGTTGGTATTTTATTTGGAAACTTCTCATAAAAGGACACTTCTAATAGGCGGACAATTTTTTGATCCCCATCAGTGTCCGCCTATGAGAAGTTTCACTGTAATATTCTCAATATTCACTTCTTTAACTGGAAATTGGAATGTAGTTTGTTTTTATGTGTATAAGTTCCACTTTTTGTGCTGCTCCCAATTTACAGTTTTACGTTTCAATCTTTACCCGATTTACATTTTCCTTTATCTTTTGCGCCCAGTTTACATTTTTAACGTATCACTCCTCCTTTTTTTGATTATTATAATCCCCCTTCAGGTAGACAGCTCCCAACAGGGGCGGACTGGCCCGGGGGGAGCGGGTGGACAGAACCCACCCGCGCCCCACCGTGAATACATAGAGGCGGCGCGGGGTCCCACTCGCCCCCCCGTGGTCCTTTTCTCTCTCTGTCTCTTCTCTTTTTGTCTTTTGTTTTTGTTTTTCTAGCGTTGTTTTTGCTCAGTGGCTCCCAAACTGGGGGGCGTAAGCTGTCCCCAGGGGGGGAGCTCAAGATTTTATTGTTGGTGCAAATATCCCACAAAAATTCGTCAAAGAAATCTCAAAATCACATTTTTAAAGCCTAAACTTTTCGTCCAAAGAAACTCGAATCAAATTTAAAGCTAAATTTTCGTCAAATAAAACAAAGAAATAAAAAGCCTCAAAATCAACATTTGAAGATGCCTAATTTTTCGTCAAAAACCTCAAAATCAACTTTAAATTGACAATTTTCGTCAAAAACTCCAAATCATGGTTGTAAGACCAATCTTTGTCAAAACATCTCATAATCAACGTTTTAAGTGCAATTTCTTTTGTCAAAAACCTCAAATCGACATTTAATAAAAGCCTAATTTTGGTCAAAAAACCTCGAAATCAACATTTTTTAAGCCTAATTTTCGTCCAAAAACCTCGACATCAACATTTAAAAACCCAAATTTTCGTCTAAAACCTCAAAATCAACACTTTTAAAGCCTAATTTTGGTCAAAAAATCACGAAATCAACATTTATGATGCCTAATTTTCGTCCAAAAACCTCATATTCAACTTACATTTATAAAGCCAAATATTCGTCAAAAAAACCTCGAAATCAACATTTAAGATGCCTAATTTTCGTCAAAAAACTTCAAAATCAACTTTAAATTGACAATTTTTTGTCAAAAACCTCAAAATCATGATTATAAGAGCAAATATTTTTGTCAAAAAATCTCAAAATCAACGTTTTAAGTGCTATTTCTTTTGTCAAAAACCTCAAAATCAACATTTTAAAACCCAAATTTCATCCAAAAACCTCAAAGTTTACATACGAAACTTTGGGGGGGGGGCAAAGGATTTAATTTGTTTAAAAGGGGGGCGCACTGTGAATAAGTTTGGGAACCTCTGTTTTTGCCTAATATATTTTTCTAAAAGCCAATTTTCTGTTTGAAATTCATCCGGGCGCCCCCTTAACTGAAAACCCACCCACACCCTAAGGTCCCAGTCCGCCCCTGGCTCCCAATTTGCCATGGCCCGTCCTTTTAGTTAAGAAAAATATCTAGGTAGTTCTATAGCGGCTTTGTTTTGCCCTATCGAGTAAATCAAAAAGAGATTTTTATAAAAGAAAGTCGGAATTATATTTTCCTTTCTTGAACCTTAAAGTGGACAATACAGTTGGGACGATTCTCATCAAGTAAAGGATAATCCGAGGATTTTCCTTTACGGAAAGTGCCCCGATTCCTTTTCATCACGACTCTTTGCAACAATAGACGCGAATATAATAGAGCTACTTCATAAATCGTCGCCTTTTAACGATTATTACGTGGTCCAGGAATGAAATAGAAGAAAGAAAAAGAATTTGTGGTGTTTTGGAGGAAAGGGACTGACCAACTCAATCGTTCCCATTTTGTCCTAATCAAGTATCAAGGTCGCCGAAGGGCCATTTCGTAAAAACGACCAATTCCTCTTTCCTTTTTTTTTCCGCCCCGAAAACAGGCGAAAAAAGAGGGAAGGGGAAACCTCCGACAAAACAAATCCATAAAACACAATCCCGATAAAAGGGGAACAGGAGGGAAAGTCCTTTTAATGTGCGTTTAATAACCGATATTGATAAAATTCCGCGTGGGTGAAATTTCGTAGGCCGACAATTTGTAGCACTCCGCTATCGAGGCATCAATGACCATACTTCAGAGATAATAAATTAACCTCTCGTAAATAACAAAATACACCTTTCAACATGAAAATATACCACTTTTATGTGGAGGAGGTCTCCCTTATCTGACAGTTTTCTGGATTTAAGACATCCACGGATTTATCCAAAGGCCAGCCTCTTTTATTCAAATTCTCAGAATGTAAAAGTCAACTTTTTGATAAACATTTGAACAAAACATGAACCTTTTTATTTTCCTTTATTTACGAGTCGATGCAGGGTCGAGGCGACATCCGTTGCGGCAATTGGCCCTTTGGAAAATGTCCAAAGGTTCATCTAATTAAATCCACCTCCTTTTTTTTTCAAAGTCGACTTTAATTACCTTTTTAGTCACGGAATTATTCCCGAAACATGACAAAGCTCGGTCAACAACCATGTTAACATAAAAGTCGTGATTTTTTACCTTTTAATGAACAAAAAAACGTTTATATTAAATTGTGTAAATTATTCTAAACTTAGAAATTGAAGCAGGTAAATTTAATAATTCATGGAAATTTCAAAGTTAACGAGCTTATTTGCTTCACAATTAGGTTATAATTTGCATAAAGTTATTAAGTTTTCAATGACTTTGTTTCAATGTTTCGACTATCCACGTAAATCTCTGATTTTTGACGAATTTCGGTTTTTCTTTCTATTCCAATGTTTAACGAACATCATGCATATGTACCCAAATTATAACAAACGGGCCTTTATTTACCCTTAACTTTCCCAAGTTTAACAATAAGTTAAAATTTACTGCGTTCTCCCTTTTCTGGTAAAGCATTACCATTAGGCTTATATTAGGCTTCAACTTCCTAATCTTCAATGAAAAAGGCCAACATAGATTCAAAATTTCGTATTCAAGTCCAGGGTCGGATAGGGCCATCGGGAAATTCCTGAAGGGCTTGGATGGTGAAGGGCAGGTTATCCAGATTTTGATTCTTTTTGGACATGATGGGCACTTTTTAACCATATTTCGTTCTTTTACGATTTCGGACACGAGTGGCCTGGATTTTTGTATTTTCTCACGAAAAAGGCCCTTTGTAGATTTTGATCCTTTTTGGACACTAAAGGTGCTCTTTTAACGAAATACTATTCCTTTACGACAAATAGGGCCCTTTTGAGCTTAGCACTTTTAACTAGATTTGTTCTTTTACCAAAAAAAAGGTCTTTTTTAGATTGATTTTTGACCATTTTTGGGCGAGAAACCCTTTTATTCCTTTGCAACGAAAAGGGTTTCAGCTTCGTTTTTTATGCTTTTTGGACACGAAAGGCTCTATATGAATATTTTGTTCTTTACGAAAAAAATGGGTAAATTTTACCTATCCAACCATGAATTCAACTCTATTCGTGTTTTTTACTTTGATCCGTGTTAGGTGGGATGTGTAAACGAGCTTAAAATAGACGATTGTTATGTCTTTTCCATTGTTGATAGAATTTTTGCAAAGTTCAAGTTTTCGGATTAGAAAGTTGGGGTCAAAACTTTAAAATCGTACTCGACCAAAATTATCTTTCACCTAATAAAGATTTTTTATGGCTTTTTTGAGGTTCTTCGTAACCGCATATCTCCTACTTCCTTTTATAGGAGGCTTACAATTAGCAGAGAAACTCTAACTTTAAAAAAAATTACGATCATAACAAAATGGCACATTCTCTAACAACCATAAAAAGAACCCGATACGATTCTTTAATTGAATAAAAAGCTTTTTTTCCATGACGGAATAAATATCATGCGTTTTAAGATTTATATCGGAACCTGGACTTGATTATAGCTATTTACAAGTAGATTTCTTTTTATACGAGAATAATATCCGGGAATATTATTTTAAAATGGTTTTATGGTTTTGTGATTTAAATATTAGGTGTCTACTTGTCTGGAGCGACCCTGACGAAATCTTCCTCAAAAATCTGATGATTTTATAATAATTTATTGATTAACTGATCATCCCCCACACCTTTAAAACACCTACCATACCTGCCATCCCTGCCATCCCTACCATCCCTACCATCAGTACCATCGCTACCATCAGTACCATCCCTACCATCCCTACCATCAGTACCATCCCTACCATCAGTACCATCCCTACCATCCCTACCATCCCTGCCATCCCTACCATCAGTGCCATCCCTACCATCCCTACCATCAGTACCATCAGTACCATCCCTACCATCCGTACCATCCCTACCATCCATAACATCAGTACCATCCCTCCCATCCCTACCATCAGTACCATCCCTACCATCCCTACCATCCCCACCATCCCCACCATCCCTACCATCCCCACCATCCCTACCATCCCTACCATCCCTACCATCCCTACCATCCCTACCATCCCCACCATCCCTACCATCCCCACCATCCCCACCATCCCTACCATCCCTACCATCCCTACCATCCCTACCATCCCCACCACCTCTACTTTCCCCTTCTAACTGAGCCAAGATATGAATACTATAAAAGCAAGTGCTATTGTATTATAGGATACATTATGAATATCCTTATTGGATCTAAAACGAGAATGAAAAAAAGCCTCTCCTCTTATCTCCGGAAGACCCTCTATTGTGCGAAAACGACTCCTGGTTTATGCCGCTCTCGTAAACGGCCTGAGTTTCCGCTCAGACGATAAATCTGCGAGCCAAGAGTCATTATATTCGTACGATTCCAAGGCTCACCTGCGGGGTTTATCTCTCCTCATTACAGTCGTGGAAAATGTTTCGGATATGATTGACGATATAATAAAAGCATGACGTGCTAAATTGTATAAGAGGAGGGATAAACGAACCGTGACAAAAGGGGGTGCAAAAATACATTACATCCCTCCTCGTATGTAAATTTAGGAAGAAAAAAAATTCCATTTTAATAATAGTCCCTTGGGGGAAGTAACATTCCGAGATCCGAAAAGGAAAAAATCGAAGTCGATCAATCCTTTGACGTTCACGCCTTTCAAGAATTTTTAACGACGCGTAACAAAAGGCGCCAAGCCCCTTTTTTTTCCATCCTTTGGTTACGCAACTATCGAATACAGTAGCCGATATATTTTACGATTTTCTGTGCAACGGACGTCTAGAGGATTCAATAGCATTATCTTTAACGGTTTATTTATATAACAACTCGCATATACACGTCCGAGTTTATGGGGCCATCAAGGCTCGAGTGGGAATCGTCGGGATTTATTCCACTCTCCACCAAAATATAGCGGAAAACGATGTTGTGAGAAAGAAATAAAATAGAAAAATAAAAGGATTAACATTTTCGGTGACAAAACGGTCAATATAAAAAAAGGAAACAAACTTTTTTAATTACTCGGAAAGATTCGATTGGTCGTATATGATCGATCTGCATGTACCTGAGCGAAAGAATCATCAATCAAATCTTAATATTTCGATCGAGGGTTTTGACGTGGTATTTTCTCCGTGGAAATAACTTAATCCGGTTCTTCGCATATTTCGGTATGCCCTTGTAAGGATCAAAAATAGGATCATTAAAAAGAAATGATTAACGAGCTTGGTGAAGAAAAAAGAAGGTGACTGTCTCGAGGTTCCGTGATCGCAAACGGTACCATAAGTAGCACCTTATTTCGAATGGAATCAGATTGGACATAGAAACGAAGCGAGAGGGTGTCAGTTTAGAAAACGGTCGCTTCGCCTTCCCCACTCGAATGAATTGTAGCTCTCGGAAAAGACAAGGCGACATTCTTTTCTCCCCCACGATTCTCGTTAACGACCTCATAGAGTCATCAATCTCGAATTTTTTCCTTCCCTAATTAGAGGATTTCGGAGCTTTTTAAAACTTTCGAGGTCGAGAAAATGAAACAGAACCGCTTTTTAAGTGCTTTTACCGAATATTCGGCTCTTATCGGTTTCCTCACTGAAGAACTTGCGGTTCGAATGTGGTAAAGACATCGAAAATTCATATAATGACTTATAATTTAGTGTCTAGACGAGAGAAAAGAGGCGTTTTAAGGCTAAAAATATCTCAGTTAACTTTGAGGCTATTGGACGGATTTCGATAAAATCTTATGCTCGTTCAGAATTAATAAACGTCGATACTTATCTATATTAATTTACCAAACTCGGAATTACTGATCCACAAAGAGGTAATGATTCGGAAGTTCATACTTAGTTTATAGAATTTCTATGCACTTCGTTGCTTATCGAGGATTGGAAATTAGAACAGGGGCATCTATTGAGTCAAAGCTCCTCTTCGTGGGTTTTTGGCTGGGCGGAATGATGCCGCGTTCATTTTAGCCACAAATTCGTGACAAAGAGATTTATGGTTTTTTCTGGAGAAAATTCGAGGGTTCCTCGAAGATTTTGGTCTTGGAATTCAGGGTGGAGATGCGAAAGTTTTGGCAAAACTGCCTTTTTGTTTCGGCCCCTACAATTTGGACGTTTTTGTTTCGCTCGTAAAAATGGATTGGCTTTCCAAATGACTTTGAAATAACAATGGAACCTCAAAATAAGAAACGGTGGGCGTTTTCGTCTCTCCTCATTTTTTTTAAATATTTTACGGTACCTACGTTACTTTTTTTTATAAAAAATTAATAACAGTCCTTTCTTTGAAAAAGTGTTTTACGTAGACAATGGGTCCATCCAACCCCTTGGGGCTTCTTATGTCGAAACGGCCTCATCACGAAACGAGAAGAATTTCGAAATCGCCTCCGCTCCTCGCTGCCTCCCGGAAATCTCTCATCTATCCGACTTTTGAAGGGATCATGACACGTTCCGCTCGATCTGGCAGCTAATCTAACGAAAAAAAAAATCGCCCATAAAAAATTCACGCTTCTGGAATACAAAAAAAAAAATGCCGACGTTTTTGATATGCAACTCTTTTTCGGGCCTCCTGGGGGTGAAAATCGTGGTCCTGATTCAGCCAGAATTTTTCATAACCTGAAAGCAGCCACCGATCTTCACCACACCATATACAGAGACCATTAGGAGCAGGGGCGGACTGGCCCGAACCCCGTGAATACATAGAGGCGGCAACCCCCCGGGTCACTTTTGGGGGCGTAAGCTGTCCCCAGGGGGGGGGGGCTCAAGATTTTTTTTTTTTTGTGTGTGCAAATATCCCCAAAAATTCATCACAAACCTCAAAATCAACATTTTTAAAGCCTAATTTTGGTCAAAAAACCTCGAAATCAACATTTATGAAGCCTAATTTTCGTCAAAAAACCTCAAAATCAACTTTAAATTGACAATTTTTCGTCAAAAACCTCAAAATCAACATTTAAAAAGCCTAATTTTGGTTAAAAAACCTCAAAATCAACGTTTAAAGTGCAATTTCTGTTGTCAAAAACCTCAAAATCAACATTTTAAAACCCAAATTTCATCCAAAAACCTCAAAGTTAACATTCAAAACTTTAGGAGGGGGAGGGGAGGGGCAAAGGATTTAATTTGTTTAAAAGGGGGGCGCCACTGTGAAAAGTTTGGGAACCTCTGTTTTTGTCTAATATATTTTTCAAAAAGCCAATTTTCTGTTAAAATTTATTGCCACTCCCCCCCATCCGGGCGCCCCTTAACTGAAAACCCACCCACACCCTAAGGCCCCAGTCCGCCCCTGATTAGGAGAGCACTTTTTGAGAAAGTTTTGCGAGTTCCACTTCCATACCCTTCATTTAAAAGTTTTGTATTTTGGAAACTCGATCCAAAGTTCTCGAGTGGAATCCAGTTCTATTTATTTCATTGTCACGAAAACGTTTTTGAAGGGAGAAACTTCTCTGGTGGCAGCTAGAAATTATAAATTAGCCTCAAAGGCTAATTCGCATAAAGCCGAGAAAGGATCGGGTTCTATGCGAGTTTAAACTGTAATTTCAGACTTAAGACGAAAGGATTATGAAGGGGGCAAATTATTATTCCGTATTAGGAGAGTTTAAATTCGATCCTCGGGATCGATCCGAGTCGCAAATCCCTTTTGGCAGAATGGTCCTCCCCTCCCCTCCCCCACCCCTCCCCGAAACCCCCTTCAAACTGTCGCTTTATCTCTGGAGAATCCGATTAAAATTTCGACGGAATTTCGACATGTCCGGAATGACGGGGGGGTGATTAGCGAACTTCCGATTTTGGTCCCAATTTACATTTTTGTCCTAACTGTTTTCTGGAAGGACAGGTTTAAACGTGATAATTGTTATAGTTTTTTCAGGTCAATATTCCAACAAAGTGTTAGAAAGAAAAATCGCTAAAAAAAATTATAAAAACTTTCGTATTCATTGTTCAACTTTTGAACACGGGCCAACTCTGAAACTAGTTAGTGGAAATCCCTTGAAGAAATTACCTTCTAATTAATTAATCTCCAAACTTTTTATTGAATCAAATTCTGATTAAAAACTAAGAATTGTTTCAAGTTCTGTAATCCATTCTACAAAGGCTTCTTTGAGAGGTAAACCTGCAATTTTGAAACGTGAAATTTCGACCTTTGCCAGTTTGGGCTTCCTAAAAACCGCAAAACGCCTAATTAGAGGTTTTGTAATTAAGACGTCGTTTTCCACCCACAAGGACCAGTTTGAAAAATGAGACCGCAAACTTCTGCAATTTGTTGCGGAATTTTTTTGAGTCATCCTCAGGATGTCTGTTGCATTTTTTGACCCAGGCACTTCTTTGATTCGAGAGTAATAAAATACAACCCAGGACCCATTATGCACTGCGGTAGCTCCATCCCAAACCTAATCATCACACTCATTACTTTTTCAAAAACGTTTTATAATTAGTGTTACTGCAAACGTTAAGTTTTAAAAGCTCAATAAAATTCACTTCATCGCTCAAAATTAGAGTAATTATCCTCATAACCGTGAATTTTCGAAATCAATTTTTAATAAGCGCCATCAAAAATTCTTTAACGATGATTATGTCTTTAACGCCTCAAGAAGAACCAGCAATGACATCCTACTTAGACCAACAAAAAAAATATTGGTAACTTGTACTAAGAAACAAAGACAAAAAAACAAGTTTGACATAACTGTAGTTTTTCTCTTAAGATAGAGAACTTAGCAATTTGTCATTCTCGGTTGAGGGGACACAGATTGAATTCTTAACAAGTCCTACGGACGCCCGATACTTGTTTTGAAAAAGATTTATTCCGAAGAAAAGGAGCCTCTTAATTAAAGAGAGTGAAAAAAAAAGTGGTTGCTACTTAAGAGATAGAAAAAGGGGGAAAAAAATTCTATTTGCCACCGTTTCAGGTTAATATTTAAATTAATCTAAATCAATTTGACTCGTTTGATTTATTCGAGGAGATAAGCGTATTTTGAATACTTGATTTTAAGGACTTTCAAAAAAAGTCTCCTTTTACTCAATGGTTTATTATTTCGAAACGTTTAAAAAATAGAAAAACAATTAGCAAAGATGATTCACAATAGAGAAAACATGGATGGGGGGAGGAAAAATCGATCGGGGGCGGCTATAAACCCTTCGAAAGCTCCTTGACGATCCTGAGTTCCTATGAAAGGGTTGCTGTTTAGACCGACCGCCCCCAAAAAGGCGGCAACCCGCAATGCAATGACTCAACCACCCTTTTTAGTCAGCTTAAATCAGGGAATCCACAACATATTTTTATCATCAAAAAATTAATTTAAATATTAAAAAAATTTTAATTCTAAGCTCTAAAATAGCAAAAACTTAATTAAAGACATAAAAGAAGTGAAATTCTGTAAATAAGTAAATAAATTCTGAAAGGTTGGCAACACTGATTAGCTGTAACAACTTCGTAGTCTTCAACCAAACGATAACACTTGATAACCTTCGCATGAAAATAAACACGAGTTTTACATTTTTGAATCAATTTAATGTTTTATTTTATGTATTTATTGTATAAAAACACAAAATGTCCGGTGATTTGAGGAATTATTTCAAGTCTGATAAGAAAGATGAGAATGTCTCCCTTAGCGAGAAGCTGTATCAAGTTTTCGGTTTTAAACAATTTAAAACTCAACTTCAAAAGCAGGCGATTGAAGAAATCGTCAAAAGTAAGCTTAAATAATATTTTGGATGATTTTTATGTTTTTTAGGAAAAAATGATGTGTTTGTGTCGATGCCGACAGGATCGGGGAAGTCTCTTTGCTTCCAGCTTCCTGCCCTCATGTACGACAATATGGTCGCAATCGTTTTTTCGCCACTTCTTGCCCTCATGAAGGTTCATTGTTTGGTTTTATTAGTTTGATGATAAAGGAGATGTTTTAGGATCAAATAGATAGTTTGAGGAAGCTGAAAATTCCAGCAGAAACGATAAATTCCAAGATAACTGGAGGGGAAAGACAAAGGGTCGTTAATGATTTGTTGTGTGTGCGACCAAACACGAAACTCCTTTATATTACACCCGAACAAGCAGCCACGCAAAATTTTAAGGTTTAAATCTATTTTGATGCGTCAATTTATAAATTTGAGTTTTTAAGGTTTTGCTCTCGAATTTGTACAAGTTTAAAAAGATTTCTTTTATTGTTGTGGATGAGGCTCATTGTGTGAGCGAGTGGGGCCATGATTTTCGTAAAGATTATCTCAAATTGGGTGAAGTGAGGGCCGCCACTCCTGAAGTCCCTTGGATCGCATTGACAGCCACTGCTAGCAAAAACGTTGTGGATGATATTAAATCACAGTTGAGATTGAAAGAGCCCATAAAAGTTTTTAAAAATTCGTGTTTTCGTCCGAATCTTTATTACGATGTCGTTTACGAGGATTTACTTCAAGATTCGTATTCGCATTTGAAAGATTTCATTGAGGAGATTTTTCAAGAAGATGATGGTGATAAAGATGAAGTATGTATGAAATCTTTTTTTCTGCATGTTGATTCTATAAATCGTCATAAATCAACCCAGTCGCAAACCCCAACGAAAATCAAAAATAATCATACATTACTTTAGTAGTACCCTTCATATTCTATGCTATTGCACATCATGCATTGAATTAGTAGTTCCCATAATGCATTGACTTAGTAGATCTCCCCAGGGGCGGACTGGCCCGGGGGGGGGGGGTGGGTGGACAGGACCCACCCGCGCCCCCCGAGAATACATAGAGGCGGCACCCCCCCGGGTAATTTTATTTATTTATTTATATTTTTTATTAACGTTAGGTATTTTTGCTCAGTGGTTCCCAAACTGAGGGGCGTAAGCTTGTCCCCAGAGGGGGGGGGGGCAAGCTCAAGTATTTTTTTGTGGCAAATATCCCCAAAAATTCGTGAAAAACCTCGAAATCAACATTTGTAAAGCCTAATTTTCGTCAAAAAAAAAAAAAAAAAAAAAAAAAAAAAAAAAAAAAAAAAAAAAAAACATAGAAATCAACATTAATTATGAAGCGTAATTTTTGTCCAAAAACTTCAAAACCAAGATTTATAAAGCCAAAATTTTCGTGAAAAACCTCAAAATCAACATTTGTAAAGCCTAGTTTTCGTCAAAAAACGTCGAAATCAACATTTATGAAGCCTAATTTTCGACCAAAAACCTCGTAATCAACATTTAAAAAGCCTAATTTTCGTCAAAAAACCTCAAAACCAACATTTGTTAAGCCCAATTTTGGTCAAAAAATCTCAAAATCAACTTTTACGAAGCCTAGTTTTCGTCCAAAAACCTCAAAATCAACATTTAAAATGCCAAAGTTTCGTCAAAAACCTCAAAATCAACATTTTCAAAGCCTAATTTTCGTCAAAAAAACCTCAAAATCAACATTTTTAAAGCCTAATTTTCGTCAAAAAACCTCAAAATCAACATTTATAAAGCAAAATCTTCGTGAAAAACCTCAAAACCAACATTTGTAAAGCCCCAATTTTCGTCCAAAAACCTCAAAATCAACATTTAAAAATCCAAAGTTTCGTCAAAAACCTCAAAATCAACATTTATTAAGCCAAATCTTCGTGAAAAACCTCAAAACCAACATTTGCAAAGCCAAAATTTTCGTCAAAAACCTAAAAATCAACATTTGTAAAGCCTAATTTTCGTCAAAAAACCCCATTCATGATGCCTAATTTTCGTCCAAAAACCTCAAAATCAACATTTATAAAGCCAAATTTTCTTCAAAAACCTCAAAATCAACAGTTATAAATGCCTTATTTTCAGAATTGAAAAAGTTATTTCCTAAGTTTTCCAGAAAATAGCAGTTTTCTGCGCCCCCCCTCCCCTCCACAGGCGCACTCTTTACTGAAAACCCACTCACACCCTATGGTCCCAGTCCGCCCCTGGATCTCCCATAATGCATTGTATTAGTAGTTCCCAAAATTCCATGATGCATTGCATCAGTGGTTCCCATAAGACATTTAATTAGTAGTTTTTATAATGCATTGAATTAATAGTTTCCATAATGCATTGTATTGGTAGTTCCCAAAATCCCATCATGCATTGCATTTGTAGTACCCATAATGCATTGAATTTATTAATAGTTCCCATCATGCATTACATTAAATGTATGATGAGAACATCATACATTATGGGACCTATCAACTAGTAGTACAAGTTTTGTAGTACCCACTCTTTTGGCGTTACTCTATCTTCCATTTACAGTCAGAAAGAGGCTGCGGAATCATCTACTGTCGAACTCGGGAGTTGACTGAAGATGTGGCGACAGTTTTATCGCGAAAAGGCGTCCCCACGGTTGCCTATCATGCCGGATTGAAAGACAAAGAAAGAGTCGCCGTTCAAGACAATTGGTTCAACGGGAAATTCCGAGTGATTTCCGCAACCATCAGTTTTGGAATGGGAGTCGACAAGTCCTCAGTGAGGTTTCGTCATACACTGGGGAGTCCCATCCAGCATCCCCGCTATTATCAAGAAAGCGGTCGTGCTGGGAGAGACGGAAAAAAAGCATTTTGTCGCATCTATTATTCCAAATCGTCACGAAAAGCTTTAGACTTCATCCTCAAACAAGATCAGTCTGTCGCCAAGAATAAAGGGCGAGAAGAAAAAGCAAAAGCCAACTATAAAGCTTTCGAGCTAATGGTCGACTATTGTGAAACCGTCAGGTAAAAATTGCCTCCAAAAAAGCTTTCAACAAACCTTTATTTTAGATGCCGCCACCATAGCTTTACCAAATACTTTGGCGATCCTAAACCCGAATGCAAGAAAAGATGCGACGTTTGCAAAAATGAGAAAACCGTCGAAGAAACTTTGCGCGAATTCCACAGTCATTCTGTCGACTATAAAAGCTTCAGAATGACAGCATCTTCTTCATCTAATGCGTACAGCGATGATCTTTACGAAGGTGGCCGTAAAACAGGAAACTCAGAGTAAGTTTTCTCCATTATTATCATCCTTAACATTCAAATCAGACACGAAGACTCCGAAGTATCCGGAAAATGGGGCCGAGATGTCAAAAACGAGAAGGACAAAGAGCTTGCAAACACAATCAAACAACAGTTTCAGCTTCGTAGAAACAGCGTCGAGGTTGTAACCAATGAAAATGACATCAAATATGCCATTGTCAAGTCCGCTGCGAGCACAAGTACCAAAGTTAGAGGTTTATCGATTCATGTAAGCAAACTTCTTTGGAAAAAAAGCTTTTTTCTTATGTAAATTTCCAGATCCGAGAAGAATACGTTCGTTACTTTCAGTCGCTTTTACAAAAAAATTATAATTTGACTAAGAATGAGACAAGTACGCTCCTTGATGCAGATGATATGCAAATTATTGCCGTCGCCATGGAATATTCTGTATTCACCAACTCAAAAGTGGTCGCACTATACCGAGAAATAATTCGCAAAACTGGTATTTTCGGCTATTTTTAGCTTTTCATAACTTTTTTTTTAGTTTGCAGAGATCAAAAAAAAACGGAGATGTTGATCATGTATGAGGATATTTCCTCGTATAAGAAAGACAATGAACCGAAAGGTTTGAACAAACTTTTTAATTTAATGGAAGAAGAAGCTTCAAAACCTAAAAAGCGAAAAGTCGATGAAAATTCAATTTCGAAATATTTAACCAAAAATGTTCCTGCTCATGCAATGAGCGATTCTGATGATGATGCATCAGTTAGTATCTCCAATTTAAAAAACTCAAAATTAAAAGATTGCTTAGATGAGAAAGACATTGAAAAAAATTACTTTGAAGATGAATCGAATGATGATGAAGTATGCAAAGAGCCCAAAAATGACACTAAAATAGAACCTGTTGCTAGTGAGAAAGAAAAAGATCTTTTTGGGTCTTCCCCTCAAGAAACTGAGTTAGAAGATAAAAGGACATCTTTGCAAAAAAGAGTTGAAGATCTTTTAGAATCTCCACCTAAAGAAACTCGATTGTCTCATTCAAAACGAAAAGAACCTAAGGTAGCTCCTAAGCGAAAAATTGACGACCTCTTCGGCTTTTCACCTGACAGAAGCGAAGCCAAAAAGTCAAAATTTGAAGACTCATCTTTGAAGCAGATCAAAAAAGAATTTTCAGACATCGTCGTCAAATATTTGATGCCGTACTATAAAAGGAGAAAAATCTCATCTAAAGACTGTTTCAAATCATTGGCACGAAAAATCGTCCATACTTTACTCCCACAACAAGAAAGTTACGGTAAATTTCGCTTTTTCCTCTATTTTTGTTCTAATTTAATTTTGCAGGTGAAACAGAGGTCAAGCATTACATCAATGGTATCTACAAAAAAGGAGTTTTCGCCAAAAGTGTTGCAGAAATTGAAAAATGCATTTTGAGCATATAATTGGCACTTGTTAATAAAATTGGTTGGCTGAAAGCGATTTTTGCTTGTTTTTAGGATCTTATCGCACAATGAAACAATCAAATAAGAAATCATAAGGAATTTATTTTATAATACTATGACTGAAATAATTTTAATTAAAATTGATTCGTTTTATAACAAAAAGGGAAAATGAAAAAAATTAACATGGGAAAAGCGATTTATTCTTCTGACGTCTTGGAAGGTACGCTTTCATAAATGTTTTCCTCTTCTGGTTTTTCGGTTGTTGTCTCTTGGGTTTTTGCGTCGTCCTTCTTGCCGCCCTCTGGAAGCCAAAGGCCTGAATCGACGCATCTTTTCATGTGATAGGCGGCGCTCTTCTTGGGGCATCTCTGCTACCGTTTGTTGCAACAATGCGATATCTTGCTTTTCGAAGCAATCTTTCAGGGACTGAAAAAAAGAAATGACATTTCAAAATGAAGCCGAGAAAAGGTCTTTTTATAGTCGAGTCTCCACTCCAATTTTGTCTCTACATTAGGTTTTTACTTACTTGAGGCAAAGTTTCAAAAACTTCGAACCGGGTCGAGACCTCCAGGACCCAACCTAGCCAACCGTTCTTCCTCTTCCTGCTCACGAAGGGCAATCTCCAACTTTTCCTTCGCCCTCTCTTAACCCGCTCGATAAACGCAGTCAGTTCATCATCAAAACTCTTCTTGTAGTCTTCATCGCAGACTTGGATTTTCGAAAAGAACGACCCCACACACGCCCTCGGATCAACATCAAGCTGTTTAGCCAACTCTAATATATACTGCATACAAATACACTGGTGAGCTACATGTTCGGCCAACATCGATTTCTACAAAATTTATTACAAAACATCCCAGAAAAGCATCAAAATTTACTTCTTCCATTTCAAGATTGATGCACCAGATGACCAAATAATTCGCAGTATCTTCACAAACGAGATTCGGATTATCTTGAAGTAGCTTCTTACTGTCGTCGTATTTCCGCATCATTCCGTACTGCTTTAGCATCTTTTCGTTCTGTTTTATGAATGCCTGCATCCTTTTTTCTTTTTCTTCTTCAGTTAAATTGTCCTCTTTTCGAGGAGGGGGCTTGTTAATCAACGTTTTTGTGAATCCAGGCTGGCTTATAGTGTCCACATTCCATGGTGTCACTCTCTCCTTTGCTTTAAGATCTTCTTCTTTTTCTTTGATTTTTGCACTTTCTCGCTCTAATTCTTCCAATGCCATTTTGAGCGCTACAACATCCACACCATCGCCTCCTTTTTTCTAATTTTTCTTTGACTTCTTTCAATTTTTTTTTCCGTCCTAAAAACAGTTGAGAAATCAATTCGATTTATATTAAAACTTTACGTTTGTTTGTTTTTTTCGAACTCTTTCTTTCTCCTTTTTTGCTTCTTCCATGCGCTGTACTCGGGCCTGATGTTTCCAGCGAAAAGAGACGGAGTGTCAATATTCGGATGGGTTTCATCCTCATCATCAGATATCTAACAACAAAAAATCAACAAAAACGACCAACACAATTTCTTACCTCTATATTCTTCCACTTGCTGTAGTCG